>WNWK01002897.1:0-189308 GCA_009830355.1 Cherax destructor | reverse complement strand
TCAACCTAACTAGAACTAGTATCTCTCCCTCTCAGACATACTAACTAGAGCTAGTATCTCTCTCAAACCTACTACCTAGAACTAGTATCTCTCTCTCAGACATACTAACTAGAACTAATATATCTCTCAGACCTACTAGCTAGAAGTAGTATACATCTCTCTCAGACACTCACGATGGCTCTTCCCCATCTCAGTCTTGACATCAATCTCTCACTTACCGATACACTCCCTCTGTGTGACACATTTGACTTCAGACTTCGACATGTTCGATACCTTTTTTTTTTTTTAGGCGTGACGCAACCTTTAAATTCTGCGTTGAAGTTCATGTGCCCTTGCAGCGCCCTCTTGCGCCTTCTCGTCCAAACTGCGCCCTAAATAAGATAACGCGATAACGCAAGAGTAACTTTTAAAGAAGAGGCTGCGGGATTAATTCTGCGTTTACGCGGGAGGTGAGTGTACACAGTCTGAATACACTGTGTCAACAGCCTTCTCTCTCTCTCTCTCTCTCTCTCTCTCTCTCTCTCTCTCTCTCTCTCTCTCTCTCTCTCTCTCTCTCTCTCTCTCTCTCTCTCTCTCTCTCTCTCTCTCTGAATTAACTTTTTTTTGTCACAAAATAATTTTCTAATTTCTTCTTTCCTTATTGCTCTCCATAACATTCGTATCATATATTAATGATCTCAGGGAAGACATCTCTGCAGCCTCCTCCTTGTGATGTGGGGTGTGGCTTGTTGGCACGACCACATCACATCCAGGGTGTGGCTTGTTGGCACGACCACATCACATCCAGGGTGTGGCTTGTTGGCACGACCACATCACATCCAGGGTGTGGCTTGTTGGCACGACCACATCACATCCAGGGTGTGGCTTGTTGGCACGACAACATCACATCCAGGGTGTGGCTTGTTGGCACGACCACATCACATCCAGGGTGTGGCTTGTTGGCACGACCACATCACATCCAGGGTGTGGCTTGTTGGCACGACAACATCACATCCAGGGTGTGGCTTGTTGGCACGACCACATCACATCCAGGGTGTGGCTTGTTGGCACGACCACATCACATCCAGGGTGTGGGTTGTTGGCACGACCACATCACATCCAAGGTGTGGCTTGTTGGGACACCACATCACATCCAGGGTGTGGCTTGTTGGGACACCATCACATCGGTGTGGCTTGTTGGGACGACCACATCACATCCAGGGTGTGGCTTGTTGGGACGACCACATCACATCCAGGGTGTGGCTTGTTGGGACGACCACATCACATCCAGGGTGTGGCTTGTTGGCACGACCACATCACATCCAGGGTGTGGCTTGTTGGCACGACCACATCACATCCAGGGTGTGGCTTGTTGGACGACCACATCACATCCAGGGTGTGGCTTGTTGGACAGACCACATCACATCCAGGGTGTGGCTTGTTGGACGACCACATCACATCCAGGGTGTGGCTTGTTGGCACGACCACATCACATCCAGGGTGTGGCTTGTTGGGACGACCACATCACATCCAGGGTGTGGCTTGTTGGCACGACCACATCACATCCAGGGTGTGGCTTGTTGGGACGACCACATCACATCCTTGATGTGAAAGATCTTCTTTCACTTCATTCAGTTGTCATCCTTGTGAGCACCTTTGTACTTCATTCTGATGTCATGTCATCCACGTGAGCACCTTTGTACTTCATTATGTCATCCTCGTGAATGATAACTGAGAACTGCTATCATTTATGGCTTCAATATTAAAAGTTGCAACAGATTATTGCATAGATCGTTTCTAGATTATATGATAGATTAATTGATAGATTATTTTGTAGATAAATTAATATAATTATTTATATATTACGGATTTGATTTATTTCTTAAATATTTACTAAAAAAAGACACAATTTGAACAATAATGAAAACTCTTCCCTTTATCATATTATTATTATTATTATTATTATTATTATTATTATTATTATTATTATTATTATTATTATTATTGTTGTTCTTATTCTAATTACTATAATAATAATAATAATAATAATAATAATAATAATAATAATAATAATAATAATAATAATAAAAATAATTATTATTATTATTATTATTATTATTATTATTATTATTAAATAAGCGCCTGGGAAATGTTAAGCAGTCAGGTTTGAACCGAGGAAGGCGGAGGAAAGCTGCAGTTTCTTGGATCAAGAGCTCATCTTCTTCACGAAGGCACCACCAGTGAAGGACGCCT
Organism: Cherax destructor; assembly: GCA_009830355.1. NCBI lineage: Eukaryota > Metazoa > Arthropoda > Malacostraca > Decapoda > Parastacidae > Cherax > Cherax destructor. The sequence continues at coordinate 187,076 of WNWK01002897.1, read as the reverse complement.
CAGTCATCGTCTTCAGTAGATGGTTATCACAAGAGCCACCACGCACACACCACCTTCTTACCTTCTGGACACAGGAAGCTCTCATGATGACTCTCTGTAACACTGAACAGTCAGCTGGTTCTTCTCACTCTTGTGGGCCACAGCCACTACCCGGACACTCTCAGTACCCGGACACTGACAGTACCAGGACACTGACAGTACCCGGACACTGACAGTACCAGGACACTGACAATACCACGACACTGACAGTACCAGGACACTGACAATACCATGACACTGACAATAACACGGCACTGACAGTACCAGGACACTGATAATACCACGACACTGACAGTACCCGGAAACTGACAGTACCAGGACACTCACAATACCACGGCACTGATAGTACCAGGACACTGACAATACCAGGACACTGACAGTACCAGGACACTGACAATACCATGACACTGACAATAACACGGCACTGACAGTACCAGGACACTCACAATGCCAGGACACTGATAGTACCAGGACACTGACAATACCAGGACACTGACAGTACCAGGACACTGACAATACCATGACACTGACAATAACACGGCACTGACAGTACCAGGACACTGATAATACCACGACACTGACAGTACCCGGAAACTGACAATACCAGGACACTCACAATACCACGGCACTGACAGTACCAGGACACTGACAATACCACAACACTGACAGTACATGGACACTGACAGTACCAGGACACTCACAGTACCAAGACACTGATAGTACCAGGACACTGACAATACCAGGACACTGACAGTACCCGGACACTGACAGTACCAGGACACTGACAGTACCAGGACACTGACAGTACCAGGACACTGACAGTACCAAGACACTGACAGTACACGGACACTGACAGTACCAGGACACTGTCAATACCAGGACACTGACAGTACCAGGACACTGACAATACCAGGACAATGACAGTAACAGGACACTGACAGTACCAGGACACTGACAGTACCCGGACACTGACAGTACCAGGACACTGACAATACCACGGCACTGACAGTACAAGGACACTGACAATACCACGACACTGACAGTACCTGGACACTGACAGTAGCAGGATACTCACAATACCAGGACACTGATAGTACCAGGACACTGACAGTACCCGGACACTGACAGTACCAGGACACTGACAGTACCCGGACACTCACAATACCAGGACGCTGACAATACCAGGACACTGACAATACCAGGACACTGACAATACCAGGACACTGACAATACCAGGACACTGACAATACCAGGACACTGATAGTACGACGATACTGACAATACCAGGACACTGACAGTACCCGGACACTCACAATACCAGGACACTGACAGTACCAGGACACTGACAATACCAGGACACTGACAATACCAGGACAATCACAATATCAGGACACTGACAGTACCAGGACACTGACAATACCAGGTCACTGACAGTACCCGGACACTGACAATACCAGGACACTGACAATAACAGGACACTGACAATACCAGGACACTGACAGTATCCGGACACTGGCAGTATCTGGACACTGACAGTACCAGGACACTGACAGTACCAGGACACTGACAGTACCAGGACACTCACAATACCAGGACACTGACAATACCAGGACATTAACAGTACCAGGACACTCACAATACTAGGACAGTGACAGTACCAGGACACTGACAGTACCCGGACACTCTCGGTACCCGGACAGTGACAGTACCCGGTCACTGACAGTACCAGAACACTGACATTACCAGGACACTCTCATTATTCGGACACTGACAGTACCCAGACACTGACAGTGCCAGGACACTGACAGTACCAGGACACTGACAGTACACGGACACCTTCAGTACCCGGACACTGACAGTAACAGGACACTGGCAGTACCAAGACACTGGCAGTACCAAGACACTGGCAGTACCAGGACACTGGCAGTGCCAGGACACTGACAGTACCTGTACACCCTCAGTACCCGGACACTGACAGTACCAGGACACTGACAGTGCTAGGACACTGAAAGTACCAGGACACTGTCAGTACCAAGACACTGGCAGTACCAGGACACTGACAGTGCCAAGACAGTGACAGAGCCAGACATCTTTCTCTTCGCGTTATCCTTATCTATGTTTAGTGTCTTCATGGTATCCTTGTCTCTGTATGTAAATCTTTGATCTAGGAATATCACCATCACTACCATGGAACTAGTGTGACCACCACCACTACCATGGAACTAGTGTGACCTCCATCACTAAAAAGGAACTAGTGTCACTATCACTACCATGGAACTAGTGTGACCACCATCACTACCATGGAACTAGTGTCACCATCACTACCATGAAACTAGTGTCACCATCACTACCATGGAACTAGTGTCACCATCATTACCATGGAACTAGTGTGACCACCACCACTACTATGGAACTAGTGTGACCACCACCACTACCATGGAACTAGTGTCACCATCACTACCATGGAACTAATCACCATCACTACCATGTAACTAGTGTGACCACCACTACCATGTAACTAGTGTGACCACCACCACTACCATGGAACTAGTGTGACCACCACCACTACCATGGAACTAGTGTGACCACCACCACTACCATGTAACTAGTGTGACCACCACCCCTACCATGGAACTAGTGTGACCACCACCATTACACCACCATAACGCTACCATAACTGCGTCAACACCACCATAACACTACCATCACTACCATAACTGCGTCAACACTACCATCACACTACCATCACTACACATAACTGCGTCAACACCACCATAACACTACCATAACTGCATCAACACCATCATCACACTACCACCACTACCATAACTGCATCAACACCACCATAACACTACCATCACTACCATAACTGCGTCAACACCACCATAACACTACCATCACTACCATAACTGCGTCAACACCTTCATCACACTACCACTACTGCCATAACTGCGTCAACACCATCATCACACTACCATAACTGCGTCAACACCACCATAACACTACCATCACTACCATAACTGCGTCAACACCACCATAACACTACCATCACTACCATAACTGCGTCAACACCATCATCACACTACCATAACTGCATCAACACAACCATTACACTACTACCACTGATATAACTGCGTCAACACCACCATCACTACCACTACCATACTGTCAACACCACCATAACCACCATCACTACCATAACTGCAACACCTTCATACACTACATACTGCCATAACGGCAACACCATCATCCATACAACTGCAACACCACCTACATACCATCACTACCATAACGCGTCAACACCACCATAACACTACCTCACTATACTCGTCACACCATCATCCACTACCATAACTGCATCAACACAACCATTACACTACTACCACTGATATAACTGCGTCAACACCACCATCACACTACCATCACTACCATTACTGCGTCAACACCACCAACACACTACTATCACTTCCATAACTGCATCAACACCATCATCACACTACCTCCACTACCATAACTGCGTAAACACCACCATCACAGTACCATAACTGCATACATCACCATCACACTACCATAACTGCATCATCACCATCACACCACCACCACTACCATCTGCATAATTATCAACACATTCTCTAATTACAAGGTAGTGGCGTGTCTATGAGCGTGGCAGGCGTATGGAGCTGGTCATGGCGTATGGGCGTGGCATTGCGTATGGGCGTGGCAGGAAGTAGTAGTGTAACGCGTAGGGGCGGCGTCAGGGCACCAGCTGGCTGCCCACCCGTGAACTACAGAGAGAGAGAGAGAGAGAGAGAGAGAGAGAGAGAGAGAGAGAGAGAGAGAGAGAGAGAGAGAGAGAGAGAGAGAGAGAGAATGATAAGAGTCGACAAATGAAAATCAAGACACTAGTAGCAGAGGATCCTTTTAATACAACGTTTCGCCCAAAGACTGGGCTTCGTCAAGCACACAGGAATGAAAAAAAATACACCTCCTTATAAAATCAAACGAGCACCCTTGAAATCGGGCTCACATAAACACACACATACAGGGTCACTTAACAAACAGTGAGCGTAGGTCGTACATATGATCGTTCAATTGGGCGATCAGTTCCGGTGAGGTTAGTACTGTTGGGGTGACAAGTTTATTATATAAATAATGGTCAATAGGTCCTGCCGACATGTAAATTCTACTGTTTTGCTTAATGGTGTCGGTGAGGTGGGTCACTGCTGCTGCTGCTTCCAAAATACTGCGTCTGGTCCTGTCGTTCTGGAGGTTACAACGACGTTTCAGTCCGACTTGGACCATTTACAAAGTCACACTTTGTAAAACAAATTCGAACCACACAATAGAACGAAAAACTAATGTAAAAGACCTGGGAGTGATAATGTCAGATGATCTCACCTTCAAAGACCACAACACTGTATCAATCGCATCTGCTAGAAAAATGACAGGATGGACCTGCCTAGTATGAGCCAACAGGCCTGCTGCAGTGTTCCTCCTTTCTTATGTTCTTATGTAATAATGATAATCTTCAAAACTAGGGATGCCAAGCCCATGATGACACTCTTCAGGTCGCTTGTTCTATCTAGGCTGGAATATTGCTGCACACTAACAGCACCTTTCAAGGCAGGTGACATTGCTGACCTAGAATATGTACAGAGAACCTTCACGGCACACATAACTGCGGGAACGCTTGAGGTTCCTCAACCTGTACTCCCTAGAATGCAGGCGGGAGAGATACATGATTATATACACTTGGGAAATCCTAGAGGGATTAGTACCAAACTTGCACACGAAAGTCACCCTTTGTGAAAGCAAAAGACTCGGCAGACGATGCAACATCCCCCCAATGAAAAGCAGGAGCTGTGATACCTGACCAGCCGGGCTGTGGTTCGTACGTCGGGTTGCGTGCGGCCAACAGTAACAGCCTGGTTGATCAGGCCCTGATCCACCATAAGGCCTGGTCACAGATCGGGCCGCAGGGACGTTGACCCCCGAAACCCTCTCCAGGTATACTCCAGGTATGTGCGGGTTATTTATGTGTTGTTCCAATCAAGGTATTGTGGCTTTTCGTTCTTTATGATTAAGTCACATGTGAGACAGTTGGGTATCCTTATTGTTGAAAATTTTCGCCTTCACAATAGACGAAACGTTTCAGCAATGAACACACCCAACTGTTGCACATGTGTCTTAATCATCAACTTGTCGGTATTTTATGCTATTTTCAACACAGTTGTGGTCTTCCCCAGTCCAAGACGTGACACTTGAAGGTTGTGATGAACTATGCATGCGTTGTTGGTTTTATCCCTCATGCAGGTATATTATGTTCCTAAAGACGTGTGTGAAGGTCTATAGGCGTGTGTGAAGGTCTATAGGCGTGTGTGAAGGTCTACGGGCGTGTGTGACGGTCTACGGGCGTGTGTGAAGGTCTACGGGCGTGTGTGACGGTCTACGGGGTGTGTGAAGGTCTACGGGCGTGTGTGAAGGTCTCTGACGTAGAGTGTATCGCAACCTCCTCACTGTATGCTGTGAAGTCTGCTGCGCAAATAGTTTTGGGTTTAAGGCTTCTTCTCTTGGATAGTTTTGGTGGTAAGGACTGCTGCTATATTTATGTTGACTTTTAGAAGAATCGGGGAAATAATGATGGTAGTCTGAAGCTTAGAGAATTACATTGTCAAATGCTGCAAAACTTCAGAACACTCGTGACTTGACCTGATCTTAATCTCCCGCCTCACCTTACCTCTTCTCCTTTCCTATACTTTCAATGCTCCAAACTTCAGAACACTCGTGACTTGACCTGATCTTTATCTCCTCCTCACCTCACCTCTTCTCCTTTCCTATATTTTCATTGCCTTTCCTGTCTTCTGCCTAGGTGGGTTCTGGCCTGTGTTTTTTTTTTGTCTCGCTTGGGATTTGGTGCTACCCTCGTGGGCCATTAGCTCTCCCGCAGTGCTTCTCTTTTCTCTTCTTCCTAGACTACTTTCACTATTATTTCTATTACTACTACCATCTCTTCTAAGTCTCCCTCTACCCTCTGACTCTCTTTCCACTACCCCTCTTATCTTCTTATGACCATCTCTACCACTGTTGCATTGCTTTTTCTGCTACTACTACTATTACCACTACCACCATTACTACTACCACTGTAAAACTATTCCCTCCTCTCGTTATAGTACTCCCTTCCCCGTCTCCCCTCTCGTATATATTCTGGTTCCCTTCCCTTCGCGCTTCTGTGTAATTAGTTAATTAATGGCTGAAGTCGAACTGAAACGGCATCATAGTTTCAGTCTCGTATGTGCGGATTATTTATGTATTGTTCCAGAAATCAATTACATTTTTTACTCATTGTCATGAGGCTGCTTTAAACACACCAAAGTCATATTCGATTCCCCGAGAAAAAATAATTCTATAATCTATTAATCTATTATTTGAAGTCCACTGCGTGATAAAAATCACACAAATTACTTTGAAAACATACGAAAAATTGTTATATGTACGTGTGATGGCATAACCATGTTGTCCTTATATTATATAAAGTAATTAAGCTACAACTGTTCATCGTATATACTCATTATATTTCCAGACGTATAATGCTTGGTTACTTATGCGGGCCACGGTCTCAAGGTGGCCATTGCTCGGGGTCACAATGACCACCACACTTCCGCCTTGACAAGTGGGCAGGTACAGGCTGCCATCAGTGTGGGTACAGGCTGCCATCAGTGTGGGTACAGGCTGCCATCAGTGTGGGTACAGGCTGCCATCAGTGTGGGTACAGGCTGCCATCAGTGTGGGTACAGGCTGCCATCAGTGTGGGTACAGGCTGCCATCAGTGTGGGTACAGGCTGCCATCAGTGTGGGTACAGGCTGCCATCAGTGTGGGTACAGGCTGCCATCAGTGTGGGTACAGGCTGGGAGACCTCGAGAATGTTCTGTAACTATATCATTTGAGTTGAGCTCTATCTCACGTAAGTTTAAGAAAGGCCTTTTCAAAACATAACGTCATCGAATAAAATTTCATGAGATTAGAAATGTTGCCGTGTTTTTTACACCGTTGAGTTTTATTGGCTATATAAACACAGCTTGTAACCTACAAGTCGGCTGACAGGTATATGGAGACTAACTCGTACGTCTTCATCTATAGCTCTTTCGACAAGTGCTTGTCGCACTTAAGGTCTTGAGGACGACAGGTGACTCCTCCCTCCATGACGCTGACACCTAGTGCAAACCTAAATCTAAATATTTTTCTAACTACTGAGGTAACAGCTATTTGTTTAACTATCACTATTTCTGTTATAACCAACACTACTAATAACTCCCATAGCTACTATTATAACTACAAGTACTGCTATAGTAACTACAAATACTGCTAAAGTAACTACACCTACTACTTACTATAACTATTAATACTACTATTAAACAGTAACTACAAGTATCTCTGCTATAACAGATATTGCTGTTATAACTACATCTGCTGCAGTTACAAATACAGTTGGTGTTACTGTTGTTTTAAGGGTCTGTAACATTACTAATGGTTTACTGCTGCTGTTGTTGGTATTGTTTGTGCGGTTCTTCTCAGTATTGTTGTGCTTGTTGCTGTTGTTGATTGTGTTTCGGTTATTTCTGGTGCTGTTGCAGTTGCTGCTGCTGTTGCAGTTGCTGCTGCTGCTACTTCGTCTGTTTTTACTTATGATGTTGTTGCTGATGCTGCCTCTGGTACAACTGTTGTTGCTGATGCTGCCTCTGGTACAACTGTTGTTGCTGATGCTGCCTCTGGTACAACTGTTGTTGCTGATGCTGCCTCTGGTACAACTGTTGTTGTTGATGCTGCCTCTGGTACAACTGTTGTTACTTCTGCTTATGATACTGTCCCTGGTACTTTTGCTGCTGCTGTACTACTATATTACTTTCGCTTCTCTTGCTGCTACTTTCAGTACCACTGTTGCTCCTGCTATCATCACCTCTTCCCTCTGTGTCTACAAACAGTGCTCGACCTGAGAGATAACGTTGGGGCGGCGAGAGGCAGAGCATCACAGTGGTGTAGCCTCAAGTATCAGAAACTTCAGATTTTCACCGCTGGTGATGGTGGCTCTGTGACTAAGTAAAGGTCGTACGACTTTTTTTTGTGGGGGAATGGGTCGAGTGCCGGTGTTAATGTTACATAGACCACTTCCGGTTTTGGTTTCCGTGCAATAACCTTAGGAGCCTCTTCTGATCAGCTTCAAGAAGAAGGTCTAAGAAGAAGGTTGAGACTGTTAATGGGGTGTGCGCTGGTACCAATTTTCAGTTTTATGTAAAATGCGTTGCATTTTCTCCCGTGAATTATTGTGACTATGATTTATCTGAACAACTTCACATCTGTCAACACAGCTGTAGCAGGTCGTTGAAGGAGACGACCTGCTACGTCTTGTGAGACTGTAACTACCCACAAGGAAGGTATCACGGTTCAAATGTGGTGAGATAGACAGTTGTTTAAACCATATGACAGAGGAGAGTCTGAAAGATGGTGGAGGGGATGAAGCTTATAATGATGATGATGAGGGAAATAATAACATTATAGAGGATTAAGTTCACTTGTATCTTACTTGTTAGTTAGTGTTAGGGGGAGGGAGAAACTTAAGCGTTAGTGTCAGGAGAAAACGTCTGGCTTGTAATTTAACCTTCGTGGTGTTAGAAGAGACAGTCTTAACTGCGAGTTATGATATTATGTACTGTTATAGGCAGAAGTTATTGTGCAAGGATGATCAACGGTGCACTGGTAATAACTGACCGAGTGTTGATCATGTTGCACTTTCCACTTGAGTGGTGTTTATTGGTAAATAGTAAAGTGTTTGTTTAATGTTCTCTGAATTTGATTCAAAACAAATGTACGCGTTATGAAACTATAAATGTTGTCTAGTTTACTATTCTCCCTGACTAATGTAAGGAGACCGGGAAGGTGAGTATCAGTGCCTGTAACCACTACCCTGTGGCCAGGATGGTAGCCAGCTTGAATACCCAGGTTGCATGTAATCATCCCACCAGCACCTCAGGTGGTGCCACCGTGCCTGAGGTATCAATCTTCACACCTCAAATTTTCGGTATCAGTTAAGAACAATAATACACAATAAAATTGCGGGTTCGACTATGTTTCCGGCAGACTATGTCTCTCTGTACGACTCAATGCTTGACGTCACCAACAATAATATATAGCGTGATGATATTTTTATTGCATTACAAGTAAATCTATGGTTTTTTTTTCATGAGAAGTTTAAATGATCTTGCCATCGAGGTCTTTCCGTTACAATCACTAGCATTGAGTCCCTGGCATCACAGTCCATGCATCACCGGAAGAACATCATTTCCCTGTGATCAATAATAACGACATCAGTGGGATGGGCACATAAAGACACGCTGAAGCAACTGCAGCGCCTCCAGCGTGACTCACAACCACGAAGCAGACGGCAATCTTGGTTCTCTTCTCACGAGTTGTGTCTTGCTGGAATTGTCCAATACCACAGCTATAATAGAACGATGAATGGTGCGGGAAACTCTCACTTACACGCGCTAACACACACATACCTTAGTAAGGAATCGTTCAACACACTGTACACTGTGTACGTCAGGCCCATATTGGAGTATGCATCACCAGTTTGGAACCCACACCTGGTCAAGCACGTCAAGAAATTAGAAAAAGTGCAAAGGTTTGCAGCAAGGTTAGTTCCAGAGCTAAGGGAAATGTCCTACGAAGAAAGGTTAAGGGTAATCGGCCTTACAACACTGGAGGACAGGAGCGTTAGAGGAGACATGATAACGACATACAAAATACTGCGTGGAATAGATAAGGTGGACAGAGACAGGATGTTGCAGAGAGGGGACACAGAAACAAGGGGTCACAATTGGAAGTTGAAGACTCAGACGAGTCAAAGGGATGTTAGGAAGTATTTCTTCAGTCATAGAGTAGTCAGGAAGTGGAATAGTCTAGCAAGTGATGTAGTGGAGGCAGGAACCATACATAGCTTTAAGACGAGGTATGATAAAGCTCATGGAGCAGGGAGAGAGAGGACCCAGTAGCGGTCAGAGAAGAGGCGGGGCCAGGAGCTAAGTCTCGACCCCTGCAACCACAATTAGGTGAGTACACACACACACACACACACACACACACACACACACACCCAGCTGGACTTTTGAGGACAAGAGCTACACTTCACACTTTGTTGTGGTGATGAGAGATCTCTGCGAAGACTTGCAGGTTAGGGTAGCAGTTGGTGGCCGCTGATAACATTACTCGGTCCGCATTTTTAATAAACGTTCAACTCGTGTTTAAGCTTCATTTACTGAAATTACGTTTACTATTTTTTAAATTAAAATGATGCTTAATTTTTGCCTATGTGCATGAAAAATTGCAATTGTTTTCCAGTCTATATTTTTTGACTTTTAATAAATCTGTTTTCTGGTTATTGTTCTCACCACCAGAAAACATCTTGTTTACGGCGTAAAGGAATTAAAACCTTTTTACATTACATACCGCAATAACAGATGAGAGAATTAATACACATGCTGCAGCTGGCGCAGCTGCTTCACACATGCTGCAGCTGGCGCAGCTGCTTCACACATGCTGCAGCTGGCGCAGCTACTTCACACATGCTGCAGCTGGCGCAGCTGCTTCACACATGCTGCAGCTGACGCAGCTGCTTCACACATGCTGCAGCTGGCGCAGCTGCTTCACACATGCTGCAGCTGGCGCAGCTGCTTCACACATGCTGCAGCTGGCGCAGCTGCTTCACATGCTGCAGCTGACGCAGCTGCTTCACACATGCTGCAGCTGGCGCAGCTGCTTCACACATGCTGCAGCTGGCGCAGCTACTTCACACATGCTGCAGCTGGCGCAGCTGCTTCACACATGCTGCAGCTGACGCAGCTGCTTCACACATGCTGCAGCTCTGTTTCACACATGCTGCAGCTGGCGCAGCTGCTTCACACATGCTGCAGCTGGCGCAGCTGCTTCACACATGCTGCAGCAGCTGCTTCACACATGCTGCAGCTGGCGCAGCTGCTTCACACATGCTGCAGCTGGCGCAGCTACTTCACACATGCTGCAGCTGGCGCAGCTGCTTCACACATGCTGCAGCTGACGCAGCTGCTTCACACATGCTGCAGCTGGCGCAGCTGCTTCACACATGCTGCAGCTGACGCAGCTGCTTCCACATGCTGCAGCTGACGCAGCTGCTTCACACATGCTGCAGCAGCTGCTTCACACATGCTGCAGCTGGCGCAGCTGCTTCAACAAAATGTGTAACCAAACAAGGAAAGAGCTAGACACCCAACTGTTGCTGAAGTAAAGGTTGAAATACCTCGCTGGTGCTGACACCTATATATATATATATATATATATATATATATATATATATATATATATATATATATATATATATATATATATATATATATATATATATATATATATATATATATATATATATATATATATATATATATATATATATATATATATATATATATATATATATATATATATATATATATATATATATATATATATATATATATATATATATATATATATATATATATATATATATATATATATATATATATATATATATATATATATATATATATATATATATATATATATATATATATATATATATATATATATATATATATATATATATATATATATATATATATATATATATATATATATATATATATATATATATATATATATATATATATATATATATATATATATATATATATATATATATATATATATATATATATATATATATGCAAAACAACCACGGGGGAGTTTACAATTGAGAAAAGAGGATGAAGTCCAAGGAAACACGTTCAGGGGGAGTGTTTTTGCTAGTGCCTAGAGCTATCATTCAACTCCTTCCCCCTGGTTGTTTTGTTGGAAGACATAACAAGGAGGGAGGCTGTTGATCAAATTTATATCTTTGTTTTAGGGGAACAGGTGGATCAAGGCCTTAGAATACCTGAAATGATTCTGTTACTGCCCATTTAACATCAACTGTTGTATATGAGGCATCCCAGGAATGGGGAATCTGTGCATGTGTTTCTACACAACAGCAGCTAATTCTGGTCATAGAAACGGTGCCTCTGTTATTATTGAACAAAAAAAATAGATATTGTTATTTTGGAGTTAGCCTGATACCAGCACTGTGCTGGAGACTGTGGTTCTTAAGTCCTTTCCACCAACATCACGTTCAGAAATTGTATTTTTAAGAGATTCAAGCTAAAATGTCCTTGTTTGAATTATGCAACATTATCGAACAACTTTACGAAATCCGGAAACATGTGAAGCTGTAGCTGACATAAAGCCGAAATGATACATTTAACTTAAATCAACTTGATAAATACGAATCAAAGAATGACTCTACTGAACCAACTTGCAATCATTGCCTTGACTCAGAGGAAGAACCTAAATGTGGAATCTAGTGTGAGAATTATGCCTCGTAACAAAATGAACTGAAAACATATATGTACATGTTTGATGTTGGGATGTGTGTAGAGTCTTGGTTGACAGCTCCTTCATCAGGTGTTGCTTCTTACCAGCTCGAGAGTTACTGAGGAACTGTGATCCCGACAAACAGAATGACAAGTCTATTTCCATTGTTGCTCTGGAAAAAAAGATATTTCGTCATCTTTAGTGGCCATCTGAAGAACTAGTTGTTTTCACCTTGACGACGCAGCACACTGACAAAAATGGTAATACCTTTGCAAATCCCTCAGAAGCTCCTCAGTTTGTTGTGCATTAAATAGGAAGGAAAGATAATTTGTAAAAAAAAAAAAAAAAAAAAAAAATGAGAAAATGGTGCAGATAAATTATGGAAAGAATGTATTTTCTGTCCATTATGGGAATAAATCATAATAAAATGCCTGATTGTAAATATAAGGAAAAAAAATAATGAAAAATAACAAACGGAAGTATGTCAATGAGTTAGAAAAAATGTGGTGACTTCTCCAAGTTTAAGTTTAGTCACAAGAACCAGACTAAGCATGTCCACCTCAGAACTGGATGCTCATCCACAGCATCAGCAAAGCCGCTTCTGTCATTAGATGTCTTTACTAAGCCCCTTCATACCCTGCCTGTGGGCAGCAGTCGAAGGATTACAGAGGCACATAATGGGTTCAGGACTGCCTCCCCCCCAAATTTGTATTACTCAGAAATTTACAGTGGTAATGAATTATTTATTGAGTTTAGAACAATATTAGTTAGTACAGGCAGTCATGAATTTAGCCATAAAGTATTAAAATGCAGTTATATACAGTTATGAGTTAATTACGAGTTATTTGCAATAGACAAAGTCAGAACAATTTTTTTTCAGAGAGACTGGTAATATGTCACTCTTGATATAATACTCTGCATTTTCTGAAATATTTGGGAGTGAGTTCTCTCTGACCTGGAGGCCTGGTCGTGGACCAGGCCTCGGGGGCGTTGATCCCTGGTATACCTTCCAGGTAGACTCAGGCACAAGTGCAGTGTAGTGAGTTTATACCTGATACCAACTCACTCTTCACTTTGATGTCAACTCCATTTTCTTTAAGTTCTACAATGACTCCTCTCCTTCCTCCCCATCCCTGTCTAATCCATACCAGACTCAGTATCCAATCCTTACCCAACTGTATATTCAATCCTTACTCAACCTCTACCCAATCCTTATCTAACGCCCTATATAATAATTAACCATCTAAATATCCTTACCAGAATCTCACTTTTCTCATCATTTAGTTTTGTCTATTCCCTCTTTCTTCCTCCATACGAGTGCTGCGTCACTCCTTCCCACTCTGACTCCCTCCCACCAACACTAACTCCCACCACCACTGCCACATTTCCTACGAGCTGCGCTACTTCACTCCCTCACACCACCACCACTCCCTCCCACTTGCCACTTGAGTTGCTAATGAAGGTGCGAGGGAGAGTTTATACTGGGTTATCAGCCGGGACACACTGGGATAGCCTATCAGGGCACTGAGGGTCCCCTTCCAAGTGTCATACCGCTGTTATGAACCCCTGTGCAAGTCCTCGCTCACTCCGGACTCTGAACCTTCTGATAACTCTAAATCAAGCCATCACACGCTCACGTAAAATGAGAGTTACAGAGTTTAGAGCTGAAATACAATGAAGAAGATTTTATTCAGATTAGTAAGTCAAGAGGGTTAATAGACGAGAATAATCAAAGAGTAATTTTGTTATTCTTTCCCACGATGCCGCCCACAACTATCCCTTACGTATCTATTTGCTGCTAGGTAACAAGGGCAGCAGGTTCTAGATAACGGGGCAACAGGTGCTGGGCAACAGGGGCAGCATGTACTAGGTAACAGGAGCAACAGGTTCTGGACAACATGGGGCAGCAGGTGTTAGAAGACGTGCCGTTGCACCCTGCCTCGCCCAGGGTTGTACCCGGATACTTTCGATTGGCATGATTAATACATAAATTTTTGGAAATGTAATATTAAACTTAATGTGGAGATTTAGTTAATAATAGTTTTGTATTAATTATCATGCATTGTCATGGGTTCGATCCATGTATTTCATGAATATTGATATTATATTTTTGTTTGCGAGGGTGTTCCTTATTAGAGTTTTTGGAGGAGTTTTTATTTGGGTGGGTTGTTATAGGAGATTATGGTGTTCTATCCTAGGATTGTCCATGGATATAGGAAGTATACCTATACATTGAGTAGAGTAAATTTATTTGTAATTACTTTGTAATAGACCTTTGTGTAATTGCATCTTGTTATAATACGTATTATGGAAGAATGGCCTGGTTCTGTTTATTATAATTTATAAAATTTTTGTTTATATTGTTTATATGTAGGGAAGTATTTAATTATTGTACATTAAGTTGTCGTTCATGAATGTAATGATATCCATTGGAACATGTCACGTGTATATATATGTTTTATAATAAAATCATCTTAGGTGTCACTCCTAGGCATGATAAAATTTCTCTTCTGGTTTGTAATAGAATAAACTAGTTCGTGTATGATGTAATATGGGGATTGGGTGATAGGTCGGGAAAATTTTACTTTGGTTGTGTGAATTTGTTAAATAATTCGGTTTCAACAGTTTATAGTACACTTTGTTTCACTAATTGTAACATCATTGTATGAATTATGTTATTTGTATTGGCAAGGTAATGCACGGTGTATGCTGTGGCTATATTTATTTCTTTATATTTTTAATTCATATAAAAACAATTTTCAATAGCGATTATCAAATTCAATAAGATATAATTCTCAGCAAATTGTATTGATTATTGTTCCGTTTTGATTTGTTGAATTGATAATTTTCACATGTGACTGTGAGACATGTAAGGTGTTAAATAAGAGTTGGATTGACGTCGCATTTTCTATGCTATTCTGGTAGGCTTATTTAGCTATATACGCTGTGCTACAGGTCATGATATGGCATTGTTGTATCTACTGCTTTTGTATATATTTGACCTGTTAAATGAAATTTAAAACAAATATAGTATAAGGTATTGTGTGATAGGTCGGGGATTTTTCTTTGATTTTCTTTGGTTGTTATAAATTCAGTTTCTCTGTTTATAGTATAATTATCTTTCAATGATTGTAACAACATTGTTTTGCATTATGTTAATTGTCTTTGTATGGTACTGTATAAATTATGGTTGTCAAATAGTGATTCTAAAATTCAAAATGATATAATCCTCCGCAAAATGTAATTGTAATTGTTATTGTTCCGATTTGATATGTGGGATTGAGCATTTTCTCACGTCATTGTGAGACATGTCAGGGGTAACATAAGAGATGGATTGACGTCTCATTATCTATGCATTCCTTGTTCGCTTATTTAGTTAAATAATCTGTGTTACAGGTTATGGTATGGCATTGTTGTATCTATTGATTTTGTATATAATTGTCTTTTAAATAAAATTTAAAAACAAAAAAAACAAAAAAAAAACTTTCGATTGCAATCTAAAGGCACTATCAGTGCTCTTTGACGAGAATATTGATATATTTAATACACTAAGCTCATTCTTCCCAACCACCTGAGGGACAATGTTGGGGTTCATGAACGGAGTCAGGCTCTGGGAGACCACCAGGCTCCTCAACCACAGCAATTACCCCAACAACGCAGTCACACAGTAATAGCCCGGTAGTGGAGAATACAGATAGTCTCAGCAATGCTTGAGAGTGTGACTGTGAGGGAAGGACAGAGTCTGTCTCCTGGCAATGCAAGCTCCCCATGAAGAGGATTTTCTGTTGGACATCCTCATTTCCTCTTCAGAGACACGTCTCGACCCGCCGACCAATCTTACTGGCGTTGCACTTTACCTTATCTCCCTTATCTTCGCCGAACACAGGTATGTATATTTGCGGTAGTGCATCAACAGACTGATTCGGGTACATCGCAAGGTCTTGCAACAGCTAAATGCCCAACAATAAGGGTTCTGCCACAGTTATGCAGATCCGATGGCAGACTAAAGTGCCCAGATGCAATTAACTTGTGAACTGTGACAGATGGCAAGCAGGTAGTTTGGGACTACACACGTGCATCCACACCTGCTGACACCTATCTCCAATACAGCTGGAATGTAGGGAATGCAGCCGTCAGCATTAACGGTTCCCAGAAATCTAGAAAGTAGAGTGAACTTGTTCATCATTACATGTTTGTTGCCATAGGTTCAGAGATCCTCGGCTCATGGCCGCTCTCCTCATGAAACTGGGTAAAACATTCATGTGTTTAACTAAGGTTTCCAGAGCAGCTAGTTTTATCTTCCAGAGCTTTAGTGTTGCACTTCATAGGGGTAATGCCTATTGTATCATGGGTGGGCACCTCGGCTCTGAGGAGCTGGACGTAATTTTTGAAATTTGACAAACACAAACCATGAATTTGTTGTCTCTCTGAAACTTTCTGTATTATTATTTTTAAACTGTATTTATTAGTTTAATCCCATTTCTCTATTAACGTTATTTAGCTCTCTTGAGAGTAGGTGACGAGAGGTTAACATCAGTTAAGCTAATATTAACAATAATAACATACATTATACTGTTTAATTCAATAAGACGTAAAGTAAGAACTGTTGAGAAGCTCAAGGCGACAATAGTGAATATAAAGTGAAGCCTCGACGTTTATATTTTACTATTACTACCACAGTCACTTTATTGATAGTATTACTATCACAGTCACTTTATTGATAGTATTACTACCACAGTCACTTTATTGATAGTATTACTATCACAGTCACTTTATTGATAGTATTACTATCACAGTCACTTTATTGATAGTATTACTACCACAGTCACTTTATTGATAGTATTACTATCACAGTCACTTTATTGATAGTATTACTACCACAGTCACTTTATTGATAGTATTACTATCACAGTCACTTTATTGATAGTATTACTACCACAGTCACTTTATTGATAGTATTACTATCACAGTCACTTTATTGATAGTATTACTACCACAGTCACTTTATTGATAGTATTACTATCACAGTCACTTTATTGATAGTATTACTACCACAGTAACTTTATTGATAGTATTACTATCACAGTCACTTTATTGATAGTATTACTACCACAGTCACTTTATTGATAGTATTACTATCACAGTCACTTTATTGATAGTATTACTACCACAGTAACTTTATTGATAGTATTACTATCACAGTAACTTTATTGATAGTATTACTATCACAGTAACTTTATTGATAGTATTACTACCACAGTCACTTTATTTATAGTATTACTATCACAGTCACTTTATTGATAGTATTACTATCACAGTCACTTTATTGATAGTATTACTATCACAGTAACTTTATTGATAGCATTACTATCACAGTCACTTTATTGATAGTATTACTATCATAGTAACTTTATTGATAATATTACTATCACAGTAACTTTATTGATAGTATTACTATCACAGTCACTTTATTGATAGTATTACTACCACAGTCACTTTATTGATAGTATTACTATCACAGTCACTTTATTGATAGTATTACTATCACAGTCACTTTATTGATAGTATTACTATCATAGTAACTTTATTGATAATATTACTATCACAGTAACTTTATTGATAGTATTACTATCACAGTTCCTTTATTGATAGTATTACTACCACAGTCACTTTATTGATAGTATTACTATCACATTCACTTTATTGATAGTATTACTATCACAGTAACTTTATTGATAGTATTACTACCACAGTTCTGAGCTGAAGTGAAATACGACGCTTAGGAAAATTGTGTGAGTGCCAGTCTTGGCACTCACTCCAGACTCCTGTAATACCAACGCTCAGAGATGACAGTGTCACTCTGCAACACTGCCTCTCACACATGATCAACGTCTTGTTTCTAACCATCTGAACGGATGCACTCTCTAACCCGCTCACACACTTTACACTCTAATTTGGTTTTTTTTTGGAGGTTAACTATGAGTATAGAGAAGTTTGTGTATATGTTTAGTTGAAATGCTCTTTAACCTCTTGTTCCACACCCCAGACACTGTGGTGGTGGTGGTGGTGGTGGTGGTGGTGGTGATGGTGGTGGTGGTGGTGGTGGTGATGGTGGTGGTGGTGGTGGTGGTGGTGGTGGTGATGGTGGTGGTGGTGGTGGTGGTGGTGGTGGTGGTGGTGGTGGTGATGGTGGTGGTGGTGGTGGTGGTGGTGGTGGTGGTGGTGATGGTGGTGGTGATGGTGGTGGTGGTGGTGGTGGTGGTGGTGATGGTGGTGGTGGTGGTGGTGGTGGTGGTGGTGGTGGTGGTGGTGATGGTGGTGGTGGTGGTGGTGGTGATGGTGGTGGTGGTGGTGGTGGTGGTGGTGATGGTGGTGGTGGTGGTGGTGGTGAGGGTGGTGGTGGTGGTGGTTGTAGCTCTCCAACCCTGGGTGATTTTTTTCCTTGAGCAAAACCCACCAGCGCTCAAAGTTTGAAATCGATCAGACGAGGTGTTCTGAAGTTATGAATAAAAACATTGGAAAAATAATAGAAATATCGGACGGTGACTGTAGGTTTGCGCTCTCGGGAATACTTCATTAACTTAGCAAAGTGAAGGTAAATTGTTGGTTAACACTGATAGTTGTGACTTGAACTGCCTGTCATCAATGTCCTCTGCTGCTGTTGCTGTTGTGCTGCTGCTGTTGCTGTTGCTGTTGTTGTTGTTGTTGCTGCTGTTGTTGCTGTTGCTGGTACTACTGCTGGTGCTGGTGCTGTTGTTGTTGCTGCTGCTGTTGCTGGTGCTACTGCTGGTGCTGGTGCTATTGTGCTGCTGCTGTTGCTGGTGCTGTTGTGCTGCTGCTGTTGCTGCTGCTGTTGTTGCTGCTGATGCTGCTGCTGTTGCTGTTGCTGGTGCTACTGCTGGTGCTGGTGCTGTTGTGCTGCTGCTGTTGCTGCTGCTGTTGTTGCTGCTGTAGTTGTTGCTGTTGTTGTTGCTGCTGCTGTTGCTGTTGCTGGTGCTGGTGCTGCTGCTGCTGCTAGCTGTATGGTGAGGCTTAATTCATCTTGCAAACCGTTCAAAGAAATTGTCTGGAATTTTTAAGCAAAGGTGACTTCAACCACAAGGAAATCGATTGGGAGAACTTGGAGCCACATGGGGGCCAAGAAACGTGGAGGGCTAAGATGATGGAGGTGGTACTGGAAAACTTTATGTACCAACACGTAAGGGAAACTACCAGAGAGAGAGGAGAGGATGAACCAGCGAGACTGGACCTAATATTCACCTTGAGTAGTGCAGATATTGAGGACATCACATATGAAAGGCCCATTGGGGCCAGTGATCATGTGGTTTTAAGCTTCGAATACACAGTAGAGTTACAAGTGGAGGGGGAAGCAGGAAGGGCTGGACGAATGAAGCCAAACTACAAGAAAGGGGACTATGTGGGCATGAAGAACTTTCTGAACGGGGTTCAGTGGGACAGATAACTGGCGGGGAAGTCAGTAAACGAGATGATGGACTATGCGACAACAATATGCAAGGAAGCTGAGGAGAGGTTTGTACCCAAGGGTAACAGGAATAATGAAAAAAACAGGATGAGCCCATGGTTCACCCAAAGGTGCAGGGAGGCCAAAACCAAGTGTACTAGGGAATGGAAGAAGTATAGAAGACAAAGGACCCATGAGAACAAGGAGAGCAGTCGTAGAGCCAGAAATGAATATGCACAGGTAAGAAGGGAGGCCCAACGACAATATGAAAATAACATAGCAGCGAAAGCCAAATCCGACCCAAAGCTGTTGTACAGCCACATCAGGAGGAACACAACAGTCAAGGACCAGGTGATCAGGCTAAGGAAGGAAGATGGAGAGATCACAAGAAACGACCGCGAAGTATGTGAGGAACTCAACATGAGATTCAAAGAAGTGTTCACAGAGGAGACAGAAGACTCCAGAAAGACGGAGAGGTGGGTACACCACCAAGTGCTGGACACAATACATGCAACCGAGGAAGAAGTGAAGAGGCTGCTGAGTGAGCTAGATACCTCAAAGGCGATGGGGCCGGACAACATCTCTCCATGGGTCCTGAGAGAGGAAGCAGAGGCACTATGTGTACCCCTAGCAACAATATTCAACACATCCATCGAAACAGGGCAACTACCAGATGTATGGAAGACAGCAAATGTAGTTCCAATTTTTAAAAAAGGAGACAGACATGAAGCACTAAACAATCCTGTGTCACAAACCTACTGGAGTTCTATGACAGGGTGACAGCAGTAAGACAAGAGAGATAGAGGGGTGGGTAGATTGCATTTTCTTGGACTGTATGAAGGCGTTTGACACAGTTCCACACAAGAGATTAGTGCAAAAGCTGGAGGACCAGGCAGGGATAACAGGAAAGGTACTCCAGTGGATCAGGGAATACCTGTCAGGAAGACAACAGCGAGTCATAGTACGTGACGAGGTGTCAGAGTGGTCGCCTGTGACTAGTGGAGTTTCATCAGTCCTAGGACCGATGCTATTTCTGGTATTTGTGAACGACATGACGGAAGGAATAGACTCCGAAGTGTCCCTGTTTGCAGATGATGTGAAGTTGATGAGAAGAATTCAATCGGAAGAGGACCAGGCAGAACTACAAATGGATCTGGACAGGCTGCAAGCCTGGTCCAGCAATTGGCTCCTGGAGTTCAACCCCACCAAGTGCAAAGTCATGAAGATTGGGGAAGGGCAAAGAAGACCGCAGACGGAGTACAGTCTAGGGGGACAGAGGCTACAAACCTCACTCAAGGAAAAAGATCTTGGGGTGAGTATAACACCAGGCACATCTCCTGAGGCGCACATCAACCAAATAACAGCTGCAGCATACGGGCGCCTAGCAAACTTAAGAACAGCATTCCGACATCTTAATAAGGAATCGTTCAGGACCCTGTACACTGTGTACGTTAGGCCCATATTGGAGTATGTAGCACCAGTTTGGAACCCACACCTAGCCAAGCATATGAAGAAACTAGAGAAAATGCAAAGGTTTGCAACAAAACTAGTCCCGGAGCTAAGGTGTATGTCTTACGAGGAGAGGTTAAGGGAAATCGACCTGACGACACTGGAGGACAGGAGAAATAGGGGGGACATGATAACGACATATAAAACACTGAGAGGAATTGGCAAGGTTGACAGAGACAGAATGTTCCAGAGATGGGACACAGCAACAAGGGGACACAGTTGGAAGTTGAAGACTCAGATGAATCACAGGGATGTTAGGAAGTATTTCTTTAGTCACAGAGTGGTCGGGAAGTGGAATAGTTTGGGAAGTGATGTAGTGGAGGCAGGATCCATTCATAGCTTTAAGAAGAGGTATGATAAAGCTCATGGCGCAGGGAGAGTGACCCAGTAGCGACCAGTGAAGAGGCGGGGCCAGAAGCTATGAATCGACCCCTGCAACCACAACTAGGTGAATACAACTAGGTGAGTACACACACACACACACACACACACACACACACACACACACACACACACACAAAAGCTGGAGAACCAGGCAGGTAAAACAGGGAAGCCACTGCAATCTATCAGAGAATACCTGACAGGGAGGCAACAGCGAGTCATGGTACGTGACGAGGTGTCGGAGTGGGTGCCCGTGATGAGCGGGGTTCCTCAAGGGTCAGTCATAGGACCGGTGCTGTTTCTGGTATATGTGAATGACATGACGAAAGGGATAGACTCAGAAGTGTCCCTGTTTGCAGACGATGTGCAGCTAATGAGGAGAATTCAGTCGGATAAGGACCAGGCAGGACTACAAAAGGATCTTGACAGGCTGCAGTTCTTGTCTAGCAACTGGCTCCTGGAGTTTAACCCCACCAAGTGCAAAGTCATGAAGATCGGGGAAGGACAAAGAAGACACCGGACAGAGTACAGTTTAGGGGGCCAAAGACTGCAAATCTCACTCAAGGAAAATGATCTTGGGGTGAGTATAATACCGAGCACATCTCCTGAAGGGCACATCAACCAAATAACTTCTGCGGCGTTTGGGCGCCTAGGAAACCTAAGAAAAGCATTCCGACATCTCAGTAAGAAGTCGTTCAGGACTCAACACCATGTACGTCAGACCCATATTGGAATATGCAGCACCAGTTTGGAACCCACACCTAGTCAAGTACAACAAGAAATTTGAGAAAGTGGAAAGATTTCCAACGAGACTAGTCCCAGAGCTAAGGGGCATGTCCTACGAGGAGAGGTTAAGGGAAATCGACCTGACGACACTGGATGACAGGAGAGAGAGGGAGGGGGGACATGATAACAACATATAAAATACTGAGAGGAATTGACAAAGTGGACAGAGACAGGATGTTCCAGAGATGGGACAAAACAACAAGGGGTCACAACTGGAAGTTGAAGACTCATATGAGTCCCAGGGATGTTAGGAAGTATTTCTTCAGTCATAGAGTTGTCAGGAAGTGGAACAGCCTGGAAAGCGATGTAGTGGAGGCAGGATCCATACATAGCTTTAAGAAGAGGTACGACAAGGGTCAGGGAGCAGGGAGAGAATGGACTTAGTAGCGACCCGTGAAAAGGCGGCGCCAGCAGCTGTGAATCGATCCCTGCAATGACAATTGAGTACAAATAGGTGAGTACACACATACAGACTACAAACAACAGGCCAAATGTCTATCGGCAAGTGCCTTTGACAACTGGTAACTAAAATATTCATAGTTTTAAGAAGAGGTTGATAAAGTTCATGGAGCAGGGAGAGAGTGGACTTAGTAGCGACCAGTGAAGCGTTGGGGCCAGGGGCTATGAATCGACCCATGCAACCACGATTAGATGAGAACACACACATACACACGAAGGTTGCATATTCACCTCTTACCAAGTGAAAGTGAAACTGGGAGTCAGAGGTGAAGACAAATGCGTCTAGAGAACAGTATTCAAGAGGAAGGCAGCAGACAAGTGCAGACATCAACAACAGTGATGTGCCCAGAGCAGCCAATGAGCCTTCCAAGAAATTGTAAATATTTTTACCCATAAAATGCTGGGAATCATCAAACAAAATCGTTCTTCCTTGCAGAGAAATAAACAAGTGACGCACAAACAATGGAACACTCATGAACGGAAACGTTTGGTAAAAAATACAAACGTCAGTACAAAAATAGAAAAGCATATATATATATATATATATATATATATATATATATATATATATATATATATATATATATATATATATATATATATATATATATATATATATATATATATATATATATATATATATATATATACTATATATATATATATCGTGCCGAATAGGTAAAACTAGTCAATTAGCAAGAACTCGTTTAAAATTAAGTCCTTTCTAAAATTTTCTTTTATATTTTTAAAGATATATTTTTTTCATTTATGTTAATGTAAAAAATAATAATTTTGTACCAAAAGGGCCTTAGAAAACTTACTTAACCTTATTATAACAAGCGCAATTTAATTTAGCCTAATCCAACTAAATATATTTTAGATAAGTTTATAATAATTTAATAATAAACAAAAACAATGAAATACATCTTTTTCGTTAGGTTCAGAATGATTTTTGCGAAATTATTGCATACACAAATTTCCGCTTGCCTTATTCGGCAAGAAGAGTGTTGCTATTTAAGCCGAAATCGCAAGTTTTACCTTTTCGGCACGATATATATATATATATGAGTGAATAATATATTGTTAAGAAATAACAATGGCTACGAAGGTTTGTACCCCAGAACACAGGACCCAGGACCAAGGACACAAGACCCAGGACACAGGACCCAGGACGCAGGACCCAAGACCCAGGACGCAGGACACAGGACCCAGGACCCAGGACCCAAGACCCAGGACACAGGACCCAGGACCCAAGACCCAGGACACAGGACCCAAGACCCAGGACACAGGACCCAGGACGCAGGACCCAAGACCCAGGACCCAGGACACAGGAACAGAACATAGGACCCAGGACACAGGACCAGGACACACGACCGAGGACCCAAGACACAGGAGCCTAGAGACAGGACCCAGGACACAAGACTGAGGACCCAGGACCCAATACACAGGACATAAGACCTACGATACATGACCCAGGACACAGGACCCTTGATCCAAAACCCAGGACACAGGACCCTGGATCCAAAACCCAGGACACAAAACCCAGGACACAGGACACAGGACCCAGGACACAGGAAACAAGACACAGGAAACAGGACACAGGAAACAGGACACAGGAAACAGGACACAGGAAACAGGACACAGGAAACAGGACACAAGAAACAGGACACAGGAAACAGGACACAGGAAACAGGACACAGGAAACAGGACACAAGAAACAGGACACATGAAACAGGACACAGGAAACAGGACACAGGAAAAAGGACACAGGCAACAGGACACAGGAAGCAGGACACAAGAAACAGGACACAGGAAACAGGACACAGGAAACAGGAAACAGGACACAAGAAACAGGACACATGAAACAGGACACAGGAAACAGGACACAGGAAACAGGACACAAGAAACAGGACACATGAAACAGGACACAGGAAACAGGACACAGGAAACAGGACACAGGCAACAGGACACAGGAAGCAGGACACAAGAAACAGGACACAGGAAACAGGACACAGGAAACAGGACACAGGAAACAGGACACAAGAAACAGGACACATGAAACAGGGCACAGGAAACAGGACACAGGAAACAGGACACAAGAAACAGGACACAGGAAACAGGACACAGGAAACAGGACACAGGAAACAGGACACAAGAAACAGGACACATGAAACAGGACACATGAAACAGGACACAGGAAACAGGACACAGGCAACAGGACACAGGAAGCAGGACACAGGAAACAGGACACAGGAAACAGGACACAGGAAACAGGGCACAGGAAGCAGGACACAGGAAACAGGACACAGGAAGCAGAACACAGGAAACAGGACACAGGAAACAGGACACAGGACAGTCTGTCTTCTCATCAAGAAACATGATCTGGTAGTCACTTAGTGAGGTCAGCCTATATAAGTTTGAGAGTAATGGTAGTCTTTATATTCTCATATGGAAGTATCTATAATCTTATCAATAACACAAACCCGGATGTACTCGGGCCTCGAACTCTCATATGTACATATGTACACATATTTCAAACACTTGAGATGTTCCCAAGTATTAACAACTCTGAGAAGAGTTTGATACCACGACCGTCCGTCTCAGCAGACACACACTTCTTCTTGTGCTCTCACACCTGTGAAAATATGTTTCCACTTAATTAGCTTTATTTTATGATAGTGGCAGGAGGTGTTAGCTTCAGTTGTGGAGGAGGAGGAGGTCAACATCCTGCGGAAGGTTCCCCTGACACTCATTTAAGCTAAGCACTCTACCCCCAGGGAAATTAGCTTGGCTTATGTGAGGTTCCTAGGCAGTGAAAATCCTCGCCCTAGCTTACCTGAGATTTACCTGTGAAGGGTTCCGGGGCTTAACGTCCTTACTACTTTTTCCAGTAGACCAGACCTTGCTAATGACCTGATCATTCAGGCTGTATATAGGTGTTTGCCGCTCACAATTCTATGTCAGCACTGAAGCCTGATTGATCAGAGTATCACTCAGGAATTTTTCAAGTTTGGTCCTGAAGGCGATTAGCTACTGTATTAGTAACTTCCCAGGTTAGTTTTATCTTTAAAACAAATGTTGCAATTGAAGTTTTTATTATATATATATATATATATATATATATATATATATATATATATATATATATATATATATATATATATATATATATATCAATAACAAGAGGAGTAATTCATGGTACAAGGTGAGAGAGGAAGGTTCAGCGATGCTGTTCATCTGTCACAGTTAGACGTTTGTTTACCTCGGTGTGAGTGGCGTCCATCTTCAGTGGTTAATCTCAAGTCCAGCGATCATCAAGCTTAGTAATTGTTATCAATGACATTTTAGCATAGTTGTGTTGACTTGTGTGTCGAGTGAGACATCAGCGTCAGACTGGAGCATCAGTAAGGAGCTTTCTACATGGACAACCAATTGTCATCCATGTACAAACATTGTATCATGAGGAAATAAATCTTTGACTTTGACTAGATGGTGCAAGAAGGAAGACAGTAGCTGTATTCCTCTTTTGACAATATAAATGTATATGATTTAATACTTTTGCAGCAAAATTAATATTTTCTGTGAAATTGGTAGAGCCTCCTTGCTTGGTGGTGAGGCCAGACCTTGCGAGGTCTTAGGTCTCCTTAAGGGAGACGTAGCCTGGGGTCGTGGGTGGGGTCGTCGACCCCCTTCCACCAGGGGTCGTTTAGCCACCTGCATACGAGAAGAAAATGTTATTTAAAGTATTGAAACAACCAATTCATTACTTAGTTATTTCCGATTTATTCCTCATTTATTCCAGCCGCAGGCTGGAACCCACATCACGCAGGCTGGGAACCCAGATCACGCAGGCTGGAACCCACATCACGCAGGCTGGGAACCCAGATCACGCAGGCTGGAACCCACATCACGCAGGCTGGAACCCACATCACGCAGGCTGGGAACCCAGATCACGCAGGCTGGAACCCACATCACGCAGGATGGAACCCAGATCACGCAGGATGGAACCCAGATCACGCAGGCTGGAACCCACATCACGCAGGCTGGAACCCACATCACGCAGGCTGGAACCCACATCACCCAACAGTAAAACGGAGGATTCTTCCAAATATCAGAGAGAAGTTATCAAGAAAAAAAATGTTAACGAACAAACAAAATATCAGGTTATACGAAAGATTAATAGCGAAATATGAAAGAGGCAAAGTTCAGGAAATTCATGCATTCTCCAGGGCACTCCAGAGCAGTGTTGTGTTGCGGTACTATTGCGCAAATTGACGAGTTTTTCTGAGAAGATTCTCAAGGAGTTTGAGAGGCAGCGGGAAGTGTTGAGAGTCTGGAGGTGGGGTTGGTGCGGCTCTGTCTTCTATATTTGCTTGATTTAAACTTGACACTGGAGCCAAGCGTCCCAAATCCAGAGACAGTACAATGTTTATCGCTAGGAGAAAGACTGGATTTTAATTTTGTTCTTGAAGCTTCGTGTATATTTACATGCCGGTGGCGGTGGTGCAAGGCATGACCGGTGGTGCAAGGCATGACCGGTGGTGCAAGGCATGACAAGTGGTGCTGTCGTGTGGGTCTTGGGAGAGATATATAGGAGGTCAAAGATACTCCTTGTTGGATGGTTACGGTATATTTACAGTAAGTGAAGGAGAGTCCAGCTACCCGTCTGTCTCGCCTGTAGGTCTAACGTTAGTGAGGGAGAGTGCCTATGAGAGGCTGTGCACATGCGCTGAGCCTCTGACGTCAGCGGGTACCGTGACGTCACACGCAAAGGGACCAGCTGTATAAAAGGAAAGATACACTTCACAAGTGTATATATGATACTGACACGACAGTGCAAGGCATGACAGGTGGTGCAAGGCATGACCGGTGGAGCAAGGCATGACCGGTGGTGCAAGGCATGATCGGTGAAGCAAGGCATGACCGGTGGAGCAAGGCATGACAGGTGGTGCAAGGCATGACAGGTGGTGCAAGGCATGGCCGGTGGTGCAAGGCATGACAAGTGGTGCAAGGCATGACAGGTGGTGCAAGGCATGACAGGTGGTGCAAGGCATGACCGGTGGTGCAAGGCGTGGCAGGTGGTGCAAGGCATGACAGGTGGTGCAAGGCATAACCGGTGAAGCAAGGCATGACCGGTGGAGCAAGGCATGACAGGTGGTGCAAGGCATGACCGGTGGTGCAAGGCATGACAGGTGGTGCAAGGCATGACCGGTGGTGAAAAGCATGACAGGTGGTGCAAGGCATGACAGGTGGTGCAAGGCATGACAGGTGGTGCAAGACATGACAGGTGGTGCAAGGCATGACAGGTGGTGGAAGGCATGACAGGTGATGCAAGGCATGACCGGTGGTGCAAGGCATGACAGGTGGTGCAAGGCATGACAGGTGGTGCAAGGCATGACAGGTGGTGCAAGGCATGACAGGTGGTGGAAGGCATGACAGGTGATGCAAGGCATGACAGGTGGTGCAAGGCATGACAGGTGGTGCAAGGCATGACAGGTTAAGGAACTAGCATTTAATTAAAAAAAGGTAAAAACTGTTTGTGTACATATTTGCAAGTTTATATTTTATTTGCTACAATCAAATTCAGGAATATTATATATGTTAAAATGTGGTTGGGAGAGTTGGGTTCCAGCTCATGGGCTTGTTGAGATTCGTGAGTTATAATTCCTAGTCCTCTTGATGATCTCTTCATAAGGCCTAATTTGATTTATCTCAAATTTAAGATATTTTCTCAGAACTTCTGACACGAGCAGATCAAGATAATGTCTGACACGAGCAGATCAAGATAATGTGTGACACGAGCAGATCAAGATAATGTGTGACACGAGCAGATCAAGATAATGTCTGACACGAGCAGATCAAGATAATGTCTGACACGAGCAGATCAAGATAATGTGTGACACGAGCAGATCAAGATAATGTGTGACACGAGCAGATCAAGATAATGTCTGACACGAGCAGATCAAGATAATGTCTGACACGAGCAGATCAAGATAATGTGTGACACGAGCAGATCAAGATAATGTGTGACACGAGCAGATCAAGGTAATGTGTGACACGAGCAGATCAAGATAATGTGTGACACGAGAAGATCAAGATAATGTGTGACACGAGCAGATCAAGATAATGTGTGACACGAGCAGATCAAGGTAATGTGTGACACGAGCAGATCAAGATAATGTGTGACACGAGCAGATCAAGATAATGTGTGACACGAGCAGATCAAGATAATGTCTGACACGAGCAGATCAAGATAATGTCTGACACGAGCAGATCAAGATAATGTGTGACACGAGCAGATCAAGGTAATGTGTGACACGAGCAGATCAAGATAATGTGTGACACGAGAAGATCAAGATAATGTGTGACACGAGCAGATCAAGATAATGTGTGACACGAGCAGATCAAGATAATGTGTGACACGAGCAGATCAAGATAATGTGTGACACGAGCAGATCAAGATAATGTCTGACACGAGCAGATCAAGATAATGTCTGACACGAGCAGATCAAGATAATGTGTGACACGAGCAGATCAAGGTAATGTCTGACACGAGCAGATCAAGATAATGTCTGACACGAGCAGATCAAGATAATGTCTGACACGATCAGATCAAGATAATGTCTGACACGAGCAGATCAAGATAATGTCTGACACGAGAAGATCAAGATAATGTCTGACACGAGCAGATCAAGATAATGTCTGACACGAGCAGATCAAGATAATGTCTGACACGAGAAGATGAAGATAATGTCTGACATGAGCAGATCAAGATAATGTCTGATACGAGCAGATCAAGACAATGTCTGACACGAGAAGATCAAGATAATGTCTGACACGAGCAGATCAAGACAATGTCTGACACGAGAAGATCAAGATAATGTCTGACACGAGCAGATCAAGATAATGTCTGACACGAGCAGATCAAGACAATGTCTGACACGAGAAGATCAAGATAATGTCTGACACGAGCAGATCAAGATAATGTCTGACACGAGCAGATCAAGACAATGTCTGACACGAGAAGATCAAGTCAATGTCTGACACGAGCAGATCAAGACAATGTCTGACACGAGAAGATCAAGATAATGTCTGACACGAGCAGATCAAGATAATGTCTGACACGAGCAGATCAAGACAATGTCTGACACGAGCAGATCAAGATAATGTCTGACACGAGAAGATCAAGATAATGTCTGACACGAGAAGATCAAGATAATGCCTGACACGAGCAGATCAAGATAATGTCTGACACGAGCAGATCAAGACAATGTCTGACACGAGCAGATCAAGATAATGTCTGACACGAGCAGATCAAGACTGTCTGACACGAGCAGATCAAGATAATGTCTGACACGAGCAGATCAAGACAATGTCTGACACGATCAGATCAAGATAATGTCTGACACGAGCAGATCAAGACAATGTCTGACACGAGCAGATCAAGATAATGTCTGACACGAGAAGATCAAGATAATGTGTGACACGAGAAGATCAAGACAATGTCTGACACGAGCAGATCAAGACAATACTCCATGTCTTCCCGCAGAGTACTTTGTTTTGCTAATTAATCAGCTTTATCATGTCAAGATAGATCTTTGTATGAGGCAATCCATAAGAACTGTACGATAATTTATTTCCCTCTGATTTTTAATATCTGTCTGATTTCTTCAGTGAGCATGTTGATAGACCCATTATGCAAGTGAGACGCATTCAGAGATGATATAGAATTAGCAGTGATCAAGGAGACAAGGTCATTGTCGTAAGTTAATATTAGAACCATGAGGATAGTCATCGGTCCAGTTTGTAATGGTGTTTACTGCGTGAGTGAAGGACGACGTGGGTCGAGACAATTGAAGGTCGAGGCACCTTGAGGTAGAGGCAGTTGGAGGTCGAGGCAGCTGGAGATAGAGGTAGCTGGTTACCCTGAGCATTGCTACCCTCGATCTAGAGGGTATTATATCCCTAGATGCCCACCACTTACTGCCACTCTGGCTAATTCATTGGCGAGGTCAGTCTCAAAGGAGGACGTCGCTGGCATGTAGTGGATAAGTCGTGGGGACTTCAGACACTCGGGAATATGCTTTCATTGTATTGTCTTCTAAGCTCACATACATCGTGTCTATGGCACGATGTATCAGCGTCGGGAAACAACAGTCCAGCTGCTGGCGCCCCTTGGTACAAGCACCTTAACTCAGACTTCCGGAGTAGTAGAGTATGACGAGAGGCAATTCTCGACGCTATGAGTGGAGTCACAGTGTCTGCACTCTAAAGGAAGAGTGAGGATGCTGCAGTCTGGAGAATCATATGCTTTGATATCAGCACGCTTCTGACAAGACAGTGGTTGAATGAATGATGGTGATTGTGTTTCCTCCTTTCCTAGGTCACTCTTTCTCATTGAGAGACAGTCAGTATGTTAAAGAAACAACTGTCAGACGTCGCACAACACATACACGTACACGCAAACACATACAGGTGAGTACGCACACCTTCGTCAGCTGTGGCGTAGTTTCCACACCTCGGCAAGTTAATTACGGAGGCAAATCGGATTGTCTTCATCTTATATAGAATGGTTTAAGAGCGAGTGCTGGGACACCAAGAACAATCACAACACAGTGGAAACAACACTTCGCTCAACACAACTCTTCGCTCAACACAACTCTTCGCTCAACACAACTCTTCGCTCAACACAACAACTCTTCGCTCAACACAACAACTCTTCGCTCAACACAACTCTTCGCTCAACACAACAACTCTTCGCTCAACACAACAACTCTTGGTACAGATAAAACAAGTAAGAAATTAAATAACTGAAATATATAGAGAAGAAACCAACGTTGAGAAAGAAATGATTAAAATATAAAGCAATTAAAAAAAGGTAAATAAAAAAAGAGATAAACAAATACGTATGAAACAAACACAATGTGAATAAAAAGAACACTCAGGGGAAGAGATAAATTAGCGGTAAAATAAAACTTAGATAAGAAAGAAAGAAAACATATATGAGCAGGATAGAGTGAAGGATGGTTAATGGGGTTTAAAACCTTTCGACTACTCTATCATCATTAAAGCTGAACCACCAGACAAACATACTTTAATACCTATAGGGATTAAAGTATACTCTCAGTATACATTGAGAAAAATACACCTCTCAGTTATATATATATATATATATATATATATATATATATATATATATATATATATATATATATATATGTCTGCCGATTAGGTAAAACTTGCGATTTTGGCTTAAATAGCAACGCTCACCTTGCCATATAAGACAAGTGAAAATTTGTGTATGCAATAATTTCGCCAAAATCATTCTGAACATAACGAAAAAAATATATTTAATTATGTTTGTTTATTATTAAATTAATGTTAATGTATCTAAAATATATTTAGTTGGGTTAGGCTAAATTAAATTGCGCTTGTTGAAATAAGGTTAGGTAGGTTTTCAAAGTTTATCTTGGTACAAAATTATAAATTCTTACATTAACATAAATGAAAAAAATATATCTTTAAACGTATAAGAGAAAATTTTAGAAAGGACTTAATTTTAGATGAGTTCTTGCTAATTGACCGGTTTTACCTAATCGGCACGACATATATATATATATATATATATATTTTTTTTTTTTTTTCAACAAGTCGGCCGTCTCCCACCGAGGCAGGGTGACCCAAAAAAAGAAAATCCCCAAAAGAAAAAACTTTCATCATCATTCAACACTTTCACCACACTCATACATAATCACTGTCTTTGCAGAGGAGCTCAGATACTACAGCTGAGAAAAGTCCCTCCCAGCTGTCACTATCTCAGACCCCTCCTTTAAAGTGCAGGCATTGTACTTCCCATTTCCAGGACTCAAGTCCAACTAAATCAATTAACTGGTTTCCCTGAATCCCTTCACACAATGTTACCCTGCTCACACTCCAACAGATCGTCATGTCCCAAAACCATTCGTCTCCATTCACTCCTATCTAACACGCTCACACATGCTTGCTGGAAGTCCAAGCCCTCGCCCACAAAACCTCCTTTACCCTTCCTCCAACCTTTTCTAGGACGACCCCTACCCCGCCTTCCTTCCCCTACAGATTTATACGCTCTCCAAGTCATTCTACTTTGATCCATTCTCTCTAAATGACCAAACCACCTCAACAACCCCTCTTCAGCCCTCTGACAAATACTTTTAGTAACTCCACACCTTCTCCTAATTTCCACATTCCGAATTTTCTGCATAATATTTACACACACATTGCCCTTAGACAGGACATCTCCACTGCCTCCAGCCTCCTCCTCGCTGCAGCATTTGCAACCCATGCTTCACACCCATATAAGAGTGTTGGTACCACAATACTTTCGTACATTCCCTTCTTTGCCTCCATGGATAACGTTTTTGTCTCCACAGATACCTCAATGCACCACTCACCTTTTTTCCTTCATCAATTCTATGGTTAACCTCATCCTTCATAAACCCATCTGCTGACACATCAACTCCCAAATATCTGAAAACATTTACTTCTTCCATAATCCCTCTCTCCAATGTGATATCCAATTTTTCTTTATTTAAATCGTTTGATACCCTCATCACCTTACTCTTATCTATGTTCACTTTTAACTTTCTACCTTTACACACTCTCCCAAACTCGTCCACTAACCTTTGCAACTTTTCTTTAGACTCTCCCATAAGCACAGTATCATCAGCAAAAAGTAACTGTGTCAACTCCCATTTTGCATTTAATTCTCCATAATTTAATCCCACCCTCTCCCCAACACCCTAGCATTTACTTCTTTTACAACCCCATCTATAAATATATTAAACAACCATGGTGACATTACACAACCCTGTCTAAGACCTACTTTTACCGGAAGTAATCTCCTCTCTCCTACACACCCTAACCTGAGCCTCACTATCCTCATAAAAACTCTTTACAGCCTTCAGTAACTTACTACCTATTCCATACACTTGCAACATTTGCCACATTGCTCCCCTATCCACTCTATCATATGCCTTTTCTAAATCCATAAATGCAATAAAAACTTCTCTACCTTTATCTAAATACTGTTCACATATATGCTTCACTGTAAACACTTGATCTACACATCCCCTACCCACTCTAAAGCCTCCTTGCTCATCTGCAATCCTACTCTCTGTCTTACCTCTAATTCTTTCAATAATAACCCTGCCATACACTTTACCTGGTATACTCAGTAAACTTATTCCCTATAATTTTACACTCTCTTTATCCCCTTCCTTTATATAAAGGAACTATACATGCTCGCTGCCAATCCTAGGTACCTTCCTCTTTCATACATTTATTAAACAAAAATACCAACCACTCCAGCACTATATCCCCCTGCTTTTAACATTTCTGTCATGATTCCGTCAATTCCAGCTGCTTTACCCCTTTCATTCTACGTAATGCCTCACGCACCTCCCCACACTCACATCCTGCTCTTCTTCACTCCTAAACGATGTTGTACCTCCCTGGCCAGTACATGAAATTATCGCCTCCCTCTTTCATCGACATTTAAAAGTTCCTCAAAATATTCCCGCCATCTACCCAATACCTCCAGCTCCCCATCTACTAACTCCCTACTCTGTTTTTAACTGACAAATCCATTCGTTCCCTAGGCTTTCTTACCTTGTTTATCTCACTCCAAAATTTTTCTTGTTTTCAGCAAAATTTCTTGACAGAGCCTCTCCCGTTCTTTCATCCGCTCTTCTTTTGCACTCTCTCACCACTCTCTTCACCTTTCTTTTACTCTCCATATACTCTGCTCTTCTACTAACACTTCTGTTTTGTAAAAACCTCTCATAAGCTACCTTTTTCTCTTTTATCACACCCTTTACTTCTTCATTCCACCACTCACTCCTCTTTCCTCCTGCACCCACCCTCCTATAACCACAAACTTCTGCCCCACATTCTAATACTGCATTTTTAAAACTATCCCAACTTTCTTCAACCCCCACTACTCCTACTTGCACTAGCCCACCTTTCTGCCAATAGTTGCTTATATCTCACCTAACTTCCTCCCCCCTTAGTTTATACACTTTTACCTCTCTCTTACTTGCTGTTGCCATTTTCCTTTGTCCCATCTACCTTTTACTCTAACTGTAGCTACAACCAAATAATGATCTGATATATCCGTTGCCCTCTATAAACATGTACATCCTGAAGCCTACTCATCAACCTTTTATCCACCAATACATAATCCAACAAACTACTTTCCTTACGTGCTATATCATACCTTGTATATTTATTTATCCTCTTTTTCATAAAATATGTATTACTTATTACCAAACCTCTTTCTACACATAGCTCAATTAATGGCTCCCCATTTACATTTACCCTGGCACCCCAAATTTACCTACTACTCCATCCACAACATTTTACCCACTTTAGCATTAAGATCCCCAACCACAATTACTCTCTCACTTGGTTCAAAACTCCCCACACACTCACTCAACATTTCCCAAAATCTCTCTCTCTTCTACACTTCTCTCTTCTCCAGGTGCATAAACACTTACTATAACCCACTTTTCACATCCAACCTTTATTTTACTCCACATAATCCTTGAATTTATACATTTATATTCCTTCTTTACCTGCCATAACTGATTATTCAACATTATTGCCACTCCTTCTTTAGCTCTAACTCTATTTGAAACCCCTGATCTAATCCCATTTATTTCTCCCCACTGAAACTCTCCTATATATATATATATATATATATATATATATATATATATATATATATATATATATATATATATTATATATATATCATACACAGCTGCCATTACACACGAGGTATCTATAGTTATCTAAGAACAACTGTAGGGAAATAATATCATGATATAAATATAATACATAAATTTCTGCATTATATATACATGTATATATATAAACACTGATCTCTGGCCGACGGAGACTCGAACCTACGAACCTCATGACAAGGTACGCAGTGCTTTACCGACCGTACCACACCGCCTGCTCTTGCGAATTCCTAGCATTGTAAAAATCTCTAGTTGTGTCGATGCATGCAGGGGATGAGATGAAAAGCTGTAAGCCTTCCTGCCTGAAAGCTGGCTGCCTTGGAATAACGTCTAGCGAAAGCTGGATGCCAAGGTATTGGACCAGTGTGGTACGGTCGGTAAAGCACTGCGTACCTTGTCATGAGGTTCATAGGTTCGAGTCTCCGTCGGCCAGAGATCAGTGTTTGTGAATATTTGCCTGCTCTTGCGAATTCTAGCATATATATATATATATATATATATATATATATATATATATATATATATATATATATATATATATATATAATATATATATATATATATATATATATATATATATATATATATATATATATTATATATATATCGTTGGGGATTTAATAATTCATTCAAAAAATAAAAAACAGGGAAACTATAAAAAAAGAAGTTTATAAGTCAGTTTATATTATTAATTAATATACTATAAGAGACACTTAACTGGTCGTCTCTTAGAGAGTTAAATGACCCGTACGGGTTTAGAAGTTATTGCGAATAATAAAATAGTAATAATAATTATCTTTAAGTGGCCATGAATCCTCTGTGAGGAAAGTCACTTAAAGAGGCGCATCTTCAAGTGGCGGAGCCTTCCTTGGCGGTGATCTTGTAAGAACGTTAATAGTGATTATAAACGCTGGCTGTTGGGAGCCTGTGAAGCCCCACTTGTAACAGGTCAGCTGTTGAGTCTGTGTGCTGGTGGTGGTGGTAGGTGGGTGGTGGTGGTGGTGGTGGTAGGTGGGTGGTGGTGGTGGTGGTGGTAGGTGGGTGCTGGTGGTGGTGGTGGTAGGTGGGTGCTGGTGGTGGTGGTAGGTGGGTGCTGGTGGTGGTGGTGGGAGGTGGGTGTTGGTGGTGGTGGTAGGTGGGTGCTGGTGGTGGTAGTAGGTGGGTGCTGTGGTAGTGGCAGGTGCGTGCTAGTGGTGGTAGTTGGTGGGTGCTGGTGGTGGTAGTAGGTGGGTGCTGGTGGTGGTAGGTGGGTGATGGTGGTGGTAGTAGGTGGTAGGTGGGTGCTGTGGTAGTGGCAGGTGGGTGCTAGTGGTGGTAGTTGGTGGGTGCTGGTGGTGGTAGTAGGTGGGTGCTGGTGGTGGTAGGTGGGTGATGGTGGTGGTAGTAGGTGGTAGGTGGGTGCTGGTGGTGGTAGTAGGTGGGTGCTGGTGGTAGTAGTGTGTGGAATATATGGTAGATCTGCTGGTGCTGTGTAGAATTATGGTGGTGGTGGTGGTAATGATGGTGGTGGTGATGATGGTGGTGGTGGGGACGGTGGTGGTGGTGGTGGTGATGGTGGTGGTGGTGGTGATGATGATGATGGTGGTGGTGGTGGTGGTGATGATGATGATGATGGTGGTGGTGGTGGTGGTGGTGGTGGTGGTGGTGGTGGTGGTGGTGGTGACGGTGGAGGTGGTACAACAGACTGGTGCCTCAAAGCAATACTTCCTCAAGAAGAGTAGTGAAGTGCTAACTTTGAACTTCTTAACACTTCTGCTCTTCTCTTTCTAAAAATCTCTCACGTAACTTAAATCTTTTTTTATTCCTAGATCCTGACGCCTGTCCTTCGATCAAGATCATACATCAACACTTCATCACGACCAAGTTGATTCATACGGCCTTAGACATCAAGAAAATGCATGACCAGGACATCGATCATCCTCTCAGACACATCTTTCTTCCTTGTTGTCAAAAACTCTCTGTCTGTCTGTCTGTCTGTCTGTCTGTCTGTCTGTCTGTCTGTCTGTCTGTCTGTCTGTCTGTCTGTCTGTCTGTCTCAGCTGTGGTGTTCAGCAAGCTTACCTTGTCTTCCTTGTTCTTTTCTTATTATTAACTAGTAATCATCATGGTACATCCCATGTTATCATCTTACATCCAACGACCAGGCTAGTTTACCCAGAGTTCCACGTCCGTGCTACGGACGCTAGCGCAAGTGTACACGCATACACTGACGTTGAATGATTCCACTCCCACTCTTTCATTTCAATCTTCCACCTCCACTTCCACTTCCACTTCCACTTCCACATCCACTCTTCCACTTCCACTATTCGTCATATTTCACTCATGGACCGTCGTCTCCTGCAGCTCTTATTGACTCACCTGCTTTTCCGTCCATCTCTCGTATGTCTGGTCTTCATTCTGTCATTCTATTAACCTCAGCCAATATAATCAAATGCTGTGATTTTTTTCTTCTCTATTCCAAATTAGCAAACTTTTATTCCTACGTCCAGTTCTTCCCCTCCCCATTCTTACTATTCACCTTATTGAAATTGTTTAGTTAGTTTTTCACACAAATATAACGACAACAACAACAACAACAACAACAACAACAACAATAATAATAATAATAATAATAATAATAATAATAATAATAATATATTATTATTATTATTATTATTATTATTATTATTATTATTATTATCATCTTATATTTCTAGTTGTTGAAGGGACATCCGTGGATATATGTTTGAGAAAGTACTTGAGGTTGTTGCAAGTTATCCACCAACTGAGTGGGAAGGAGTATGCACCTTTGCCTTGGATGTCATTTATAATCCTAATCAAAACAAATACTTATCAAGTACTGTCAGATGTGAAGATTGTTGGAGGATTAATGTCACTAACCAGGAGGGAGTAGGAGGTAGTGAGTGGAGTGCTCCAGTTATACAGTGGATGGGTAGTGTATGTGTGTGTGTGTGTTCTTACCGTACGTATTTGTGGTTACAGGGGTTGATTCATAACTCTTGACCGCGCCTCTTCGCTGATCGCAAATAGTTCCACTCTCTCTCTGCTCCATAAGCTTTATGTACCTGTTCTTAAAGCTATGTATTCATTCTGCCTCCACTACATCACCCCCCAGATTGTTCCACTTTTTGACAACTCTATGGCCGAAGAAATACTTCCTAACATCCCCGTGACTCATCTGAGTTTTCAACTTCCAGTTATGACCCCTTGTTGGTGTGTCCCATCTCTGAAACATTCTGTCCCTGTCCACCTTGTCACTTCCTCTCGGTTATGTGTCGTTATCATGTTCCCTCTATCTTTCCTGTCCTCCAGTGTTGTCAGGTTGAGTTACCTTAACCTCTCCTCATAGGACATACCCCTCAGCTTCGAGACTAGTCTTGTTGCAAACCTTTGCATTTTCTCTAATTTCTTGACATGTTTGACCAGGTGTGGATTCTACACTGGCTGCATACTCCAGTATTGACCTGACTTACACGGTGTACAGAGTCGTGAATGACTCCTTACTTAGATATCGAAACGCTATTCCCAGGTTGGCCAGGCGCCCGTATGCTGCAGCAGTTATTTTGTTG
Source organism: Cherax destructor (assembly GCA_009830355.1). Taxonomy (NCBI): domain Eukaryota; kingdom Metazoa; phylum Arthropoda; class Malacostraca; order Decapoda; family Parastacidae; genus Cherax; species Cherax destructor. The sequence goes on along the minus strand of WNWK01002897.1, from coordinate 147,614 downwards.
ATGTGCGCCTCAGATGTGCTCGGTATGATGCTCACCCCAAGATCCTTTTCCTTAAGTGAGTTTTGCAGCCTTTGACCTCTTAGGCTGTACTCCGTCTGCGGTCTCCTTCGTCCTTCCCCAAGCTTCATAACTTTGCACTTGCTGGGGTTAAACTCCAGGAGCCATTTGTTGGACCAGGCTTGCAACCTGTCTAGATCCCCTTGTAGGCTTACTTGACATCGTCTGCTTGTATTCTCCTCATTAGTTTCACATTTTCTGCGAACTGGGACACTTCTGGCTCTATCCTTTCCGTCATGTCATTCACGTATTCACATATTAGTATGTGCTTGTGCGCGCGAGCGCATGTGTGTGTGTGTGTGTGTATTCGTGAACCTGGGTGGCAGGGTGACAGGGGTGGCCAGGGTGGCAGGGGTGGCAGAGATAGCGCCATCGTATGCCATTCCTACGCTGGTTCAACAAGGAAGTCTCACACTTCTCTACCTTCTTATGCAATTGAATTAGAAGATTATTTAAGTAATCCGAGAACACAACTGCGTCACAAAACACACGTTAAGCAAGACTTATACTGCAAGATGCTTCACAGTGTACCCCAGACTCGTGTCCTGGTAGGTCTTGGTGGATCCTGGTACATTGTGATGGACCCTGGTTCATTATGATGGACCCTGGTACATTGTGATGGACCCTGGTTCATTATGATGGACCCTGGTTCATTATAATGAACCCTGATACATTCTGATGAACTCTGGTACATTATGATGGACCCTGATATATTCTGATGAATCCTAGTACATTATGATGAACCCTGGTACATTATGATGAACCCTGATACATTCTGATGAACCCTGATACATTCAGATGAACCCTGATACATTCTGATGAACCCTGAGTATATACCGTAGTCTTGAAGAATCTGAAGCATGAACAACTTGTCAGACACTGCAACATCATGGAATCTTGGTTCAGAGGACATCTCCACAACCTTCTTAATTACTCCTGGTCCATCCCTTGTATATGACCTACTTCCACTGGGGATTCCCACGTACCAGTGACAAAGTCTTCGTCTGCTGCACCTCACTCACCTGATGCCAGTATATAGGCACCAATCTTCATGCCTGTGCTTCAGAGTCTTCAAGAACACGGTATATAGGTCTACAGTCTCCTCATTATGTCCTTGAATTTGTACTGATAAAGCCACTGGAGGGCGAAACGTCTACAGATACAGACACCCAGGTGTTGCATATACAAAGACATATCAAACTTAATGTAAAAGATACAGCCAACGTTATTCACACTGTGGTTAATTGTCCAATTATTGAGTAGTATGGAGACTGACAGTACACTAACTTGTATGTTCACTTTAATCCCTAAAATAAGGATTAAAGTGCACTCTCACCATACACACACTGAGAGATATACACTTCTCGGTGTATATATCCTGTTATGTCAATGAGGCCCCTCACTCACTTTATATATTTACTCACGAGGTCATAACTCACTCTTAATAGGAGTTTGCTCTCCGGATAACTGGCCTGGGACGTGTTGAGTGACTGGCTGGCTGGCTGGCTGCTTCTTCTCTAAGACTGTGTCCTCTGCCTTCATAAACCTTCTCTTCAAGAAAGAAATGTTCTGGCTTCAGTAACGTTCACTCCGCTAAAGAAATATTTTAGCTTCAGGAATGCTAACTAGACGTCAACGTTCTGTTTTCAGTAATGCTAACTTCGCTACAGATTTTTTTTGTACCAGCTGAGCAATTCAGTTAGAAGCAAAGCTCTGGGTGTTAAACCAATATATTCAGCATTAAAACAACAGAGGCAGTTTTAAAACAATATAGGCAGCATCAAAACAATACAGGCAGTTTTAAAACAAAAGAAGCAGTATTGAAACAATAGAGGTGAAGAATATATACACCTAGATGTGTATATTTCTCAGTGTTTATACACTGAGAAAGTGTCTGGGTTATCTTTTCGTGGATTGGGTAATAATACAGATGTGATTTGGTTGGTAAATTGCTGTATTGATGGTAAAATATATGGGAGTTTCAGAGAGTCTAACGCCTGGGCCTGCACTGTCTGGTCGCTGGTATGGTACTGCCCTCCTCGAACAAGGGGCCCATAGCATTCAAAGGGGGTGACTCAGTAACGGTTAATGGTTGGTGATCACGTGAACAGTGTGGCATGATCACGTGATACAGGCGTGATCGCTAACCAGAGTCGTGACTCACTAACGGCTATATGCTATCACTGAACTGCTAGTGATAGCTCGGGCATGCTACGTATGTCGTCCCAACATACAGGTAATACAAACTAAAGGCAACAGGCGTACGGCTCTGGACTGATTCTATACAATATCAAAGTACACAACAGTTGGACATCATAACTACACATAAGGATATTATCGTGATGGAAATCAATATAATGGATCTTATAAAATAACTTGTATATCATGATTCATAGGAATTAATGAGCTCAATACTAGAATCTTATAATAAAAGAGATAAAAAAAATTGATCGATCGATCTGTATTCATGTGATCTATGGATTCTGAGGAAATATATTTACAAGAAGGTAGTGATTAACAGACAAGGTAGATCCGGTGCACTCGAATCTATACTGTTAAATCTCAGAATTCGGAGAGAACGTGAACACAATTTTTTTTTTTAATAATACTAAGTTGATATTGTAACACACAGTTGAAACACAATTACTACATTATTTATCTATTCAGGTTATTTACATTTAACCCCAACTTTGCTAGGGTGAGATTGACATATGCTGAATGATTATCATCTCTGGGAGGATCAAACTCTTTTGCAATTGGTAACTCAATTTCTGGTTGAAGAGGATCTAAATTGGTATTCACAACTGATACTTGAGGATTTCTCAATACTTGTTGTGTACATAGGGAATAACGACATTCAGGTTGATCATCTGACTGATCATTAGAGGTAGAGGGTACAGCATTAGGAAGATTGTCAGAGTCTGTCTTGTTTGTCTGGTTGTCAGGGACCTCGTCCTCATCGCATACTAACTTCATATGATCTAAATGCAATTCTTTATACTGACCCGTACTGATTTCTCTAACCTTATACTTATTGCCATTAATATGTTCAACTACTCGGTAAGGACTAACAAACTTTTGGTCAAGCTTAGGCATTGCAGACATTTTGTTAAAGTTAGTCAGCATAGCGCTCGAACCTACTTTAACTTTGGTTGGTTTAGCTCGAGTGTTAGTTACTCTTGTAAATTCTGCTGTTGACTTATGAAGTGTTTCACGAATTCTTCTGAAGACACTTTGAGCATGACTGGTATGAACTGCTAAGAAATCATCATGATTATAAGTCGGTTTCGGATTAGAATATAACAGCTCATAAGGCAAATGCTTATCAACACCATACAATGCATAATGTGGAGTGTCACCTATTGAAGCATAATAAGCAGAATTTATTGCACACTGAACATCAGGTATAACTTCATCCCAGGTTGCACTATTGGGATTGATAGTTGCTCTCAAGACGTCAAGTACTTTCTTATTCGTTCTTTCCGCTAAACCATTACTGGCAGGATGGTGAGGTACAATGGTTGATTTAGTAATCTTATACAAGGCACACAAGTTTTCTAGAATCTCATTACAAAATTCACCTCCATTATCTGTTATTAGGGACTTAGAAGTGGTATCTCTGCAGATTATACATTCATTGAACGCTTTAGCTACTGTCTCAGCAGTCTTATCTACAATAGGCACTAACTCACAATATCTGGTAAAATGATAGACCATCACACACAGATGTTTGTTTCCTTTGAGGGAACATTGGAAATTAGTCAACAGGTCTAGCGCGACTCTTTCCCACGGCTCACTAGTAGTTGCAAACACTTGAATAGGGTTAGGACCAGTAACATTGCCTTTATGTTTCATACAGACACTACATTTCTTAACATACTCAGTAATATCAGTGGATATACGAGGCCAAAAGTATTTCAATCTGGTTTGTTTTACGGAATGATCCATACCAGGGTGTGCAACACCTGGTACATCGTGAACTAGCTGTAAGGCTACTTTCACTAGTGACTGTGGAATTACTAACTGGTACACCCTTCTACTAAAAGTACCCAGCTCGGTAGTTCGATACAGTAATTCTTGGTTCATGACAAAGTCACTGATGGGTGCTGGTGGCTTCACAGTAAGAATGAGATCTTCCTGGAGCAGGAATCGAATCACACCAGACCACATATGATCTGTTCTTTGGGCAGTCTTTACATCCTCATCACTAAACGGAGGATTGGCAGTTACTACACTAACATGACGTGATAAAGCATCTGCAACTACATTTGACTTGTCAGGTAAGTGTTCAAAGGTAGGATTGAACTCTTGGATAGTCAAGGACCATCTGGCTAGCCTTCCAGTAGGTTGTTTATTCTGGAATAAAGGTATCAGTGGGGCATGATCTGTCAAGACATGAACAGGGTACTGATATATGATGTCTAGGAAGTGCTTCAAAGACCATACTATCGCTAAAGCTTCTTGCTCAGTAACTGTATAATTACTTTCAGCCTTAGTAAGGACTCGGCTAGCAAATGCAACTGCATTGTACTTGATACCGGTCTTTTGTGCAAGGACGGCACCAATGCCAATGGAACTAGCATCAGTGGTTAGGTAGAAAGGCTTTAAAAAATCAGGAAATTTCGAAATTGGAGCAGATGTTAGCTTTTCTTTGAGAGTTTGGAATGCTCTTTCCTGACGGAAGGTCCAAACAAATGGAGCATCTTTCTTAAGCAACTCAGTTAGAGGAGCTGCTATGGAAGAAAAATTGGCAATGAAAGATCTATAAAAACCTGCTAAGCCCACAAAGGATCTTACAGCATCAGCAGTTTTGGGAAATGGAAAATCTAATACTGCAGTTACTTTACTTTGGTCAGTCATAACCCCTCTAGGAGTGACTACGTGACCAAGAAACTTTATTTCTGATCTGAAAAATTAGCATTTGAACAGTTTGATCTTTAAATTAGCTTCTTCAAGCTTACCCAGTACTACGTCAAATATTTTCAAGTGTGTATCTACGTCTTGTGACATGACAATCACATCATCTAAGTACACCATAAGTGCATTCCTTATGAGGCCTCTGAAGATATTGGTCATGAGCCTCGAGAAGGTGATAGGTGAGGATCTTAAACCGAAAGCCATACAGAGGAAGTGGAAATGACCTGTTGGAGTGGAGAATGCTGTTAGCTCTTGACTGTCCTCGTGAAGAGGGACTTGCCAAAACCCTTGTAACAAATCTAGGGTCGAGAAGACTTTGTTATCTCCGATGTTACGTAAAAGGTCACCAAGTACAGGAAGTGGGAAGCGATCTGGAATTGTTTTCGCATTTAACTTCCTAAAGTCAATCACTGGGCGCCAAGTACCGTCCTTCTTAGGTACTAAGATCAGGGGCGCATTCCAAGGTGAATTGCTAGGTGCGATAACACCATCATCAAGCATCTGCTTGATTAGTTCATCTGGGACAGCAACTTGTGAATGCGTCATTCTGTACGCAGGTACATAAATTGGTCTAGTACCAGGTTCAAGTGGAATACGATGGGACAATAAGTTCGTAAAGCAATGACTTTACGACGTTCGTTCAACAGATTCAACAAACGTTTGACTTCATCTGGGAAGTCAGTGGGAGGTAAGTCTTTCTCTTAATCCCTGGGTTAGGAATTAAAGTATTCTTAACTGGCGGTAAGCAGGTTAGGTGCAATCTTAATTGTCCTCCAGTAGTCGATAGGTTTCAAACCCACTTAAGCAACTAGTCAACCGAGGTATGTGTAGGATCAGCCCCCGTGGCACAGCAGAGCCACTGCTAATAGCAAGTAGAGTGCCTAAGATCCAGTGTTAATGATTTACCACCAAGAGAGAGTGCCAGCCGTGGCAGTGTTAGTCAGTACAACTGTTAACTGCTTGACTCACTTTATATGCTGTAATTAGCTAGGAAGAGAGAGAGAGAGAGAGAGAGAGAGAGAGAGAGAGAGAGAGAGAGAGAGAGAGAGAGAGAGAGAGAGAGAGAGAGAGAGAGAGAGAGACTAGGCATCGGAGAGGGCTGTAAATGATGACCCTGGTATTGTGTGGGCTGCTCTGGATGCTACGATGCTGATGTCTCTATTTTCCCATTTTCTTCTATGGTATTTGACATCCTTTGATGCACTAAATAAAAGGAAAGTTATAGAAAATAGCTCCCAACACAGAGAGTAAGATATATGGAAGAATCCTAAAATGAGAAGGGATGTAAGAGGTGGAGGTCGTTATACAGAGTGATCAGTGCAAAATATAAGAATTATGTAAAAACTGTATAGAGTGGAGGAGATGGAGTTAATTGAGAGAATTATAAAGTAGAAATAGAGAGAATGGACGATCTATCAGGAACATAAAGAGATAGTTGAGTGAACGACAGAGAAGTTGTGAAACATATTCACTGCTTTAAGAGACTTGGAAGAAATTTAGAACGAAGTTAACAGAGGTGAGTTTTGGAGAACTTTGAAATCCCATGGAACATCTGCTGAAGAGGATCCCAGAAGGGGGTCGAAATATACAAATAAATTAATCTTCTGAGTTTGTCTCCCTGTGAGTTATTCATAAGAACATAAGAATGGAGGAACACTGCAATAGATCTACTGGCTCAAACTAGGCAAGTTCTTCTCTAAAATACGGTAGCAGTAAAACTGGAAGCAGAGGAAAGTGCGTGCAGAGAGATAGCGCATGTGAGACTGGAGAGAATGAGAGTGTGCAGAGACAGCAAGGCGTGGGAGAATAAGTTTGTTTGCAGAGAGAAGTAGAGTGTGTGAGAAAAATGCAGACTGTTGTCTGCAGAGAGAGTAAGGAAGAGTGAGAATGATGAGGAGTAGTGTCGGCAGAGTAAGTAAGTACGTTTATTCAGGTATACACAAATACATTTACATAGATTATCATACATAGCAGCATATGTGTAGAGAACCTAGGATAATGAGAATGATGCAGAGTAATGTGTGTAGAGGGAGAACAGGAAATGTGAGAAAGAGTAGGAAGTATGAGAGTGGGTGGAGATAAACGAGATAAACGAGTGTTGTTGTGTAGGTATGATATTTGTGTGTATGTATATTATTTTGTATGCATATTATTTTATATGTATATTGTTTTGTGTGTGTATTATTGTATGTGTGCTTTATGTATGTACTATGTGTATCATCATTATGTATGAGTGTTGGGTAGCCATGTCATGACATGGTTCATGGTGAGAGTCGTACATGAGTCCTGCAGACGACTGTTGTCTGACCGCTGGGAACCACGAAATATGAGATCATTGCTACGTGGTGTTGAGTGTGATATGCTAGAGGGAAAGAAGCTAGTGGCCAGTCTTAATGAGAGTCTTGTACTGACCTACTAAACGTTCATCCTGACTGTCGGAGTGTGGTAAGTGGTAAGTCAGAATTACCCTCATCGTTAAGAGAATGATTTGGAATGAGGCAGAATCCTCGCCACACATACAAACACACACACACACACACAAACACACACACTAGCGCCGACAGCTCCTTGCAGTGTTTGTGTTCCGTGTGTATGTTTTTCTGTGTCCTCTGATTTCCACGATCATTTACGTAGATGATGATACTCATGTCCTGATGCGCCGCCCGGCACACACACACACACACACACACACACACACACACACACACGGTGGGTGTTCATGTGTGTGCACAGCCCATGTTCAGTCTTCCTTGTTATTGTTATCAATAACTTGATCATGCACCTGGATTGCTTGGCGGTGTGTTGCTTGGCGGTGTGTTGCTTGGCGGTGTGTTGCTTGGTGGTTCATGCAGGAGTTTGTCTTACTTGAGATAACACTCACAACTGCTTTATTGTTGTTGTTATCTCTTATTGACCCTCATCTGCTTGGTTTTTATTCCCTGTGACAATAATCCTTAAGAGAAGCCGTTGTGCCTTATTGATCATATACATATACACATATATCTACTTGTATACACAGTTTTATATGTATACGTACACACATGCACAGTTACACAGACACCTACATGCACATGGGATACATACACACACACACACACATACATACATACACAGACAGACAGACAGACTCGACCCCTGCAACCACAAATAGGTGAGTACAAATAGGTGAGTATACACACACACACACACACACACACACACATATATATATACATACATACATATATACATACAAACCTGAGATTAGCGTTTACACATCTGAGTAAGGAGTCATTCACGACATTGTGCACCGTGTACGTCAGGCCTATACTAGAGTATGTAGCACCTGTATGGAACCCTCACCTAGTCAAGCACGTCACGAAATTGGAGAAAGTGCAAAAATTTGCAACACGTTTAGTCCCGGAACTGAGAGGTATGTCTTATGAGGAGAGGTTAAGGGAACTCAACCTGATGACACTAGAGGATAGGAGGGACAGGGGGGGGACATGATAACAACGTATAAAATACTGAGAGGAATTGACAAGGTGGACAGGGATCGAATATTTCAGAGATGGGATACAGCAACAAGGGGCCACAATTGGAAGCTGAAAACCCAGATGAGTCATAGGGATGTTAGGAAGTATTTCTTTAGTCTTAGAGTTGTCAGGAAGTGGAATAATCTGGAAGTGAAATAGTCGAAGCAAGTTCCATACATAGCTTTAAGAAGAGGTATGATAAAACTCATGGAGCAGGGAGAGAGTGAATTAGTATCGACCAGTGAAGAGGCGGGGAAAGGAGCTATGAATCGACCCCTGCAACCACTTATAGGTAAGTACATACACACACACACGTAAACAAACATATTTTTCGCTAGATTTTAAACTAAAATTATATTGTAGGTAAAGTGGTCATCCTGTCATCTACCTAAAGCTGCTCCACGATCTACTTGTAGATCAAGATCTCCACGATCTACTTGTAGATCAAGATCTCCACGATCTACTTGTAGATCAAGATCTCCACGATCTACTTGTAGATCAAGATCTCCACGATCTACTTGTAGATCAAGATCTCCACGATCTACTTGTAGATCAAGATCTCCACGATCTACTTGTAGATCAAGATCTCCACGATCTACTTGTAGATCAAGACTCCACGATCTACGTAGATCAAGATCTAGATCTACGAGATCAAGATCACGATCTACTTGTAGATCAAGATCTCCACGATCTACTTGTAGATCAAGATCTCCACGATCTACTTGTAGATCAAGATCGACGTTTCGACCACCCCTTCCACAGGAACTATGCCAGGAACAGACAGACCCGTCACTTGGCAAAGGATCGACTGAAGAGTGCTACCTGGGCTCAGAGAACAGTTGTATACTCAGCAGTAAGACATATCTCTGAGCACTGACCCTGCAGGAGGGTCCCGCGTTACAGCGTCTCGCTAATTCTGCAATATTCAATTACATCCATTCTACATTTATTCAGACTTCCCACAATAAATATATTCACCACCTGCTATAATCTAAGGACGAAAATATTATCAGGTAAGTAATGTGTGTACTGTATATGCATTTTTTAGGCCTAGCTCTATTGCTCACTTAATATATGATATTGTAAACACGTTACCAGGTTTTTATAGGCATTTGAAAGTAAACCCCCCAAACAACCAACTGTTTCACTTTACGGCGATTTTGGTTTAACAGGTAGCCCTGAAGCTAACCTGCCGTATAAGCGAGGCCTCCTCTACCTTCCTCGTGTATGTGGATCCGAGTGGCTTGCTAGAGCTTAAGTCTCTAGGAAAATCTCTAATACGGTTTCTACTTCCTCAATCCTCTGGGTTTACCACTATCTTATCTAATTTTTATTTAATTAATTTTTTTTAAATCTTTAGTTAGGATTTAATAACGTTTTCTTTTGTGTACTAAAGAGATTTTAGGATTTTATAAAATTATTTTGTCCTTTTTTTGTCTTCTTTCGTCATCTTTCCACCGGGAAAGTGTACCTTGTGTGTGTACTTACCTAGTTGTGGTTGCAGGTGTCGATTCACAGTTCCCCTGTGTGTGTGTGTGTACTCACCTAATTGTGGTTACCTCTTCACTGGTCGCTACTAGGTCCACTCTCTCCCTTCTCCATGAGCTTTGTCGTACCTCTCTTTAAAGCTATGTATGGATCCTGCCTCCACTACATCACTCTCCAGACTGTTCCACTCTCTGACAACTTTATGACTGAAGAAATACTTCCTAACATCCCTGTGACTCATCTGAGTCTTCAACTTCCAATTGTGTCCCCTTCTTGTTGTGTCCCATCTCTGGAACATTCTGTCTTTGTCCACCTTGTTAACTCCTCTCATTATTTTATATGTTGTTATCATGTCCCCCACCTATTTCTCCTGTCCTCCAGTAACGTCAGGTGAATTTCCCTTAACCTCTCCTTGTATGACATGCCCCATAGCTCCGGGACTAGTCGCGTTGCAAATCTCTGCACTTTCTGTGTGTGTGTGTGTGTGTGTTGTGGCTCGGTTGGTAGCGTCCTCAGTTCACACACTTAGGAACCGGGATTGCTTCTCTGAATGGATGAATCGTTGGGGATGTTTCCTTACATCTGTCACCCTTGTTCACCTTACCTCTGTCACCCTTGTTCACCTTACCTCTGTCACCCTTGTTCACCTTACCTCTGTCACCCTTGTTCACCTTACCATCCCCAGGAAAAAAGATTAAAGGACTACGGTGGAAATAAGAGTCAGTCCCCGAGACTCACTGACGTTATCCTGGGTGGGTAACTACCTCCGGGTTCAAAATCTGAACATCGTAAAGGAATTACGCAAGAGGCAAGTTAGCTTGAACTGTCAAATCAGGTCAGGTTAGGCTAGGTTAGGCTGGGTCAGGTCAGGTTGCTTACCTGTTTATCCTGAGTCGCTTTCGGAGGTCACTGCACCCGGCTGAAAGATAAACAGATGTTAGGTCATGAAAAATACTCAGACGATCCACGGAAATGTTCAACAAGGGGAAAGTCAATTCACCAGGGTTCACGTAGCAGTATACAGGTACCAGGGTTCACGTAGCAGTATACAAGTACCAGGGTTCACGTAGCAGTATACAGGTACCAGGGTTCACGTAGCAGTATACAAGTACCAGGGTTCACGTAGCAGTATACAGGTACCAGGGTTCACGTAGCAGTATACAGGTACCAGGTTCACGGCAGTAACAGGACCAGGGTTCACGTAGCAGTTACAAGTACCAGGGTTCACGTAGCAGTTATACAGGTACCAGGTTCACTAGCAGTATACAGGTACCAGGGTTCACGTAGCAGTATACAGGTACCAGGGTTACGTAGCGGTATACAGGTATCAGGGTTCACGTAGCAGTATACAGGTACCAGGGTTCACCTAGCAGTAACAGGTACCAGGGTTCACCTAGCGTATGCAGGTACCAGGGTTCACCTAGCGTATACGAGGTACCAGTTCACCTAGCAGTATACAGGTACCAGGTTCACCTAGCAGTATACAGGTACCAGGGTTCACCGGAAAGATACAGGTACCAGGGTTCACCTAGCAGTATACAGGTACCAGGGTTCACCTAGCAGTATACAGGTACCAGGGTTCACCTAGCAGTATACAGGTACCAGGGTTCACCTAGCAGTATACAGGTACCAGGGTTCACCTAGCAGTATACAGGTACCAGGGTTCACCTAGCAGTATACAGGTACCAGGGTTCACCTAGCAGTATACAGGTACCAGGGTTCACCTAGCAGTATACAGGTACCAGGGTTCACCTAGCAGTATACAGGTACCAGGGTTCACCTAGCAGTATACAGGTACCAGGGTTCACCTAGCAGTATACAGGTACCTGGGTTCACCTAGCAGTATACAGGTACCTGGGTTCACCTAGCAGTATACAGGTACCAGGGTTCACCTACCAGTATACAGGTACCTGGGTTCACCTAGCAGTATACAGCTACCAGAGTGGTAGTCAACTGTTGTGGGTGGCCTCCTGATGGTTGGTACCACACGCTAGGTACCGCAGCGATGACCTGTGGTAGGATAACAGCTTTTAACCTGTAAATTCAACGGCGCCAAAGTTCGCGTAAAGATAAACAAATGTCTGTCTAGTTATCACGTACAAGTTTTCAGTTATACTGCGGTAGAATTTATGGCCAGAAATTCCCATCTCGCGCTGCTGGGGATCCCAAGATTATTTCCGACCCGATGGTTTGGTCAGTTTCCTGTATTTACACTAATGCATTCATATATATTCTTGAATATCTGTATATTTTGTTTGTTACTCTTCAACAAGGCCTAACTGCGATATTTACGTGTAATGCTCGTAGGATTTATTTATACGTATATTAAGTTCATTTATTTGCTGTAAATGAGTCATTCCGTGTATTAAGATATTTGGGAAAAAGGGAAGGAATGGATGAGAAATAAAAATGTAGTGAGAGTGAGCAACGAGGGTCAGTGGGTGGTGGGTGGGACGTCTACACCATTCAGTCGGCGATCAGACGTCGACAACGACGGAGGTAGACGGTTGCGCTGCGTGTGGCGACCCACGTTCATTGGGACTTCCACCTGAGACAGTCTGTGAATGTCAGGTGAAACCTGAATATTCTTCAACATGATTTTGTAAATTTTTCGAACAGCTAAAAAAAAAATATGAGTTAGTTACCAGAACTTTTTGAGTGGGGATTATTAAACTGAAAGCGAGTGAAAATCTGAGCGACTTGTTGACACCGATCAGTGAACCAAGTGTATTACAAGTGTATTACAAGTGTATTACAAGTGTATTACAAGTGTATTACAAGTGTATTACAAGTGTATACAAGGGACCTGAACTACCACCTGCTGTTACAAGTCGCTCGTTCACCTTGTAACTATTTCTTCTTGAACTATACTTTAGATTTTCGTCCAGATCAGAAACTTTTTTTCCCTCCCTTGTGTTGTTATAGTTCCCACGACTGAAACTAACGTATAATTGTGGGAAGTGTTTGTGGACCCGACATGTGAGGGGCTAAGGCCCCCCCACGCAGAGTGTGAGGACCCAGGGGCCCCGCACATAGTGCTGAGGACCCTCCGCCATGGCCCCCGGGGATCCTGCAAGTCCCTGGCTGCTGCTACTGCTGCTGGTGGCGGCTATGACAGCTACTGCTGCAGGTAAGACCAACAGGAGTTTATTAGATGGTTTACGAGCGCTGAGACACCTCAAGGACTCTGCTGGAGGCGAGGCGTTGACTGCTGAGACGTTGACTGCTGAGACGTTGACTGCTGAGACGTTGACTGCTGAGACGTTGACTGCTGAGACGTTGACTGCTGAGACGTTGACTGCTGAGACGTTGACTGCTGAGACGTTGACTGCTGAGACGTTGACTGCTGAGACGTTGACTGCTGAGACGTTGACTGCTGAGACGTTGACTGCTGAGGCGTTCACTGCTGCTGAGACGTTGACTGCTGAGGACGTTTGACTGCTGAGACGTTGACTGCTGAGACGTTGACTGCTGAGAGTTACTGCTGAGACTTGACTGCTGAGACGTTGACTGCTGACGTTGACTGCTGAGACGTTGACTGCTGAGACGTTGACTGCTGAGACGTTGACTGCTGAGACGTTGACTGCTGAGACGTTGACTCCACAGCCTAGACACTGAAATACAATGCTTAACCATGATCTGCGTATATACTCCAAGAGGTGCATATATTTATATAATCTAAGAGTTATATATCTTTATAAATACTTCAAGGTGTATATCTTTATGTATACTCCAAAAGGTATATATGTTTATTCTCCAAAAAGTGTGTATATTCATATACTCTGAAGTGTACTGTATACCTGTGCATATACTTCCAGAGCTCTGTGTGTATACTCACAGAGGTATATATCATGTCTGGGAATATACTACGAATGGCGTGAATTTAAATCAGTGTCTCGAGAAGAAGAGCTGAGTGGCACTAAAAATATTATCCTGACACATTCCATTAAGGAAAAGTGAAGATGTAAGCATTAAAGATAAAGACGCTTCCTGTGAAGACCAGGAGCAACACATCCTCTCAGAGGCTTAATGCTGCTTAGATAAGATGAAAATATTTCGGTGACAGAACCCAAGCTGACTTCTATATGTCAAAATCTATAAGTTGAGAAGTGAGTTGAATCTTGTGTCTGGTCTATGGATGTTGTCTTTTCTTCCCTCATCTTATTCCACATTGATCGGAAATTGACAAAAGCAGAATTCAGTCTTTTTTATTGAGATTATTTACATACAGTGATGTCTCCTCTTATAATGCTACGCCAGCTCCTGTCTGTTATGTGTTCAATATTTCCTGTGACATTTTGTGCTTTATTCCTGAATGTTATATAGTTTTCGGATTACTCTATCAGTGCTGTGTCGAGAGATTTTTTTTCTTTCCTCTCATTTGATCTAGATAACCGTCTCAAAGACATTAAAAGATTCGTTAGACAAGAGTTCCCAACCATGAAAAATTTGCAGATTTTCCCTGGTAAAATATTTCCCCGGCAAGAGCGCCAACAGCCTTCGCTATACAATATTCTCCGATATTTTTGACAATATACATGTTATCAATATCACCCGTGACTCTGTGTCTCCTGCCTGTCTCCCCTCCTGCTAGAGTACGGGGACCACTTTGATTCTTTATTTTTTTTTGTCACTGGAATCGTCTCAAGCGAATTTTTGAAGATCGTCTGAGTACGTGTGGAGCTGTGTTGTCAGGTTCCATTACTTTTGTTAGGTCAGCTCTTTAAGGAGTTCTCTCACTGCCTCCGGTATGGGGATGGTTTCTGAGTTCTACTATTGTTATTAGATTCCCTTGTTATCAGAATCTCTCGTTCAGGTCCTCGTAGAAGAAAACTGTGCTCGGATTAGCAGCTCCAGATGGTCAATGACTTAGGGTAAACACAGGGTCCTTTTTTCAGGTCATTTCCCAGGGGGACGACCCACGCGAGTGTACTAACTCCTAGGTTAATTGGGTAGGAGAGGTAGGTGGATATAGGGGGAGTGGCCTGTGGTGCAGCAGGTGAAGATTTGTGGAGTCTTTTATATGAGGGATATGTGGGAGGCGAGGGAGGTTAATTCTGGGAGGGTTTTGGAGTGTCACGGGACGTTTGGGGGGTTGCGGTCACAGTTACTCACGCTGCAACAGAGGGCGGTGGTTGCAAATGTAATGCTCTACAGCAAAGTATGGCATGTGGCAGCTGTCTACCCGTTGTTGCAGTGTGATGTGCGTAGTTTGCAAAGTAAGATTCTAAGGTTCGTATGGGGTCCGGGATGTGAGTGGCTTAAGCGTGATGTGGTGACGTTGGCTCCTCGATTACGGGGATTGGGACTAATTTCTCTGGAGCGGAGGGTCAGGAGCCTGTATGTTAAACGTAGTTTTTTGAAGTTAGGGGGTCAGGGTGGGGGTAGGATTGGGGTGGTTTATGAGGATGTTAAGCGGTGGTGGGGGGTAGGGAACTGAGAGATTGTGAGGCTATGTTGAGGGTTTTAATGCAGGTACGGGAACCACCGGGTTCCTTCAAAGTTGGCACACTGGAGAAGGAGGGGGGGGATCAAATGCGTGGCTTGGGTGGAGGTTATGCCAATGTATGATTGGCGACAGATTTGGGATAGTTTCGGGAAGTGGTTTTTAAATTTTACACGGCATTTTGCCGTCTAGGGTTGTTTTATACAATAGACGTTTAACGGAAAACCCGTATTGTGGTGGGTGTGGATCAGAGGAGACCATATATCATGCGATTTATTTTTGCGAGCAGGTGGGGTGGTTAGGGAATGGTTTTCGGGTGTTTTACGGTTGATTATCAGTTTTGGGGACGCTTAGTTTAGAAGTGGGAGGGGGTGGATAGGCGGGTGCAGAATGCAGTGTTATATTTGGTTGTAAATGAATGCAGATTTTGTATATATATCATGGGTGATGAGGGAGGGGGAGTGGAGGAACGAAAACGGGCGCTGGCGGGTTTTTTTATAGGACCAAATGTCGTAATAAAGTAATTTTTGGAAATAGGTGGGAGAGAGATTTTTCGGAAGGGTATCAGGCTCTGACTATCAGAATATTGGGGATTTTGTAAAGTAAGGGTTTTGAGCGGGCTGGACTCCCGGGGAGGGTGGAAGAAGAGGGGGAGATAGTTTTCTAGAATGTGCCGCTTGTGTGTGCGAGGGGATGTGCTAGTGGCGATGTGCTAGTGGGGATGTGCTAGTGCACAGATCATCTCTCTCGTTAACGGAGTATTGTTAAGTGTGGATGTGGTGTGGTTTATGGTTCTGAGTGGTACATGGGTCTGTGGACTCAGTGTAATCCCTGGGGCGAATTTTTTTGGGGTGAAGGTGTGTGGTGTGTTAGATGTGTGGTGTGTGAGATGTGTGGTGTGGTGTGTGGTGTGGTGTGTGGTGTGGTGTGTGGTGTGGTGTGTGGTGTGTGAGATGTGTTGATGGTATGAACGTAGAAGGGAAATATGGGCTGTTAATGTGTGGGCCTATGTGCCATGGTGGCACTTCAATGCATGTGCCTTTTCTGTAATTTTGTCATTGGATTGGTGTTTTTTGTCACGTTATGTTTTTTGTCATTACTTCATGTAAATTTTGTTTAGTGTTTTTTTTATTCAATATTGAGCCTTATGTTTGTAATTTGATGTATGGTTTTGTTTGAATTTGGCATCCTGGACATTGTATTCAATTGGTAGGATGTCAATGTACCATGTAAATTCTTCAGTTGACTGCAGGGGTGTTGTGTGTGTAGGAATACCTTTGAGGTAGTGTCAGTGTTTGTTTTGTACGATGTACTTCAGTATGTGTGGAATGGTGTTTTTTGCTTTAACGATCAGTAAGCTATATGTTTGTACAATATTTGGAGTTTGTGTACCAAAAGGCATGGGTTAATTTTTAGATTTATGTGGCGAGTATATGCTGGTGCTTGGACGATTGTGTGGATATTTTTGAGATTTTGTATTCATGATTCGGGGACATTGTATCTTGGTATCCCTTGACAAGATCTCTTTGTTTATTGTGAGTTTGTATATGTGATGAGCCATGTGCCATGAGGGTACTGGTGTTTGATCATGAGGGTATGGGGTGGGGGGAGTATGTGTTTGGGCCTTTTATGTTATTTCGTCTGTCATGTGTACAGATGTTTTGGTTTATTAGCCTTTTGTCATTATTCATGTTCACTTGTTAAGTGTTCCTTATTGTTTGAGCTATTTTTAATAAGTCTTGGATGCGTAGTTTGTTAATTTGATTTACTGGCTCCCTGTACAGTCATGAGTTTCGGTTCATATTTCTGATGTTGTCTTTGTAAGTGTTATGCCTGTTGGCGCGATTTTTATTTTATATGTAATACTATGTTTTTAAATAAAATAAATAATAATAAAAAACCCTCCTAGGTATCTATATACTGCTAGGTAACAGAGGTAGCAGGTATTACGAGACGTCTCGCCCAGCCCAAGATTCAACCAGAATCCTATCAACTGTGAGTGGAACGCACTACCAGTGCACTGCCATTACACTACCAGTGCACCACCAGTGCACAGCGAGGTATACACATGCCATCCACTGCGCCATGGGGCAGGTGGACGCCAGATGGTTGTTATACCTGGATCACCGCTATAACCATGAAAGTTGAGACTTACTGAGCGTTCACACCTTAATGAGTTTTATAATTTGCAACAAATACAGGTGGATGTGGTTAACCAGAGTTTTTGTGAGTGAAGGTTAGCGGAACGACTGTTATTGTTATACCAGTCGACTGTTGGTGATAGCAGACAGTTACTCTCACTCCATTCACCAGAGCAGTTTACCACTGATCGAAAATTTGTTTAATTTTAATTTAAGATCTGTTGTTTTCTTGTGAGATATCCCAGCCACAGTACTGTGAATTTTCTTTTCTAATTCCTAACCAAAATTCGAAGAAATAATTCTCCCAACATCATTCGTTTCATCCTCCATATTTTCCAGATTATATAATGACTTAATGGTTCACATGACAAGAATTTCGAGAGGACAAACAGATGGGTAATTTAGTGGACGTACAAGCACCAGTGTTGTGTATGCACAGGAGAGCACAACAAC
Source organism: Cherax destructor (assembly GCA_009830355.1). Lineage (NCBI taxonomy): Eukaryota > Metazoa > Arthropoda > Malacostraca > Decapoda > Parastacidae > Cherax > Cherax destructor. Next base: position 129,597 of record WNWK01002897.1, on the reverse strand, counting down.
TGCGACGAAAATGATAGGTTGGTTAACGAAAACTCTCAGAACAAGAGAAGCCAAGCCATTGATGATACTCTTGAGGTCACTCGTGCTCTCTCGGCTGGAATATTGTTGTTGCTGTTATACACTAATGATCCCTTAAAGAACTGGAAAATGCACAGATAACCTTCACAGCTCGTATAACCTCAGTCAAGCACCAAAATTACTGGAAACGCTTGAAGTTACACGAACTGTATTATAACGTTGCCTAGAAAGATACGTCATAATCCACACCTTTAAGATTCTGGAGGAACTGGTCCCAAACCTGCACATAGATATCACTCTTTACGACAACAAGAGGTTGGCAGACGGTACAAGATATATCCAATGAAAAACAAGGATACGATAAGCACACAGAGAGATAACTCAGTAAGTATGAAGGGACAACGACTCTTCAGCGTCTTCCCACCGTTCATAAGGAGATCTATCAACAAACTCCTGGCTGTCTTCACGAGGGAACTGGATAAGTTCCTTAAGTCAGTTTCTGACCCACCAAACTGTGGTGCATACGTCGTACGTCGCATTCTGATCGATCAGTCCAGCAACCAGGAGGCCTGGTCTGGGACCGGGATCAGTCCAGCAACCAGGAGGCCTGGTCTGGGACCGGGATCAGTCCAGCAACCAGGAGGCCTGGTCTGGGACCGGGATCAGTCCAGCAACCAGGAGGCCTGGTCTGGGACCGGGATCAGTCCAGCAACCAGGAGGCCTGGTCTGGGACCGGGATCAGTCCAGCAACCAGGAGGCCTGGTCTGGGACCGGGATCAGTCCAGCAATCAGGAGGCCTGGTCTGGGACCGGGATCAGTCCAGCAACCAGGAGGCCTGGTCTGGGACCGGGATCAGTCCAGCAACCAGGAGGCCTGGTCTGGGACCGGGATCAGTCCAGCAACCAGGAGGCCTGGTCTGGGACCGGGATCAGTCCAGAAACCAGGAGGCCTGGTCTGGGACCGGGATCAGTCCAGCAATCAGGAGGCCTGGTCTGGGACCGGGATCAGTCCAGCAACAAGGAGGTCTGGTCTGGGACCGGGATCAGTCCAGCAACCAGGAGGACTGGTCTGGGACCGGGATCAGTCCAGCAACCAGGAGGCCTGGTCTGGGACCGGGATCAGTCCAGTACTCAGGAGGCCTGGTCTGGGACCGGGATCAGTCCAGTACTCAGGAGGCCTGGTCTGGGACCGGGATCAGTCCAGTAACCAGGAGGCCTGGTCTGGGACCGGGATCAGTCCAGCACTTAGGAGGCCTGGTCTGGGACCGGGATCAGTCCAGCAACCAGGAGGCCTGGTCTGGGACCGGGATCAGTCCAGCACTCAGGAGGCCTGGTCTGGGACCGGGATCAGTCCAGCAACCAAGAGGCCTGGTCTGGGACCGGGATCAGTCCAGCACTCAGGAGGCCTGGTCTGGGACCGGGATCAGTCCAGTAACCAGGAGGCCTGGTCTGGGACCGGGATCAGTCCAGCACTTAGAAGGCCTGGTCTGGGACCGGGATCAGTCCAGCAACCAGGAGGCCTGGTCTGGGACCGGGATCAGTCCAGCAACCAGGAGGCCTGGTCTGGGACCGGGATCAGTCCAGCAACCAGGAGGTCTGGTCTGGGACCGGTAGCCAGCGAGGCGGTCCTGGGAGGATCAGTTACACAGTAACCTTAAGGAGCTGATCTGAACGGATATCAGCAACCAGACTGCTGGGAGGGCGGGAAAGGGAGGTGTGGAAGGCAGGTGTGGGAAGGCAGGTGTGGGAAGGCAGGTGTGGGAAGGCAGGTGTGGGAGGGCAGGTGTGGGAAGGTGTTTTGAGAACCGGCATTATTATCATTAATATTATACTATTCGTACGGAACTGACAAACAGTGGAGGGGAAACTGTGCTATTTGTAGCCTTGTTTACCATCATGGTAAGTTGTGTTCTGTGCTTATATTAAGTAGGTCAATAAGCCTTCAGCACGAACACTTAGTGTTTACACGAGAACTGATTCCCTGTGATGTGGCGTGACACTTCACCAGCATGTATACAACATCAGTAAATCAAATATGTACTACGGATTTAATCAGAAATGATCCACTTTGCTGCCTGGCTGGATGGGGAACGCGTCTTGCAAAAAGCGTAGCAATATTTCCAGGTGCTGACGGAGCTGGTCAGTAGTCTTGTTGGTAAAGCCTCGGAGAAACTCAACATGGATGTCTAAACCGTGATCTTAAAATGAACTATAAAATTGAATAGCTTAAAATTTAAATCTTTTCGACAGGGGATCGACTCGTTAATAGTTTCCGGCTCTTATAATTATAAGTGAGCAACTTGTCCCTACTGTTGACCCTTGGCCTTATGAGTAACAGTGTGGGCCCTTGTACTTAAGTGTGAGCAACTTATCTTTAATGCTGACCCACTAACAGTTGACCACTAGCAACCAGCTTTGTCGATTTCTAGCCGCTGGGGCCTCATTGTACCCACTAAAATTATGTATGAATTTGCAATCTACGTATGAATTTGCAATCTACCAGTCTCTTCCACTCCCTTTAACATATAGAACACTGAGAAGTACGTGATAATGTGCCTGCGGCTCATCCACGTCTTTACAGCAATATATGCCTTCCAGCTTTTACATGAATTTCGGTCTTCTCTGTACCCACATTTTGTTCTCACCTATCTGTTTGCATGTGTCGAGGCTTGGGCTCCGTTCTGGTGCTGCGTATTTTAGTATGGGCATATTGTGTATTGTTTAGTGTCTTAATCAATTTTTTGTTATGGTTCTTGAAGGCTCTTGTGATAGTTATTAGCCCTGCATAGCCTGCTGAAGTAAGACAGTTAATGTGGTATTATACGGTGATATACTCAATATAATGTTTACTCCCAGATCCTTTACTGTCACCGATGCTTGAAGTTCTCTCCTCTCAGTCTGGACTTGGTTTATGTGTTTATATTTCTTTCTATAAACTGCAAGACCTTGTTGCATTTATCCAGACTGAACTTCAGCAGCCAGGTGCATGATCATTATCCAGACTGAACTTCAGCAGCCAGGTGCATGATCATTATCCAGACTGAACTTCAGCAGCCAGGTGCATGATCATTATCCAGACTGAACTTCAGCAGCCAGGTGCATGATCATTATCCAGACTGAACTTCAGCAGCCAGGTGCATGATTATTATCCAGACTGAACTTCAGCAGCCAGGTGCATGATTATTATCCAGACTGAACTTCAGCAGCCAGGTGCATGATCATTATCCAGACTGAACTTCAGCAGCCAGGTGCATGATCATTATCCAGACTGAACTTCAGCAGCCAGGTGCATGATCATTATCCAGACTGAACTTCAGCAGCCAGGTGCATGATTATTATCCAGACTGAACTTCAGCAGCCAGGTGCATGATTATTATCCAGACTGAACTTGCAGCCAGGTGCATGATCATTTCCAGACGAACTTCAGCAGCCAGGTGCATGATTATTATCCAGACTGAACTTCAGCAGCCAGGTGCATGATTATTATCCAGACTGAACTTCAGCAGCCAGGTGCATGATTATTATCCAGACTGAACTTCAGCAGCCAGGTGCATGATCATTATCCAGACTGAACTTCATCAGCCAGGTGCATGATTATTATCCAGACTGAACTTCAGCAGCCAGGTGCATGATTATTATCCAGACTGAACTTCAGCAGCCGGGTGCATGATCATTATCCAGACTGAGCTTCAGCAGCCAGGTGCATGATTATTATCCAGACTGAACTTCAGCAGCCGGGTGCATGATTATTTCTCGTAACTCAAGTCTCTTTGGATAAAGTTCCTGTAATCTTTTGTTTTTATTCTCATTAGTTTCACATCTTGTGTATGAAAGATATATAAGATTCGATTGACCGTGTCAGATCATTTACACGGATGAGAAACAGTCACAGCCAAACTACGGATCCACGTGAAGTTCTTGTTATATTCTTCCATCCTTTCACTTTATACATATTAGTTTCCAAAAATTGACAAGATCACCAGAAACCAATCCCAACCTTTCTCTTAGTAAACTTCGTCAGTGTTGAAAGGTTGAACTCGATCACAGTAGGCATTCTAAAGGGTCCCCTCAGGTGACCCCCACCACAGGGGTCACCTGAGGGTTGACCCCTGCTGGGGGGTCACTTCAGGGTTGAACCCTGCTGTGGATGTCACCTGAGGGTTGACCCCTGCTGGGTGGTGACCTGAGGGTTGACCCTCTGCTGGGGGGTCACTTCAGGGTTGACCCTTGCTGTGGGGGTCACTTGAGGTTTGACCCCTTCCCCAAGGTAAATAGTGATAAGTGTTAAGTAAATTTACTTATTTTGTATTTTTTTATATATTGTTAGTGCTAGGTGAAGTAGGTGTCAGGAAACGTGCGCCCATCTCCACCCGCCCCAGGATCGAAACCGGGTCATTCGGATTCGATTAAAAAAAAAAAACTTGCCTATGAACAATTCCACGTGTTCCATTGCCTTCCTTGTGAGGGTAGGAGAGTGAGACAAAATTATTCAGGTGTTCCATTGGAAAGAGCAATGGCGCAACTCTGTCAATGTCTTGTGAACATAAAGCAGCGAGATACCATGATTATGCGAGGTCCAGTTCACCTCTTCAAGTCCTCCTCGAGGGTCCTCGAAAAGTGAAATTGTTGATTCTGAAATCTACACGTTGGTTAGCGTATCCGTCGTACGAGTGGTGAAAGTGCGTGTGACTGCCAGGGTTGTGAGCGTGGTTGACGCTGCGGTACTAGTACTGGGTCTTGGGGGTGGCGCTGTATGACCCTGGTGGGTTTAGCGCTTCTTTTTGATTCAAATAATAATGTGTCTGGGGAAAGAGGCTGCCGGCGTGTTGTAATGCTACTCCCGCCTCCATCACTGGTACGTGTTCCATCTAGTGTTCCATCTAGTGTTCCATCTAGTGTTCCATCTAGTGTTCCATCTAGTGTTCCTGCCCATCGTTGCTCGCGTCTCCCTCATCTGTATGTTGCAACTGGTGTTAGAGCCCATGCGAAGTGCTCTGCATAACCACGGGTATTCTGCATCCAGACAAATGTCATCCATTTCTGTATAAACATTGTATAATGTGGAAATAAAATTTGACTTTGATATTCGACTGTCAGCTGGTGTTACCATCCTGCTGGGATTAATCTCCTCTGCAGGTGGTGTTACCATCCTGCTGGGATTAATCTCCTCTGCAGGTGGTGTTACCATCCTGCTGGGAGTAATCTCCTCTGCAGGTGGTGTTACCATCCTGCTGGGAGTAATCTCCTCTGCAGGTGGTGTTACCATCCTGCTGGGAGTAATCTCCTCTGCAGGTGGTGTTACCATCCTGCTGGGGTTAATCTCCTCTGCAGGTGGTGTTACCATCCTGCTGGGATTAATCTCCTCTGCAGGTGGTGTTACCATCCTGCTGGGAGTAATCTCCTCTGCAGGTGGTGTTACCATCCTGCTGGGAGTAATCTCCTCTGCAGGTGGTGTTACCATCCTGCTGGGGTTAATCTCCTCTGCAGGTGGTGTTACCATCCTGCTGGGATTATCTCCTCTGCAGGTGGTGTTACCATCCTGCTGGGAGTATCTCCTCTGCAGGTGGTGTTACCATCCTGCTGGGAGTATCTCCTCTGCAGGTGGTGTTACCATCCTGCTGGGGTTATCTCCTCTGCAGGTGGTGTTACCATCCTGCTGGGATTAATCTCCTCTGAAGGTGGTGTTACCATCCTGCTGGGATTAATCTCCTCTGCAGGTGGAGTTACCATCCTGCTGGGATTAATCTCCTCTGCAGGTGGTGTTACCATCCTGCTGGGAGTAATCTCCTCTGCAGGTGGTGTTACCATCCTGCTGGGAGTATCTCCTCTGCAGGTGGTGTTACCATCCTGCTGGGAGTAATCTCCTCTGCAGGTGGTGTTACCATCCTGCTGGGGTTAATCTCCTCTGCAGGTGGTGTTACCATCCTGCTGGGGTTAATCTCCTCTGCAGGTGGTGTTACCATCCTGCTGGGATTAATGTCCTCTGCAGGTGGAGTTACCATCCTGCTGGGATTAATCTCCTCTGCAGGTGGTGTTACCATCCTGCTGGGAGTATCTCCTCTGCAGGTGGTGTTACCATCCTGCTGGGAGTAATCTCCTCTGCAGGTGGTGTTACCATCCTGCTGGGAGTAATCTCCTCTGCAGGTGGTGTTACCATCCTGCTGGGAGTAATCTCCTCTGCAGGTGGTGTTACCATCCTGCTGGGAGTAATCTCCTCTGCAGGTGGTGTTACCATCCTGCTGGGGTTAATCTCCTCTGCAGGTGGTGTTACCATCCTGCTGGGGTTAATCTCCTCTGCAGGTGGTGTTACCATCCTGCTGGGATTAATGTCCTCTGCAGGTGGAGTTACCATCCTGCTGGGAGTAATCTCCTCTGCAGGTGGTGTTACCATCCTGCTGGGAGTAATCTCCTCTGCAGGTGGTGTTACCATCCTGCTGGGAGTAATCTCCTCTGCAGGTGGTGTTACCATCCTGCTGGGAGTAATCTCCTCTGCAGGTGGTGTTACCATCCTGCTGGGAGTAATCTCCTCTGCAGGTGGTGTTACCATCCTGCTGGGAGTAATCTCCTCTGCAGGTGGTGTTACCATCCTGCTGGGAGTAATCTCCTCTGCAGGTGGTGTTACCATCCTGCTGGGAGTAATCTCCTCTGCAGGTGGTGTTACCATCCTGCTGGGAGTAATCTCCTCTGCAGGTGGTGTTTATGCTCCTTCTCCATAGTATACTTAGAGCCCGTAAGAAGGTTTTCTTGCAGTTCTTAATGAACACAGAGTTCCACGAGTCTGGGCCTGGGGCTGAGTGCATGGGCATGTGGTAAATGGCTTTCTCAAAGTCTAGTGGAGTTAGGGTTATGTCAGGAATTTGGCATACATTGACAGGGTTTTGAGGCTCATTCATAAAAAAATTGTTTGGATTGTCTATCTTTAGACTGATTAGTGGTTCGCTGAACACAGAGTCATATTGAGATTTCAGTATCTCACTCATTTCTTTGTTGTCATCTGTGTAAAGATCCGTCTTGTCTGAGCAGGGGCTCTATACTAGAAGTGGTTTTTGCCTTGTTTTTGGCATATGAAAAGAAATATTTCGAATTCCTTTCAATTTCACTAATCGCTTTTAGCTCCTCTTGTCTCACCTGGATCCTGTATGAGTCTTTTAACCTCAGCTCATAATTTTTCCACATCTCTGGTTAGCGCTTCCTTCTGTGTTTCTGAGAAAACCACAACATAAAGTAGAATATTATACACACACAAAAAAAAATACTGATTTCAGAGACATTGATAGAATGATAGTCTCCTCTAGGGGTGTGACGCAAGTTTATGTAGACTTATGACGCAGTCTTATATAGAGGTGGGACGCAGTCTTGTATAGGTTTGTGACGCAGTGTTGTGTAGGGTTGTGACGGAGTGCTGTACAGGGATGATCGGTTTTGAGCTTATTTTTTATTATAATAATGTATAGGGATGTGACGCAATCTTGTACAATGGTGTGACGCTTGATGACAGAGCTCGGTGTGTGACGCTACGGGAGGAAGCATCTTAATGTCTTATAAATAGAAGCTTTGTCAGCGTTGATCCTCGTGGCTGAGAGAGCCTAGGGAGCTGCGTCAGCGGTCAGCCTTGCCACCTTAACATCTGTAGGAGTTTTTGTCTGGCCGGACTGATAAGCTTTAGAGCTCTTAATCTTGAGACATCATGCCGGCCCCTCAGGCTTCACTAGCAAGCTTAACGTGATAATAAATACGCGACTCCAGTGAAAGCAACCAAGTCTGTCACACGGGATTTTGGTCAAATAAGACTGTTAACTGTGTGATACATCAGTAACAGTCCACTACTACCGCCTGGATTAGATTTTACCGCCGAAGTGGTTATTGTGTACTCCATATCCATCCTGCGGAGGGTAGTGCAAGAGTATATGGATACACGAAAGGCCCAGGAACTAAGCCCCAAAAGGGTTAACAAGAGTACAACTGGATTTATATCTACAATTGTGTTATCTGTCTGCAGCAAATTTACGATATTTTCTTAATATTTCTAGTATCTTATTTTCATTAATAAAATACCGTAACACATCACATAGGTAATTATAATGTCTATCCTATATTCCTCGATAGCTGGAGAAATAAGCGTGTTTAAGAAAGTGACCATAAGGCTGACCACTTTTAGTTTGATCACTAGTGCCACGACGAGACTGCTAGGTAAACAGGAGGGTAGCCAACTTAAGCAGTGTAATACTGTACTGTAATGTGCCTGAATCTGTGTAGCATCGTGTATGTTGGATAACTTGGTGAGACAACATGGTGACAATGTTTTAACAAAATTGGATACATCAGCAGTGCGCTGCTACACTGTTCTATATGATAGTCACACTGTGACAGGAAAAGCTAACAGTATTTCCCTGTCATATTTCCACAGGTGCTCTCACAGTGCTGGAGGAAGTATTATGAGAAAACCCAGTCTTTCAGCGGTCTCCAACACTGTCACTCAGCTGTCTCCAACACTGTCACTCAGCTGTCTCCAACACTGTCACTCAGCTGTCTCCAACACTGTCTCTCAGCTGTCTCCAACACTGTCTCTCAACTGTCTCTCAGCTGTCTCCAACACTGTCTCTCAGCTGTCTCCAACACTGTCTCTCAGCTGTCTCCAACACTGTCTCTCAGCTGTCTCCAACACTGTCTCTCAGCTGTCTCCAACACTGTCTCTCAGCTGTCTCCAACACTGTCTCTCAGCGGTCTCCAACACTGTCTCTCAGCTGTCTCCAACACTGTCTCTCAGCTGTCTCCAACACTGTCTCTCAGCTGTCTCCAACACTGTCTCTCAGCTGTCTCCAACACTGTCTCTCAGCTGTCTCCAACACTGTCTCTCAGCTGTCTCCAACACTGTCTCTCAGCTGTCTCCAACACTGTCTCTCAGCTGTCTCCAACACTGTCTCTCAGCTGTCTCCAACACTGTCTCTCAGCTGTCTCCAACACTGTCTCTCAGCGGTCTCCAACACTGTCTCTCAGCTGTCTCTCAACTGTCTCTCAGCTGTCTCCAACACTGTCTCTCAGCTGTCTCCAACACTGTCTCTCAGCTGTCTCCAACACTGTCTCTCAGCTGTCTCCAACACTGTCTCTCAGCTGTCTCCAACTGTCTCTCAGCGTCTCAACACTGTCTCTCAGCTGTCTCTCACTGTCTCAGCTTCTAACACTAGTATCCAGCTGTCTCCAACATGTCTCTCAGTGTGTGTCTTGATCACCACACGGAGGATCGACTCTCCATCTACATCGATCTCTGATCACCACACGGAGGATCGACTCTCCACTACCACTTGATCACCACACGGAGGATCGACTCTCCACTACCACTGATCACCACACGGAGGATCGACTCTCCACTACCACTTGATCACCACACGGAGGATCGACTCTCCACTACCACTTGATCACCACACGGAGGATCGACTCTCCACTACCACTTGATCACCACACGGAGGATCGACTCTCCACTACCACTTGATCACCACACGGAGGATCGACTCTCCACTACCATTGATCACCACACGGAGGATCGACTCTCCACTACCACTTGATCACCACACGGAGGATCGACTCTCCACTACCACTTGATCACCACACGGAGGATCGACTCTCCACTACCACTTGATCACCACACGGAGGATCGACTCTCCACTACCACTTGATCACCACACGGAGGATCGACTCTCCACTACCACTTGATCACCACACGGAGGATCGACTCTCCACTACCACTTGATCACACACGGAGGATCGACTCTCCACTACCACTTGATCACTACACGGAGGATCGACTCTCCACTACCACTTGATCACCACACGGAGGATCGACTCTCCACTACCACTTGATCACCACACGGAGGATCGACTCTCCACTACCACTTGATCACCACACGGAGGATCGACTCTCCACTACCACTTGATCACCACACGGAGGATCGACTCTCCACTACCACTTGATCACCACACGGAGGATCGACTCTCCACTACCACTGATCACCACACGGAGGATCGACTCTCCACTACCATGATCACCACACGGAGGATCGACTCTCCACTACCACTTGATCACTACACGGAGGATCGACTCTCCACTACCACTTGATCACCACACGGAGGATCGACTCTCCACTACCACTTGATCACCACACGGAGGATCGACTCTCCACTACCACTGATCACCACACGGAGGATCGACTCTCCACTACCACTTGATCACCACACGGAGGATCGACTCTCCACTACCACTTGATCACCACACGGAGGATCGACTCTCCACTACCACTTGATCACTACACGGAGGATCGACTCTCCACTACCACTTGATCACTACACGGAGGATCGACTCTCCACTACCACTTGATCACCACACGGAGGATCGACTCTCCACTACCACTTGATCACCACACGGAGGATCGACTCTCCACTACCACTTGATCACACACGGAGGATCGACTCTCCACTACCACTTGATCACTACACGGAGGATCGACTCTCCACTACCACTTGATCACTACACGGAGGATCGACTCTCCACTACCACTTGATCACCACACGGAGGATCGACTCTCCACTACCATTGATCACCACACGGAGGATCGACTCTCCACTACCACTTGATCACCACACGGAGGATCGACTCTCCACTACCATTGATCACCACACGGAGGATCGACTCTCCACTACCATTGATCACCACACGGAGGATCGACTCTCACTACCATGATCACACACGGAGATCGACTCTCCACTACCATGTCACCACGGAGGTCACCTCACTACCATGATCACCACGGAGGATCGACTCTCCACTACCACTTGAGATGAATATAAACACCCGCATTTAGTGCTTCAAATAAGATGAAAAATATAAAAGCTTTCTTATGATTCGATATATATATATATATATATATATATATATATATATATATGTTTGTGGATGACTTTTATTGGTCTTTTTAGGGAACATATTCACCACATGAACCTGCCAAATAGTTCTAGGGGGGTCAGCGCCCCCTCGGCCCGATCCCAGACCAGGCCTCCTGGTTGACGTCCTGATCAGCCAGGCTGGTGGTGCTAGCTGTGTCGTGTGGGTACTTGGGAGAGTAATACTGGTTGTAGAGAAACACCTGGTTGGTTGGTAACGTAGATATATTGAGTAAGTGAGGAAGGAGAGCCCAGCAGTACCTGCTCTGCCTAGGCCTACCGACGTGAGAGTGAGGGGGGGGGGACGCTTGAGGGAAGCATCCCACATGCGAGACGCGTGACGTCAAAAATTCTTCTGAAGGCAATTAGGGGAAAATTGGTAATCTCCTCTACTTTCGTCAGGAATAATTTCAGTGTGAAAATTTGGAACCAGTCCCTTCAGCACCTTCCAAATCTTTCGTGACTGTGCTCCAGGAAGTACAGTCTGAGGGAGTTTACACAGTGAAGTTTATATTTACATTGTCCAGATCTACAGTTTATTTTGATTTTAATGAGAGACTTATCATGGTGTGGCGTGCGCCGAGGACGTCACAGTTTTATTAAGTGTTCCTCCCACCCACGTCTTGCAGTCCCTCTGTACCAGCCAAACTGGTAGTTAGGACGGAGTAATTGCAAAGGGGTCCCTGCTACTCTGATTTGCTGTCAGGTTTATACGTCAACCAATGGGGTGAGAGCTTGCCCCCAGCTAAATTGATGTCATATTTCATAGGTGGACTCAGTGAGGCTGGTTGAGTACACACATGCTGATCTTTCCTGTATGAGGGGCAAAGCCAGTTGCAGCGAGTGACTCACTTTACTCTCTCGCTCATTAACATTCTTCTGTTCAACTGCACTCTGTATATAATGTAAATATTGGTGGAGGGAATATACGGGTAATCAGAAAACTTGACCTATGAGTTTGCCGTTATATTTTTGGAGGTTTGTTCCTTGTCTGGTGACTTGCTTTACTGCCAGGCACAACGTGTAACACATGGGACATTGTTCCCGTCTAAAGAGTACAAGTGCCTTAGAGAGTATCATCATATGTTTGACATCTCTTGTTTAATAGTTTTCTGTCATCCATTCTGTCTTCTTCATAGTAACTATCAGTAAGATGGTTGTTTTCCAGGAGTGAAAGATCTCCCGACAGTGTTACTCTCAAGGTCCATTCCAATAATCTTCGTCTCTATTGTATGGTTTACTTATGTTTCGTACTCTTTCCCATTTTATCCCATAGCACATTATCTAAAATTTGTCCTCAAAGTACACGTAGCTTCTTGTAGTTCACTGAGAGACCTGGTTTAGGACGGCTCGGAGATTTCCAGTGTCTTCCTGATAGACTGATAGTGCTATGATCCGTATCTCTTTATATCAGATATAAGAAGTAGATGTGGGGAGAGTACTATGCGTTTTCTGTCAGTGTTAGTTTCTAACTTCCTGAGGAGTCAGTGTTACTTCCTAACTCCCGGGTACAGGCTGGTAGCATTCTGTCAGTGTCAGTTCCTAACTCCCGGGTACAGGCTGGTAGCACTCCTGAACATTTTATAGAACAAGTCAGTATTGTTTACACTGACGAACTATACTCCTATGGGATCTGAAGTTCGTTTTAAAAAAACCTTGTTTCTCTAGTGTGATAAATAAGATAGACATAAATTGAGATATATATCCAGATTTATTCCTGCTAACCCTCTTGGGGCCAATTTCCTATGCTTTTAGTTTAATCTCCATCCATCCATCCAACTTGGTATACGTTCTGTATGGACGCGAAAATTTTTGCTTGGTATACGACCTTTGTTTGGAATACGACTCACTTGCTAGAACTTGTATGGGTCAAAATGAGTCACGACACCGCACTTGTACATGGGTTCGAACCCTGGCTAGTGCAGTGTTGTTATTGATCAATACCACTCGTTCGTGGTTACAATAATATATATATGTCGTGCCGATTAGGTAAAACTTGTGATTTTGGCTTAAATAGCAACGCTCACCTTGCCATATAAGACAAGTGAAAATTTGTGTATGCAATAATTTCGCCAAAATCATTCTGAACATAACGAAAAAAATATATTTCATTGTGTTTTTTTATTATTAAATTAATCTTAACGTATCTAAAATATATTTAGTTGGGTTAGGCTAAATTAAATTGCGCTTGTTGTAATAAGGTTAGGTAGGTTTTCAAAGTTTCTCTTGGTACAAAATTATAAATTCTTACATTAACATAAATGAATTTTTTTTATCTTTAAACGTATAAGAGAAAATTTAGAAAGGACCTAATTTTAAATGAGTTCTTGCTAATTGACCAGTTTTACCTAATCGGCACGACATATATATATATATATATATATATATATATATATATATATATATATATATATATATATATATATATATATATATAATGTTGTACTTCATAAGCCGAACTCCGTTAAAAAATTAAACTTTAAAAAAAAAATTTACAGATTGATAGCATTTTTTTTAATTAACAATGATATAAAGATTTTCATTTTTGGATCCAAACTAACACAGAAACCTAACCTAACCTCCCATAAACTAACGTATTTTTTTTAGCTTAATTCTGCTATATGTCTCATAGGTTAATTTAAATTTATTTATTATTCCTTAAAATAATTTTTTTCGTAATGCTCAGATTGATTTCCGCTGATTTATGGCAAAAACAAATTTTAATTCGGCTTGTTCGGCAAAGTGAACCCTTGCCTAATAGGCCAAATTGAACGATTCGGCTTATTAGGCACGACAAATATATAACAAACAAGTTGAACAAAAAGACTTCCCATGGACTTGCGAGATATAACGCTTATAAATATAAAATTCTCCATAGATTGTGAGAGCGTTGTCTAGAACACTGCTTCTCAGTGTTGTGGTCCACGGGACACCACACTGCTTCTCAGTGTTGTGGTCCACGGGACACCACACTGCTTCTCAGTGTTGTGGTCCACGGGACACCACACTGCTTCTCAGTGTTGTGGTCCACGGGACACCACACTGCTTCTCAGTGTTGTGGTCCACGGGACACCACACTGCTTCTCAGTGTTGTGGTCCACGGGACACCACACTGCTTCTCAGTGTGTGGTCCACGGGACACCACACTGCTTCAGTGTGTGGCCCCAACACCTCAGTGTGTGGTCCACGGGACACCACACTGCTCTCAGTGTTGTGGTCCACGGGACACCACACTGCTTCTCAGTGTTGTGTCCACAGGGACACCACACGCTTCAGTGTTGTGGTCCAGGGACACCACACTGCTTCTCATGTTGTGGTCCACGGGACACCACACTGCATCTCAGTGTTGTGGTCACGGGACACACACTGCTTCTCAGTGTTGTGTCACGGACACCACACTGCTTCTCAGTGTTGTGGTCCACGGGACACCACACTGCTTCTCAGTGTTGTGGTCCACGGGACACCACACTGCTTCTCAGTGTTGTGGTCCACGGGACACCACACTGCTTCTCAGTGTTGTGGTCCACGGGACACCACACTGCTTCTCAGTGTTGTGGTCCACGGGACACCACACTGCTTCTCAGTGTTGTGGTCCACGGGACACCACACTGCATCTCAGTGTGGTGGTCCACGGGACACCACACTGCATCTCAGTGTGGTGGTCCAGGGGACACCACTACGTTATACGTATTGACACACTACGAACATTGTGGTTATTAATAAGGTGTCCACAAGTGTGAAGGGGAAACCAAAATTCAGTCTTACTTTTCAGGGGGTTTCTTTAATAGAGAAATGCATTCTATGTGTCAGCTTCAGTAGGAAGTTGACTCACAATGGTCCTAGTTAGTAGTCTCGATGTGTAAACAGAGATAGGAAGAGGCCGATTCTGGAAGTTATTTGACAAATTATCTTAGTGGATATTGCTCACGAATCATCTACATAACTTGAAGAGCTATGAAAATCGGTTTTTGTTTTGTTTTCAAGAAATGCAATGTTCATTTGCTGAGTTATTGTGTTGTACCTAGAGGGGGAGACTACCGTGGCGGCCAGAGTGACGTGCCTCAAAGAGAGCTTCTTATCCCTGCCATTGTTACTTCCTAACAAGTTTACTTTTGTTGAATGTCTTGCGAACTGAGGTTGCAAAGTGTGTAAGTGTAGGCAGGTGTAGCATGACTTGTAGTCATGCTAATAAACTGGAAACTTTTAAACTGTGCAGCACTTACACGTTAATAGTAGTTAACAGTTTATCAGTGTATCTCTACCGAGGAGTTGATCTTCCCCAGGCACCGATTCCGTGGCTTCCGTCCATGGCCCCATCCCATTGCACCCTTCCCGTGGTCCAAGTCAGTGGCCCGTGACCTTGGCTGAGATACACAGAAGCCAACAGGCGAAGAAGGCGCCAGAGCTTCGCCAGTCCTCCAGCCTCGATGAACAAAAAAGTGAGCAACGGTTTCAACACCAGGCCAGCAAATTGGCCATCAACGAGGTGCTTATAGCGGCACACGAGGGTCTGGCAGAGTGCTTGAGGCATGTGTGGAGGCTTTAAGTGGTTGGTTAAACCCAGAGTAATGTGTTGCCTTGGCCCTCTGGTACAAGTCTCTCACTGCTGAAGCTTGAGAGCCGCAGTGACGAGCGTCCAGAGCTTACTGATGCTAGTAACAAAATATGTTCTCATCTAATTGGCCATGTTAGTGTCGAGCTCCAGGTCCTGGTCCTTCCTCTTAACCTTCAGAAGGCTGGCATAGACGGTTACTAGGTGTTTTTTTTTTTTTAGCACTCCGGCTATCTCCCACCGGGTAGGATGATCCAACAAAGAAAACTCTTTCACTGGCACTCATTCAGTCCCTGTCTTGTCAGAAAGGCGCTCTTATCACAGTTCAGAAGACCCTCCAAACAGCAGCATCTCCAACCCTCCTTCAGAGTGCAAGCGCTGTACTTCCCACCTCCTGGTCTAAGTCCGGCTAACCGGGTTTCCCTGATTCCCTTCATGAATAATACCTTATTTACACTCCAACAGCACGTCAACTCACAAAAACCACTTGCCTCCATTCATCCCACTCAAAATTAGATTTATTATATCTGATTTTGAGTCTGTTTATGACTCTTTTGCTGCTGCTTCTAACTCGTTCCATCCCTTCACTCTTACACAAGATGTGCTGTGTTTCCCAGCATCCGTGTTGCTCATCTTCATGCTAAACTTAAGTGTGTGCCTTCTTGTTCGTGTCCATTTCCTGTCAGAGTTTTCCTGTCCTGTCTTTGTCAATAACCTTCACTCTTATGTTGAAATGAGGTTCGTTTCCTCTTATCTTTTCCTATAACTTAAAGTTTCATTGTATTTCTTTCGAAAAGCGATTCACACGAGTGTTACTCGAGGACTAGCCTGACGTGCGTGGTTGTCCGGTTCTTGAGGACTAGCCTGACGTGCGTGGTTGTCCGGTTCTTGAGGACTAGCCTACGTGCGTGGTTGTCCGGTTCTTGATGACTAACCTGACGTGCGTGGTTGTCAGGTTCTTGAGGACTAACCTGACGTGCGTGGTTGTCCGGTTCTTGTGTGACTACACTCATGTACTTTGAGTTATACTTACCTTTTGAACCTTATCCTTGCCTGATGCTTATAGTCTCTGTCTCCTAGTCTGTATTCCGTACCTAATCTTTTTCTCCTATTTCATAACCTTGCATTTGTATTTCCAATAACTTCCTGTGGGACTCTTCTTGTAGTCTCTCCAGGTCTTTCTGTACTCTTCCCTTGTCTTTATTATATATTCTCCTTATTACCTATACATTGTCTTATACTTGAGGATTCTTGTCTATATTTCTTAAACCTTAAACTGTTCAAACGTAGATCCATGTTCGCTCGCGTAGCACTCCAAACGTAGATCTACGTTTTTTTACATGCTTTCTTATCGATAATATCAAGGTCAGAGTGCTACGCACGTAAACGTATATATACTTTTTTTTTACATGCTTTCTTATGGAGAAAATCAAGGTCAGAGCACTACCCACAAAAACGTAGATCTACGTTTGGACAGTTTAAGGTTTTAAATATTGATACCCCTTTAGGCGTTGTCTAGGTAGCTCCAGGAAAATTTTGGATAAGTTAATATTGTGGCTCATGCAGTTCAATGGGGCCACTAAAAAGCCGTAATTTTAGGAATATAAAACAACTATGACATAAAATAAATAATAAAACATTTAATCGTTACAAATACGGAAAAGGCTTAAGAGATGAGGTTAGCAGCAATCTAAAGCTAAAAAGAAAAAAGCAGGACATAAGTGTTTACATCAGGAAATACAAATATTAAAATTTTCAGCATCGTACTTCAATTCTATTCGTAATTGGTACGGCATCGTTTAGATTATATGGAGTATTTATGGTCCCCATATAACACAATGGAAATAAGTTAAAAATCATACAGGGAAGAATGACAAGGTTTTTATCATGGTTCAAGAATCTTTTTCTACTAAATTAAAGGCCTTCAACGGATTCTGTAAATGCGTTGGGCATGGGGATATGACTGAAATATGCTAGTAGCAAACATTAATAATTATATAAGACAGGGAACAAATGTCAAACCAACGAGGTTGGTGAAGGGCTCTTGATCCCAAAAATATTGGAACTGCCCTCCTCTTCCTTAGATGAAATTTGATTACCTCCGATTCCCAAGGTTATATAAATGCATAGCCAGAAATAGTTGTGTGAGTAGGATCTGGCTAGGATGTCCCACTCGGGCTGCTGCCGTGTTTCTTCTTACGTGTTTTCGGAAACTTGCCGAAGATTTTCTGTCCCTTCAGCCACCAGGCTGTAATCCGACCTTGTTCCATTGCTTTCACTGTGTTCAGCTCACTGAAGTTCCTCTACGCCTCCTCTTCCGTCCTCACTGAAGTTCCTCTACGCCTCCTCTTCCGTCCTCACTGAAGTTCCTCTACGCCTCCTCTTCCGTCCTCACTGAAGTTCCTCTACGCCTCCTCTTCCGTCCTCACTGAAGTTCCTCTACACCTCCTCTTCCGTCCTCACTGAAGTTCCTCTACACCTCCTCTTCCGTCCTCACTGAAGTTCCTCTACACCTCCTCTTCCGTCCTCACTAAAGTTCCTCTACACCTCCTCTTCCGTCCTCACTAAAGTTCCTCTACACCTCCTCTTCCGTCCTCACTGAAGTTCCTCTACACCTCCTCTTCCGTCCTCACCACTCGCTGAGATACTTTCCTCTCAGCTCTGGCATTTGCCACAGGTTAGCTCAAAAAGCGTCTTGGAATTTTTGGTTGAGATTCCTGGCAGACTTGTCACTTCTCGTGAGTACTTCCCCATTCTTCAGTAGTCTGATCACTCGGTCTTCTTGCGACGTTTACTTCCTGATGTATTTCTAGAATAGTTTGGATTCTTTTTATGGTTTGTATTTTTTGGGGGGGTTAGTTGATTTGCTCTTTGACTAGTTTGGATTTTTCTTTGTATAGCTTTGGAATTTCTTATCTAGTTTTTCTTCCTTGGCTAGTTTTTCTTTTTCTTTAGCTAGTATGCAGTCTTCTTTAGCTTCTTTGAAGTCTTCTTTAGTTTGAAGTCTTCTTTGGCTTGTCTGAAGTCTTCTTTGGTTTGAAGTCTTCTTTGGTTTGAAGTCTTCTTTGGCTTGTTTGAAGTCTTCTTTAGCTTGTTTGAAGTCTTCTTTAGCTTGTTTGAAGTCTTCTTTAGCTTGTTTGAAGTCTTCTTTAGCTTGTTTGAAGTCTTCTTTAGCTTGTTTGAAGTCGTCTTTGGCTTGTTTGAAGTCGTCTTTGGCTTGTTTGAAGTCGTCTTTGGCTTGTTTGAAGTCTTCTTTAGCTTGTTTGAAGTCTTCTTTAGCTTGTTTGAAGTCTTCTTTAGCTTGTTTGAAGTCTTCTTTAGCTTGTTTGAAGTCTTCTTTAGCTTGTTTGAAGTCGTCTTTGGCTTGTTTGAAGTCTTCTTTAGCTTGTTTGAAGTCGTCTTTGGCTTGTTTGAAGTCGTCTTTGGCTTGTTTGAAGTCGTCTTTGGCTTGTTTGAAGTCTTCTTTAGCTTGTTTGAAGTCTTCTTTAGCTTGTTTGAAGTCTTCTTTAGCTTGTTTGAAGTCTTCTTGGCTTGTTTGAAGTCGTCTTTGGCTTGTTTGAAGTCGTCTTTGGCTTGTTTGAAGTCGTCTTTGGCTTGTTTGAAGTCGTCTTTGGCTTGTTTGAAGTCGTCTTTGGCTTGTTTGAAGTCGTCTTTGGCTTGTTTGAAGTCGTCTTTGGCTTGTTTGAAGTCGTCTTTGGGTTGTTTGAAGTCGTCTTTGGGTTGTTTGAAGTCGTCTTTGGCTTGTTTGAAGTCGTCTTTACATTTTAAAGAAGCGAAGACTACCATATAGTCTTCGCTACTTTAAAATCTCCTTTTGCTAATTTTTTTTTTTAATTTGGACTCTTGTCGGATTATTTTTTTTTCTATACTTTAGTAGGTATGTCTCTCTCACTCTGCTCTTCTTCTCTTTCAAGCTCTCCTCCACTGCTTCCCATTTTCTGTTGTTTCCTCTGCTCTGCATTTTTCCAGTTCCTTATTACTCAATATGTTTTTTGATCTGTACTTAAGTGTGTTTTTCTACATCTTGCCGGTGTCACCATGCCTTGTTTATGCTGCATAATCTTTGTTTTCCAGACAGGAACAGCAAATAATTTGTGCCAGTGGATGTGTGTTAATGCCAACAGATTGTGTGGGAATAACACACACACACATGAACACTCAAGGCATTTACTGTGGCCTTTTCTATCCTAATAATTATGATCGAAAACTCCACCAGTGGCGAAACTTTTCCTTTAATAAACATCTTACGCGTTATTCCCACAACAAACAATTCGCCAATTCCTAAACATTTTAATTGTTATTTATTAGTGCACGAACTGTATCAGTGTAGACAACAAGAGCATTTCACCCCTCCATGGAAGATGTGTTCATTTAATATCACATACCTGCAAGTCCCTCTCAAGAAGCTCATTGCTAGTAATACCTTCCTTAAATCACTTGTTAAAGCAACTGCTCAAGAAGAAATTTCTCGTCTAGCTGGTAGTAATAAGTTATCACAAGTTATATACACTGATGGATCTAAACAGGAGTCTTCTGGCAGGGTTGCATCTGCTCTGGTTGCCACCTCCCTAGCTAAGAACAATAATGAATTTGTTGAGTTTGGCATAAGAATTAACAACTGGGCGTCTACACTGCAAACTGAATTGTTTGCAATCCTAATGGCGCTAAAGCTAACTTGTGACACTGAGCTTGACTCTATCATCATTACTGATTCTATGTCATCACTGAAGACTCTTGACTCACATAATGACTAACAGCAAGCTCATTATGTGACATATCAAGACATCTTAATAATGAAACTAAGATACCAGATATACTAAGCAAATTTCCTAAATTTGCTTGTAACAGATAAGTGAACTGTAGATATAAATCCAAATGTACTCCTGTTAACCCTTTTGAGGCCTAGTTCCTAGACCTTTTGTGTATCCATATGCTCTTGCGCTACCGTCCTCAGGATGCATAGGGGTGCACAATAAAATAGCTTCGGTGGAAAAATCTAAATCTATTTATTAGTAATTGTTATTTGTTTGAATAAAGAAATAGTCAACGATGACACGTCAAAAAGGAAGTTGTGGTTAACGGCGCAGGAGAACAGCCTCGTCATCATCACCAGTAGAAATTTAAGCAGCGTATATTTACATTATAACTGTGTGCTACAATGTTACGATTACTGATTTTTTAAGGTATGAGATTTCGGTCTACCACGTCTCGTACATCCCTTCTAGGAGGCCGTCTTGAGGCCGATGAGAGAAAGGAGATATTCGCCCATTTTTAGCATAGTTTGATATCCACCCATTTCCCTTCCCCACCTGTACCAGTGACCCTTATGCACGAGTTACAACACAGTCCTTAACGCCCTCTGTTGCTCCTTTGTTGCAAAGCAACTTCCGCAGTGCTGGAATGGAACTTTCTCCCAGGGGCGACTGTCTCAGGAGTGACCGGGGAAAGTGGCGGTGGTGGGTGCCGTCACACTGTGGCCAGGAAGTGTCACACACGATGGTAGTGAAAGGAATAAGTGCATTCTAACCCACTAATCTAAGACTTCACAGTGGTTCTGACCCACTAATCTAAGACTTCACAGTGGTTCTGACCCACTAATCTAAAACTTCACAGTGGTTCTGACCCACTAATCTAAGACTTTACAGTGGTTCTGACCCACTAATCTAAGACTTCACAGTGGTTCTGACCCACTAATCTAAAACTTCACAGTGGTTCTAACCCACTAATCTAAGACTTCATAGTGGTTCAGACCCACTAGTCTAAGACTTCTCATTGGTTCTGACTCACTATTCAAAGTCTTCACTGCTTTTGACCCACTAATCAAAAGCTTCATTGTGATCTGGATTTAGCGAGTCTCCATAACATAATACATTTATTATTGACAGTGATCTTAACCAGGTTATTCCACGTCTTGCTCAGTACTCGCTTTCTAGGAAGAGACATTTTGTTTGGTCTGATACACGTTTTTGGGGACACTATTGTTCTCTGATGATGTGTAAATATTTGGTATAGTTTAGATCAAAGAGGAGGGAGGTGCGAACGTCTCACGGCCTACTTCAGAACGTGTATATTCCCAGCATCAGGTAGCACATGCTGACGGCATATGACTTGGCTTGCAGTGGGGTTGTTGGCATCTGGCTTGCTGGCCTGACTTGTGGTATGGTGACGGACTCCAGCTAGGATTGTGGTGGGTTAATAGCCTCTGGCTTGAAATCAACAAATGATGAACCTCGCTTATAGCAAAACATTTCTTAAAGCTACGAGGGACAACTGCTATCCGTTGACTGTAAACTTAAAACAGCTTCATAACAGAGCAGTGTGCGTGTGTTGCATAGCAATACTTGAATGTCTGAGTTATTGCACGACACGAGACGCACACATTGCAATAGGGTATATACACAGTGATATCTCTCGCTCTCTCTTTCTCTGTATATACATTGATTATTTATTTTAATCCATGTTTTAGTCTTGCCTGGCGGTGTACGGGAGATATGCTGCCTTAATGACCTTGATGCAGCTGACTGGATGACGACCTTTACTAGTGGATGACACAGTAGTTCCTCTTCTCATCACCCAGGCAGATACGTCGTGCGGTTCCCATTGCTTTTGTTACATCCAGCTCCTTTATTAGTCTCGTCTCCTTGTTTTGTGATGTCTCTCTCTTCTTTCTCGTTCCTTTGCTTCATACTTGGATTGAATTTTTCCTTTGCTCTTTGTCCATTTACTCTATTACCTCCATCCATTCTTGTATTGCTTTGCCATCCACTTCTTTCCCACTGCACTTCTCTCAGAATTGTTTTCATGCCATCATTTCCCCCATTCTATAGGTCCATTTCCTGTTACTCACTTGTTCCATTTCCTTCTCCATACACACTGCCAACAGGTACTCAAATTGTCATCAAAACAAAGCGGTAAAACCATACGGGTCATATAGCACAGTTACTCAAAATTCAGTACCACATATACAAATAACCCGCAATTGAAGAAAGGAGCGTACGACGACGTTTCGGTCCGACTTGGACCATTTACAAAGTGACTTTGTAAATGGTCCAAGTCTGACCGAAACGTCGTCGTAAGCTCCTTTCTTCAATTGCGGATTATTTGTGTATTGTTCTAGTCACGGTATTGTGCCTTTTTTTTATTCAGTACCACATGTGTGTGTGTGTGTGTGTGTGTGTGTGTGTGTGTGTTAGTTACCATTTTGTCCTAGGCACATGTCAATTAGACACTAGGCCTGTTGTATGTGTGTGTGTGTATGTGTGTGTAAGGAAACACTTCGAAATGTTTCTGCCCCACCGGGAATTGAACCCGGCCCCTCCGTGCGTGAAGCAAGAGCTTTACCACTGGGCCACCGGGGGCGTGTGTGTGTGCGTGTGCGTGTGTGTGTGTTAGTTACCATTTTGTCCTAGGCACATGTCGATTAGACACTAGGCCTGTTGTATGTATGTGTGTGTGTGTGTGTGTGTGTGTGTGTGTGTGTGTGTGTGTAACGAAACACTTCGAAATGTTTCGGCCCCGCCGGGAATTGAACCCGGGCCCTCCGTGCGTGAAGCAAGAGCGCTAGCCACTATGCCATCGGGGCGTGTGTGTGTGCGTGTGTGTGTGTGTGCGTGTGTGTGTGTGTGTGTGTGTGTGCGTGTGCATGTGTGTGCGTGTGTGTGTGTGTGTGTGTGTGTGTGTGTGTGTGTCGTGGATTCACAGCTCCTGGCTATATGGGTAGAGACCTTGCTCTTGGTCTCTCCTCCTAGGCGACTTTAATCTGGTTCAATGATTTGGGGCCTTTCTGAGCTTTATCACACCTTCTCCGAGATTACGTACGTTTAAATCATATATGCATTAGTCCTCTCCTCAAGGTCGTCAGGTACAGTTACTTAAATGTCTCCTCTTAACGCATTCTTCTCGGTTCTGGCACTTTTCTGGCACTAGTCTAAACTAAACTGCAAATCTATGGGCCTTTCCGAACTTCTGCTCATGCTGGAAGGTGTGGGGGTTACACACTGGCGCTACGTGCTCAGTGATTGGCCTACCATATGTCGCGTATAAATAGTTTGGAAGGATTCTTTGTTCAAGTTGTTGAACGCTGTTCTAAGGTTTGCTAATCTTTCGTTATAGTTGATACCTAATTCTTAGTCTCTGTTTCAGCAAGGTATTTTATATCTGCTGGTAGAAGGTCGAGAAGTCGTGGACCAGGGATCTTCATCACAGTATTCTGTAATTGTATCTTTTGCACCCTTGTTTTTTCATTACCTTTGTAAATATGTCTTATATTTTCTACATTATCTTTCATTCAAGTAAGTTATTTCTTTACGCAGATATGGAACCTAATCTTCGAATATTGTTTATGTATAGACGAGGCTGCTCTCTCGTTGCAGCTCCAGAGATCAACTACATCACTACATCCACAGTACTTAAAGCATCACCAGTAGTTTAAATGTTTTAATGTGTTTTATGCAGACGAAAAATACTGATAAATACTGTGTGTGTGTATGTGTGTGTACTCAACTAGTTGTTGTTGCAGGGGTCGAGACATAGCTCCTGGCCCCGCGTGTGTGTGTGTGTGTGTGTGTGTGTGTGTACTCACCTAGTTGATGTTGCAGGGGTCGAGACATAGCTCCTGGCCCCGCGTGTGTGTGTGTGTTTATAAACAACAGATGAACAGAGTCGGGTTGGGAGTGTTATCCTCACATTTGCAAACACTAACAGTGTTGTTTGATGCAAATGTAAAGAGTAAATGAAGAGTGAAACAGTTTGCTTTGATAATGTGTAAGTGCTTCCTCTTATAATATATTATAACTCTTTGTTATAAAGAATAACAAACTAAAGTGCTTGAGCAGCCTGCTGCTTCTCACAATACACTGAGTCAGTTCTTGTTTTCTTTGGATCATAGTTCATTCACTGACGACAGAGTCGGTAATTGTCAAGTAGTCGAGCTAATTGTTATAAGTTAATTATAGTGTTACAGCGCCATAAGAATGACAATGATTCCAATTTGTGATGTGGAAGCTCAGTTGTTAATTGTTGTGTCTAACTTAACATTGTTGTTACACTTGTTATCTGAGGAAACAACAACAACAACAGATACATCACTGCCTCTGGTCTCGTGTTTAGTTCCATCTCTGTTTACATTTTGTGATATTTCCTGACTGACAGTTAGGTAAGAGAGTAATTCATGGGAAATTAGTTTTTTTTTTGCAATTAAGTCATACGTTTCGCCTGCTGGTCTGGCGGAGCGCCATCGAAATAAAGTTTCAGATTTGTGTTGCTTGTGTGTGTCAACTACCTGGTGTGTCATAAGTCTGGAACCCTGGGGAAGGGAGCGCATCATGGAGGCAGGTAACACCATCACCCCTGATACCATTCACCGGGTGCTTGTTGACCGGATACCTCTTCAACATTCCTGCATCAATAACAATGGTGGACACACTGAACACCTACGAATAAAAACCTTTATTACTGCCGTTTTTCTTCTCCATTTTTCCCAATGGTTCCAGAGTTAAGGGACACCCTGTAAGAGTGACAGCGTCCAGGGACACCCTGTATATGTAAGAGTGGCAGCGTCCAGGGACACCCTGTATATGTAAGACTGGCAGCGTCCAGGGACACCCTGTATATGTAAGAGTGGCAGCGTCCAGGGACACCCTGTATATGTAAGAGTGGCAGCGTCCAGGGACACCCTGTATATGTAAGAGTGGCAGCGTCCAGGGTCACCCTGTATATGTAAGAGTGGCAGCGTCCAGGGACACCCTGTATATGTAAGAGTGGCAGCGTCCAGGGACACCCTGTATATGTAAGAGTGGCAGCGTCCAGGGACACCCTGTATATGTAAGAGTGGCAGCGTCCAGGGACACCCTGTATATGTAAGAGTGGCAGCGTCCAGGGCACCCTGTATATGTAAGAGTGGCAGCGTCCAGGGACACCCTGTATATGTAAGAGTGGCAGCGTCCAGGGACACCCTGTATATGTAAGAGTGGCAGCGTCCAGGGACACCTTGTATATGTAAGAGTGGCAGCGTCCAGGGACACCCTGTATATGTAAGACTGGCAGCGTCCAGGGACACCCTGTATATGTAAGACTGGCAGCGTCCAGGGACACCCTGTATATGTAAGACTGGCAGCGTCCAGGGACACCTTATGTAGTGCGCGTCAGGACCTTATATGTAAGACTGGCAGCGTCCAGGGACACCCTGTATATGTAAGACTGGCAGCGTCCAGGGACACCCTGTATATGTAAGACTGGCAGCGTCTAGCTTGAGAGGAAGGTTGTTCATTGTACTCGTGGGAACTTCAGGGAAAATTGTGCTCTTCCACTTTTTTTTCTACATTTTAGGGTAAACAATGGTTGTGAGTGTTGTCTGTGACCTCGGTGAAGAGTGACCCGTTGTGGGGGAGAAAGACACTTGACGATGTGATGCTCTCCAGTGACCTTGTTGGTTGATGCTCTCCAGTGACCTTGCTGGTACCTTAATGTTGAGAAAATGTTGAGGAAGAAACTAAGTGAGGCGAGTTAGGGTTTTTAATTACTGTCTGTGACGCAGCATCCTCGTAGTGGTGGGAGCGACCATTAATGTTGGTGAAGGGCTCTTGATCTCAGGAATTAGAGGTATGTCCCTCCAGGGATCAATCCAAAATACACGAGATTTTAAACATGTTGAAGGTAAAATATTTTGTGTGTGATTTAAGGAGCATGAATTATGGAAAGGTTTCTGGGACAGAGATCTAATAATCTATATATTATGGACGATGATTCCTGAGATTGATTATAAATTACTCTGTTATAAACTGAAACTTGGAAGTGTGGCCACTGGATTATACATTATGGCAAGTTCAGTTTGAAAAAAAAAAATTGCAATTGAATTATAGAACATGGCTGATGAGATACAGGTTATGAACTATGTATTACAGACTACGTATTATGGACTATTTTTTTAACTATTTGTATGTATATTTCTAGTTCGTAAAGTGCTGAATGCCACATTTATCTACAGGTCTCAATGTTACAAAAAATACTGACAACCTGAATCAGCAGTCACCACAGCCACCCATCAAGACTCACTGACCCACCACGAGGCTATCCACTAATATAACAACAACTACTACTACCACTATTACTACCAAGCCTGTGGAGTCTGCAAATAAAACCTTCGACTCCGACTCCTTTATTTATGGCACCTCCGACTCCTTTATTAAATTTTACCGACTTCAACTCCGACTCCAGTAACCCAAGAATTGCTTCCGACTCAGATTCCACGGCTCTGATTACTACTAACCTCCTCCTCCTCCTCCTCTGCTGCTGCTGCTGCCTGCTGCTGCTGCTGCTGCTGCTGCTGCTGCTGCTGCTGCTGCTGCTGCTGCCGCGCTGCTGCTGCGCGCGCTGCCGCGCTGCTGCGCTGCCGCTGGCTGCCTGCTGCTGCCGCTGCTGCCGCGCCGCCGCTGCGCCGCCGCGCTGCGCTGCCGCTGCTGCTGCTGCTGCTGCCGCTGCTGCTGCTGCTGCTGCTGCTGCTGCTGCTGCTGCTGCGCTGCGCTGCTGCTGCTGCTGCTGCTGCGCTGCTGCTGCTGCTGCTGCTGCTGCTGCTGCTGCTGCTGCTGCGCTGCTGCTGCTGCTGCCGCTGCTGCGCGCTGCTGCCGCGCTGCCGCTGCGCTGCTGCCGCTGCGCTGCCGCTGCTGCTGCCGCTGCTGCTGCTGCTGCTGCCGCTGCCTGCGCTGCGCTGCTGCTGCTGCTCGCTGCTGCGCGCTGCCGCCGCTGCCGCTGCTGCTGCTGCTGCTGCCGCGCTGCCGCCGCCGCGCGTGCCTGCCGCTGCCGCTGCCGCTGCGCTGCGCTGCCGCTGCCGCCGCTGCGCTGCGCGCTGCGCGCTGCGCTGCCGCGCGTGCCGTGCTGCTGCGCGCCGGCCGCCTGCCGCTCGCGCTGCTCGCTCGCCGCTGCGCGTGCCGCTGCGCCGCGCTGCTGCTGCTGCTGCGCTGCCGCCGCTGCTGCTGCCGCTGCGCTGCCGCGCTGCCGCTGCGCTGCTGCTGCTGCCGGCTGCTGCTGCCGCTGCTGCTGCTGCTGCGCCGCCGCTGCGCGCTGCCGCCTGCTGCCGCTGCTGCCGCTGCTCGCTGCGCTGCTGCTGCCGCTGCTGCCGCTGCGCGCGCTGCCGCGCCGCCGCTGCTGCCGCTGCCGCGCTCGGCTGCTGCTGCGCTGCCGCTGCTGCCTGCTGCCTGCCTGCTGCTGCTGCGCTGCCGCTGCTGCGCTGCTGCTGCGTGCCTGCTCGCTCGCTGCGCTGCGCTCTGCTGCCTGCCTGCGCCTGCTGCTCCTGCTGCTTTCTTCTGCCCTTTCCTCTCTCTCCTTCTCCTCCTCCTCCTCCCTCCTCCTCTCCTCCTCCTCTCCTCCTCCTCCTCCTCCTTCCTCCTCCTCCTCTCCTCCTCCTCCTCCTCCTCCTCCTCCTCCTCCTCCTCCTCCCTCCTCCTCCTCCTCCTCCTCCTCCTCCTCCTCCTCCTCGTGAAAACAACGAGTAAACTATTTGAGATCGTTATATCTAAGATAATCACCTACTGCCTGATATACATCATCATCTGAGAGACTGCGCAGCTGGTGGAAGCACCACACTGTGTCCTCACTGGCGTAATCATAACGACACGATTGTATGTAACTCAGTGAAGGTACTGGGGTTCGACTAACGAAGTTGGCAGGTGTGTGTCATAGCAGGTATGTCATTGCAGGTGTGTGTCATTGCAGGTGTGTGTCAAGGCAGGTGTGTGCGCACGATGAATGTCGTTCCATACTATAAACATACTTTCTGGTGTGCTTATAGACGTGTGAATACATACGACGGTGAAAGACCCAATGAGTCCACTCCACAGGCATCAACCAGGCTGTGATGGCTGTGAGCAGAGGGCCGCCAACAGCAACAGTCTGGTTGAACAGGAAATCAACAGGCAAGCCTTTCCTTGTTAAGTAAAAGGACACAAATGCAACTAATGTGACATTTTATTATGGCAACGTTTCGCTCACCAGGAGCTTTATCAAGCGTACAGTAATCACGTAGCATCGTGTAGTGTACAGTAATCACGTAGCATCGTGTAGTGTACAGTAATCACGTAGCATCGTGTAGTGTACAGTAATCACGCAGCATCGTGTAGTGTAGAGTAATCACGTAGCATCGTGTAGTGTACAGTAATCACGTAGCATCGTGTAGTGTACAGTAATCACGTAGGGTCGTGTAGTGTACAGTAATCACGTAGGGTCGTGTAGTGTACAGTAATCACGTAGGGTCGTGTAGTGTACAGTAATCACGTAGGGTCGTGTAGTGTACAGTAATCACGTAGCATCGTGTAGTGTACAGTAATCACGTAGCATCGTGTAGTGTACAGTAATCACGTAGCATCGTGTAGTGTACAGTAATCAACGTAGCATCGTGTAGTGTACAGTAATCACGTAGCATCGTGTAGTGTACAGTAATCACGTAGCATCGTGTAGTGTACAGTAATCACGTAGCATCGTGTAGTGTACAGTAATCAACGTAGCATCGTGTTGTGTACAGTAATCAACGTAGCATCGTGTTGTGTACAGTAATCACGTAGCATCGTGTAGTGTACAGTAATCAACGTAGCATCGTGTAGTGTACAGTAATCACGTAGCATCGTGTAGTGTACAGTAATCACGTAGGGTCGTGTAGTGTACAGTTATCACGTAGCATCGTGTAGTGTACAGTAATCACGTAGCATCGTGTAGTGTAGAGTAATCACGCAGCATCGTGTAGTGTACAGTAATCACGTAGCATCGTGTAGTGTACAGTAATCACGTAGCGTCGTGTAGTGTACAGTAATCACGTAGCATCGTGTAGTGTACAGTAATCACGTAGGGTCGTGTAGGTAAGTAATCACGTAGCATCGTGTAGTGTACAGTAATCACGTAGCGTCGTGCAGTGTACAGTAATCACGTAGCATCGTGTAGTGTACAGTAATCACGTAGCATCGTGTAGTGTACAGTAATCACGTAGGGTCGTGTAGTGTACAGTAATCACGTAGGGTCGTGTAGTGTACAGTAATCACGTAGGCATGTGTAGTGTACAGTAATCACGTAGCATCGTGTAGTGTACAGTAATCACGTAGCATCGTGTAGTGTACAGTAATCACGTAGCATCGTGTAGTGTACAGTAATCACGTAGCATCGTGTAGTGTACAGTAATCAACGTAGCATCGTGTAGTGTACAGTAATCACGTAGCATCGTGTAGTGTACAGTAATCACGTAGCATCGTGTAGTGTACAGTAATCACGTAGCATCGTGTAGTGTACAGTAATCAACGTAGCATCGTGTAGTGTACAGTAATCACGTAGCATCGTGTAGTGTACAGTAATCACGTAGCATCGTGTAGTGTACAGTAATCACGTAGCATCGTGTAGTGTACAGTAATCAACGTAGCATCGTGTTGTGTACAGTAATCACGTAGCATCGTGTAGTGTACAGTAATCACGTAGCATCGTGTAGTGTACAGTAATCACGTAGCATCGTGTAGTGTACAGTAATCAACGTAGCATCGTGTAGTGTACAGTAATCACGTAGCATCGTGTAGTGTACAGTAATCACGTAGGGTCGTGTAGTGTACAGTTATCACGTAGCATCGTGTAGTGTACAGTAATCACGTAGCATCGTGTAGTGTACAGTAATCACGCAGCATCGTGTAGTGTACAGTAATCACGTAGCATCGTGTAGTGTACAGTAATCACGTAGCGTCGTGTAGTGTACAGTAATCACGTAGCATCGTGTAGTGTACAGTAATCACGTAGGTCGTGTAGTGTAGAGTAATCACGTAGCATCGTGTAGTGTACAGTAATCACGCAGCATCGTGTAGTGTACAGTAATCACGCAGCATCGTGTAGTGTACAGTAATCACGTAGCATCGTGTAGTGTACAGTAATCACGTAGCGTCGTGTAGTGTACAGTAATCACGTAGCATCGTGTAGTGTACAGTAATCACGTAGCATCGTGTAGTGTACAGTAATCACGTAGCATCGTGTAGTGTACAGTAATCACGTAGCATCGTGTAGTGTACAGTAATCACGTAGCGTCGTGTAGTGTACAGTAATCACGTAGCATCGTGTAGTGTACAGTAATCACGTAGGGTCGTGCAGTGTACAGTAATCACGTAGCATCGTGTAGTGTACAGTAATCACGTAGCATCGTGTAGTGTACAGTAATCACGTAGCATCGTGTAGTGTACAGTAATCACGTAGCGTCGTGCAGTGTACAGTAATCACGTAGCATCGTGTAGTGTACAGTAATCACGTAGCATCGTGTAGTGTACAGTAATCACGTAGGGTCGTGTAGTGTACAGTAATCACGTAGGGTCGTGTAGTGTACAGTAATCACGTAGGGTCGTGTAGTGTACAGTAATCACGTAGCATCGTGTAGTGTACAGTAATCACGTAGCATCGTGTAGTGTACAGTAATCACGTAGCATCGTGTAGTGTACAGTAATCACGTAGCATCGTGTAGTGTACAGTAATCAACGTAGCATCGAGTAGTGTACAGTAATCACGTAGCATCGTGTAGTGTACAGTAATCACGTAGCATCGTGTAGTGTACAGTAATCACGTAGCATCGTGTAAGTGTACAGTAATCACGTAGCATCGTGTAGTGTACAGTAATCAACGTAGCATCGTGTAGTATGTACAGTAATCACGTAGCATCGTGTAGTGTACAGTAATCACGTAGCATCGTGTAGTGTACAGTAATCAACGTAGCATCGTGTAGTGTACAGTAATCACGTAGCATCGTGTAGTGTACAGTAATAACGTAGCGTCGTGTAGTGTACAGTAATCAACGTAGCATCGTGTAGTGTACAGTAATCAACGTAGCATCGTGTAGTGTACAGTAATCAACGTAGCATCGTGTAGTGTACAGTAATCACGTAGCATCGTGTAGTGTACAGTAATCACGTAGCATCGTGTAGTGTACAGTAATCAACGTAGCATCGTGTAGTGTACAGTAATCACGTAGCATCGTGTAGTGTACAGTAATCACGTAGCATCGTGTAGTGTACAGTAATCACGTAGCATCGTGTAGTGTACAGTAATCAACGTAGCATCGTGTAGTGTACAGTAATCACGTAGCATCGTGTAGTGTACAGTAATCACGTAGCATCGTGTAGTGTACAGTAATCAACGTAGCATCGTGTAGTGTACAGTAATCACGTAGCATCGTGTAGTGTACAGTAATCACGTAGGGTCGTGTAGTGTACAGTTATCACGTAGCATCGTGTAGTGTACAGTAATCACGTAGCATCGTGTAGTGTACAGTAATCACGTAGCATCGTGTAGTGTACAGTAATCACGTAACTTCGTGTAGTGTACAGTAATCACGTAGCGTCGTGTAGTGTACAGTAATCAACGTAGGATTGAGCTGTAACATTTATTTTAATATGGAGGAATTATTTCCATTGAATTTCACAAAGCGCTAAAACCGTAGGTCAATAAAATTTGGGCAAGAACTTATATGAAAAAATATGAGCAATATACCACACCTGTGGAGATGTAGTGAGCTTTCCCACACACCTGAGTAGGTGTAGTGAGCTTTCCCACACACCTGTGTAGGTGTATTGAGCTTCTCCACACACCTGTGTAGGTGTATTGAGCTTCCCTACACACCTGTGTAGGTGTATTGAGCTTCCCCACACACCTGTGTAGGTGTATTGAGCTTCCCCACACACCTGTGTAGGTGTATTGAGCTTCCCCACACACCTGTGTAGTATTGAGCTTCCTTACACACCTGTGTAGGTGTAGTGAGCTTCCTCACACACCTGTGTAGGTGTAGTGAGCTTCCCTACACACCTGTGTAGGTGTATTGAGCTTTCCCACACACCTGTGTAGGTGTATTGACCTTCCCCACACACCTGTGTAGGTGTAGTGAGCTTCCCCACGCACCTGTGTAGGTGTATTGAGCTTCCCCACACACCTGTGCAGATGTAGTGAGCTTTCCCACACACCTGTGTAGGTGTAGTGAGCTTCCCCACACACCTGTGTAGGTGTATTGAGCTTCCCTACACACCTGTGTAGGTGTATTGAGCTTCCTTACACCTGTGCATGTGTAGTGAGCTTCCCCACACACCTGTGCAGGTGTAGTGAGCTTCCCCACACACCTGTGCAGGTGTAGTGAGCTTCCCCACACACCTGTGCAGGTGTAGTGAGCTTCTCCATACACCTGTGTAGGTGTAGTGAGCTTCCCCACACACCTGTGTAAGTGTAGTGAGCTTCCCCTGACACCTGTGCAGGTGTAGTGAACTTCCCCACACACCTGTGTAGGTGTAGTGAGCTTTCCCACACACCTGTGTAATTGTAGTGAGCGTCTCCACAACCATGCAGGTGTAAGGAGTTTTGACACACTTGCGCAGGTGCAAAGAAGCTTGACACACATGTGCAGGTGTAATGAGATTCTCAACATATCTGTGCATGTGTAGTATGCATGGCACACCAAAGCAGATGAAGAGAGATTTGATACACCTGAGCAGGTGTGGGTAAGTTTGATACACCTGAGCAGTGTGGTAGCTTTGATCACCAGGCAGGTGTGGTAATTTGACACACCGGGCAGGTGTGGTAGCTTTGCACACCTGGCAGGTGTGTGTAGCGTTCACACCTGCAGGTGTGGGAGTTTGACACACTGGCAGGTGGGAAGCTTGACACACTGGCAGGTGTATAGATTCTAACACACCTGGGCAGTGTGGGTATGCATGACACACCAGGCAGGTGTGAGATTTGACACACCTGAGGCAGGTGTGGGTAAGTTTGATACACCTGAGCAGGTGTGGCTAAGTTTGATACACCAGGGCAGGTGTGGGTAAGTTTGATACACCAGGGCAGGTGTGGGTAAGTTTGACACACCTGGGCAGGTGTGGGTAAGTTTGACACACCTGGGCAGGTGTGGGTAAGTTTGACACACCTGGGCAGGTGTGGGTAAGTTTGACACACCTGGGCAGGTGTGAGTAAGTTTGACACACCTGGGCAGGTGTGGTTAAGTTTGACACACCTGGGCAGGTGTGGGGAGACTGGAGTGACCTTGGTGTTCACGCTGCTCTTCGCTCGTTGTCAGTATAATATAGAACACATTTCGTTGTGAACGTCGGCAGGAAGTGTTTTATTGAGTTATTTGATTCAGGACACACTGTGAAGGTCGTGTGTGTGTGTGTGTACTCACCTAACTGTACTCACCTAATTGTGGTTGCAGGGGTTGAGACTCAGCTCCTGTCCCCGCCTCTTCACTGATCGCTACTAGGTCCTCTCTCTCCCTGCTCCATGAGCTTTATCATACCTTGTCTTAAAGCTATGTATGGTTCCTGCCTGCACTACATCACTTGCTAGACTATTCCACTTCCTGACTATATGACTGAAGAAATACTTCCTAACATCCCTTTGACTCATCTGAGTCTTCAACTTCCAATTGTGACCCCTTGTTTCTGTGCCCCCTCTCTGGAACATCCTGTCTCTGTCCACCTTGTCTATTCCACGTGTGTGTGTGTGTGTGTGTGTGTAATTGTTAATAAAAATACCATAACAAATGTACAGATTCTTAACTAAACGTAATATTATAATCTCTAACAAGTTTGGTTTCAGACTGGGGAAAAAATCCAGATGATTCAATAACAGAATTGTTTGACTCAATCTGCTCATCTCTATAAAGTAATAAATACGAAATGTTCCTCTTTACTGATTGGAGAAAAACTTGAGATAAGTTGAGCACAACATCCTGCTGCTTAAACAAGAACATTAAGGAATCAGGTCACGCTCTCACATACATGAAGTTCTTTCTTAACGACGGTCGCCGCACCGTGACCAGTAATAACAATACTTCTCAGTGATGTATCAATCTAGGGAGGCCACAGATCAACCTCCTAGTCTCTCTATTATTTCTCATACACATCAGTTGCCTTCGACCAGCTCCAGATTCGGGTAACATAAGAAAGAACACTGCAGCAGACCTACTGGCCCATCAGTTGCCATCAGCAACTCTGGATGACAACCAACAAACTTATTCAGTTTCTGGCAATACCTTATACATGTTGTCTGGGAATAAAACTCATGAAGTAAATATTACACATACTGAAAGAAAAAATGATGGGAATATTCTCAAGTAAACAAATAGCAAACAAAAATTCAACACTCGCATCCAGCACTTTTCTGAAAAAAAGACTAAAACGGCTGTCAGTCTTTAGGACAATTTTATTCTAGACTTCAAGCAACATTACTACTGTGATCTGTTCTTTTCTTACTCATGGTTGTACGTACTCGGGATCTACCATGTAACATCACCTAAACAACGTCGTAACTCAACCCATTATTCACAATTTTAAATGTACTTAATATTCAAAGCATCCATACGGACCCCCACGAATAAAGTGGTATTGATCAATAATAACACTGCGACTAGCCAAGGATTCGAACCCATGATGCTTTGGCCCTCCTCACGCTAAGCGAAAAGCCATGACGCTCTAACCCACAGGACCACGCAGTCCTACAAGAACCAAGCACTCAGCCTAGCTAGGTGTGTTACCCTTGGTCCGAGCACATACAATAATACAATAATATAAAATACTGCTCGTTGAGGCTAGTACACCAAACGGGGAGGAGAATGAAATTAGCTCAGAGGCACCCACACCACCGTATGTCCTCGGACCAAGGGTAACACACCTAGCTAGGATGGGTGCTTGGTTCTTGTAGGATTGCGTGGTCCTGTGGGTTAGAGCGTCATGGGTTTTCGCTCACCATGAGGCGGGCCAAAGCAGCATGGGTTCGAATCCTTGACTAGTCGCAGTGTTGTTATTGATCAATACCACTTGTTCGTGGTCACAGTTTATATATATATATATATATATATATATATATATATATATATATATATATATATATATATATATATATATATATATATATATATATATGGTGTGAGACAAGTATCTCTGACATTCCACGTATTTGACTTTATCTAAAAAAGTCAGGACACAGGTAAGGGCTGTGTTCTCCTCCCTCCCTACTTCACTCCCTCACTCCCTCACTCCCTCCTTTGTCAATGTTAGCTAAAGAAATTTATCTCCAGTTCTTGGGGATAATGCTTAACGAAGGCCTCAGAATTGTCTTGGCTGTCCTAAAATACCAAGGTTCTTAATGTGAGGAAGGCACTTGGTATTCCTAATACGGTATTAATGATGGGATAATTGAGGTTAACACTGTACTTGGCATTAGAATGTTAAGAAGTTACCTTACACTTTTACCTCAAATCTTGCTAAATGTCTGAAAATAAATTAACACATCTCTCAATTAGTTGTGGTCGGTCTTGTGGTCCCTTTCTTTTTCATTGTCCACTTAAATATTGAGGAATATAGAGACAGAGAGTATAATAACCTATGTTATATACCCAGGAATATTTATTATTATTATTATTATTATTAACACATCGGCCGTTTCCCACCAAGGCAGGGTGGCTCGAAAAAGAAAAACTTTCAATCATCATTCACTCAATCACTGTCTTGCCAGAGGCATGCTTACACTACAGTTATATAACTGCAACATTAACACCCCTCCTTCAGAGTGCCGGCACTGTACTTCCCATCTCCAGGAATCAAGTCCGGCCTGCCGGTTTCCCTGAATCCCTTCATAAATGTTACCTTGCTTACACTCCAACAGCACGTCAAGTCCAAAAAACCATTTGTCTCATTCGCTCCTATCACGCTCACGCACGCTTGCTGGAAGTCCAAGCCCCTCGTATACAAAACCTCCTTTACCCCCTCCCTCCAACCTTTCCTAGGCCGGCCTGTACCCCGCCTTTCCTCCACTACAGATTTATACACTCTCGAAGTCATTCTATTTCGTTCCATCCTCTTTACATGTCCAAACCATCGCAATAACCCCTCCTCAGCCCTCTGTATAATAGTTTTAGTAATCCCAAACCTCCTCCTACTCTCCAAACTACGAATTCTCTGCATTATATTCACACCACATATTGCCCTCAGACATGACATCTCCACTGCCTCCAGCCTTCTCCTCATTGCAACATTCACAACCCATGTCTCACACCCATACAAGAGCGTTGGTATAACTATACTCTCATACATTCCCCTCTTTGCTTTCATGGACATAGTTCTTTGTCTCCACAAGCTCCTCAGTGCACCACTCACCTTTTTCCTCTCGTCAATTCTATGATTCACCTCATCCTTCATAGACCCATCTGCTGACATGTCCACTCCCAAATATCTGAACACATTCACCTCCTCCATACTCTCTCCCTCCAATCTGATATCCAATCTTCCGTTACCTATTTTTTTTGTTATCTTCATCACCTTACTCTTTCCTATATTCACTTTTAATTTTCTTCTTTTACATACCCTACCAAACTCATCAACCAACCTCTGCAACTTCTCTTCAGAATCTCCCTAAAGCACAGTGTCATCAGCAAAGAGCAACTGTGACAACTCCCACTTTGTGTAGATTCTTTATCTTTTAACCCCACACCTCTTGCCAACACCCGAGCATTCACTACTCTTACAACTCCATCTATAAATATATTGAACAACCATTGTGACATCACACATCCTTGTCTAAGGCCTACTTTTACTGGGAAATAATCTCCCTCTCCCCTACATACTCAAACCTGAAACTCACTATCCTCGTAAAAACTTTTCACCGCTTTCAATAACCTATCTCTTATTCCATACATTTGCAACATCTGCCACATTGCCACCCTATCCACCCTATCATATGCCTTTTCCAAATCCATAAATGCCACAAATACCTCTTTACCCTTATCTAAATACTGTTCACGTATATGTTTCACCGTAAACACTTGATCTACACACCCCCTACCCTTCCTAAAGCCTCCTTGTTCATCTGCTATCCTGCTCTCCGTCTTACTCTTAATTCTTTCAATAATAACTCTACCATACACTTTACCAGGTATACTCAACAGACTTATTCCCCTATAAAAACACTAACCACTCCAAAACTATATCCCCACCTGCTTTTAACATTTCTATCTTTATCCCATCAATCCCAGCTGCCTTACCCCCTTTCATTCTACTCACTGCCTCACGAACTTCCCCCACACTCACAACTGGTTCTTCCTCACTTATTAATGGAAATAAGATACTAGACATCAAACAACTACTTTAAATATACTTGCGACAGATAAGACAATGTAAATATTATAGATCCCGACGTTCTGTTCACCCTCTCGAAGCCTAGTTCCTAGTTCTTTTGTGTATCACATGTGGCGCTGCCTTCCACTCTTTCTTCCTGGCTATCTACCCACTGTCCATTCTCACTCTACCCACTACTTTGCCTCACTCTACCCACTACCCTGCCTCACTCTACCCACTACCCTGCCTCACTCTACCCACTACCCTGCCTTTCTCTAACCACTGTCGAGCCTCACTCTACTCACTACCCTGCCTTTCTCTAACCACTGTCGAGTCTCACTCTACCCACTACCCAGTATCACTCTACCCACTACCCTGCCTTTCTCTAACCACTGTCGAGCCTCACTCTACTCACTACCCTGCCTTTCTCTAACCACTGTCGAGCCTCACTCTACTCACTACCCTGCCTTTCTCTAACCACTGTCGAGTCTCACTCTACCCACTACCCAGTATCACTCTACCCACTACCCTGCCTCACTCTACCGTCTCCTCACCACAATATTGGTCTACGTCTCGCTCCCTTCCATTACCCTTTATCTTTCTCCCTCTTAACCTCTCATTCTCTTCCCTTCCCTATCTCTCCCTTCACTCACTTTTCTTATCTCCTCCCACCCCACGCTGGTGAGGGGTGTGTGTGGGAGGTGTTGGGTGTGTGGGGAGGTGTTGGGTGCGTGGGGAGGTGTTGGGTGTGTGGGGAGGTGTTGGGTGTGTGGGGAGGTGTTGGGTGTGTGGGGAGGTGTTGGGTGTGTGGGGAGGTGTTGGGTGTGTGGGGAGGTGTTGGGTGTGTGGGGAGGTGTTGGGTGTGTGGGGAGGTGTTGGTGTGTGGGGAGGTGTTGGGTGTGTGGGGAGGTGTGGTAGGTGTGGGGTGTGAGGGGAGGTGTGGGGTGTGAGGGGAGGTGTGGGGTGTGGGGGGAGGTGTGGGGACTACAATGCTCTTTTCTGTCATGTCAGAGATCACAGTCATCCTATTGACTGGTCTTCTGCTAAAACTGTCTACCCTACGTCCAACTTTCACAGTCGCCGTCTGGTTGAATCCTCCCTTATACACAACTTTCCCTGTATGAATCTTAGTCGTGGCTTTGTCTCTGTAGATGCCTTAATTTCCCATTACATTGTAAAATGATCCAAACTTCAGAACACCCGTGACTTAACCTGATTATTTTTTCCCCTTCTCCCTCTTCCCCTTTCCTCTTTCCTCTTTCTTCTTTCTCCTCTGGGTTTTCTTTCTTTTGCCTTGTATTTGTCCTTCATTATTTTTTTTACCCTCTCTGTGTTCTTGCCCCCACCCTCTGTGGGCCGCTAGCTCCCTTGCAGTGCTCCTCTTTCTTAGTATTTGACTGACTCCTCTACTACTACTACTACAACGACTCCTGTCTGCTGGCCTATATATATACTCCCTCCTCCTCTTCTTTTTGTTAGTGTGACTTTGTAAATGGTCCAAGTCGGACCGAAACGTCGTCGTAAGCTCCTCTCTTCTATATGCGAGTTATTTGTGTATTGTTCCAGTCACAGTATTGTGCCTTTTTTTGTTATTTAGGTGTGGGGAGGTGTGGGGTGGTGTGGGGGTGGCACAGGAAGGAGCAGTATGGGTGAAAGTGGGGAATATCCTTCTATAGTTTCCCACGATCAAGGAAGTGTTTAATGGTCGCCCATCCTTCAAGGATGAAGGGCTCTTCATCCAGGGACACTGAACCATTCTCCATTTCTCAAGATCAAACCTGATTGGCTCCCTGAGCGAGGGTACTGTGATCTGAGTGTGGGTACAGTGACCTGAGCATGAGTACAGTGACCTGAACATGGGTACAGTGACCTGAGCATGAGTACAGTGACCTGAGCATGGGTACAGTGACCTGAGCATGGGTACAGTGACCTGAGCATGGATACAGTGACCTGAGCATGGATACAGTGACTTGAGCATGGGTACAGTGAGCATGGGTATAGTGACTTGAGCATGGGTACAGTGACCTGAACATGGGTACAGTGACCTGAGCATGGGTACTGTGACGTGAGTGTGGGTACTGTGACGTGAGTGTGGGTACTGTGACGTGAGTGTGGGTACTGTGACGTGAGTGTGGGTACAGTGACCTGAGCATGGGTGCAGTGACCTGAGTGTGTACAGTGACCTGAGTGTGTGTACAGTGACCTGAGTGTGGTACAGTGACCTGAGTGTGTGTACAGTGACCTGAGTGTG
This sequence comes from Cherax destructor, assembly GCA_009830355.1. Taxonomy (NCBI): domain Eukaryota; kingdom Metazoa; phylum Arthropoda; class Malacostraca; order Decapoda; family Parastacidae; genus Cherax; species Cherax destructor. Next base: position 89,748 of record WNWK01002897.1, on the reverse strand, counting down.
GGTACAGTGACCTGAGTGTGTGTACAGTGACCTGAGTGTGGGTACAGTGACCTGAGTGTGTGTACAGTGACCTGAGTCACATGCTAGTCAGGAAGTGATTTTTCAGGAAGTTACAAAATACAGCCACTTGAAGGAGGAACTGGTGACGGAAGACTCCGTACACCGTGGCAAGAATAGGTACGACACACCACATAAGACCAAGAATTTAGAGTGATCCTTAGTAATGAAGAGGCGGGGCCAGGAGCTGAGACAACTACAACCAGGCCATTACACACACACACACACATACATATCTTCAAGAAGAGGTACGATGAAGCTCTTGGAGCAGGTGGAGAGAGAGGGGACCTAGTAACGACCAGAGAAGAGGCGGGAACAGGAGCTACGAATCGACCCCTACAACCTCAAACAGGTGAGTACAAACATCCACATCCTTGTTTGACAGGTCTAAGAGGCTTGACGTCTGTGAAAGCGGCTGCTGCTAGTGATGAGGCGGGGCCCAGGAGCTGTTACTTAACCCAGTATGAAGCCCAACGCCTGACAGCATGTGAAGAAAGTCGAGAAGATTCACAGGTTAGCTATGAGTCTGGTGCCGGAATTGACTTGGCTTAAGTACAAGGTGAAGCTTGGATTCTTGAGTACAAGGTGAAGCTTGGAGGTTTGAATACAAGTTGAAGCTTGGAGGCTTGAGTACAAGGTGAAGCTTGGAGGCTTAAGTACAAAGTGAAGTTTGGAGGCTTGAGTACTAGGTGATGCTTGGAGGCTTGAGTACAAAGTGAAGCTTGGAGGCTTGAGTACTAGGTGATGCTTGGAGGCTTGAGTACAAAGTGAAGCTTGGAGGCTTGAGTACTAGGTGATGCTTGAAGGCTTGAGTACAAAGTGAAGCTTGGAGGCTTGAGTACTAGGTGATGCTTGGAGGCTTGAGTACAAAGTGAAGCTTGGAGGCTTGAGTACTAGGTGATGCTTGGAGGCTTGAGTACAAAGTGAAGCTTGGAGGCTTGAGCTGAAATAAAATCTCCGAGATAAAAGGATGTAAGGGAACATGGTCGCGACGTAGACAATACTCGTGGAAGCAGACACTTGCTTGAAGAAGACTGAGAGACGTGTGAAGGATGTATCAGACACAGAGACTGAGAGACGGGTGAAGGATGTATCAGACACAGAGACTGAGAGACGGGTGAAGGATGTATCAGACACAGAGACTGAGAGACGGGTGAAGGATGTATCAGACACAGTGACTGAGAGACGGGTGAAGGATGTATCAGACACAGAGACTGAGAGACGGGTGAAGGATGTATCAGACACAGTGACTGAGAGACGGGTGAATGATGTATCAGACACAGTGACTGAGAGACGGGTGAAGGATGTATCAGACAGAGACTGAGAGACGGGTGAAGGATGTATCAGACACAGACTGAGAGACGGGTGAAGGATGTATCAGACACAGAGACTGAGAGACGGGTGAAGGATGTATCAGACACAGTGACTGAGAGACGGGTGAAGGATGTATCAGACACAGTGACTGAGAGACGGGTGAAGGATGCATCAGTCACAGTGACTGAGAGACGGGTGAAGGATGCATCAGACACAGTGACTGAGAGACGGGTGAAAGATGTATCAGACACAGTGACTGAGAGACGGGTGAAGGATGTATCAGACACAGTGACTGAGAGACGGGTGAAGGATGTATCAGACACAGTGACTGAGAGACGGGTGAAGGATGTATCAGACACAGTGACTGAGAGACGGGTGAAGGATGTATCAGACACAGTGACTGAGAGACGGGTGAAGGATGTATCAGACACAGTGACTGAGAGACGGGTGAAGGATGTATCAGACAGAGACTGAGAGACGGGTGAAGGATGTATCAGACACAGACTGAGAGACGGGTGAAGGATGTATCAGACACAGAGACTGAGAGACGGGTGAAGGATGTATCAGACACAGTGACTGAGAGACGGGTGAAGGATGTATCAGACACAGTGACTGAGAGACGGGTGAAGGATGTATCAGACACAGTGACTGAGAGACGGGTGAAGGATGTATCAGACACAGTGTCTGAGAGACGGGTGAAGGATGTATCAGACACAGTGACTGAGAGACGAGTGAAGGGTGTATCAGACACAGAGACTGAGAGACGGGTGAAGGATGTATCAGACACAGAGACTGAGAGACGAGTGAAGGATGTATCAGACACAGAGACTGAGAGACGGGTGAAAGATGTATCAGACACAGAAACTGAGAGACGGGTGAGGGATGTATCAGACACAATGGCTGAGAGACGGGTGAAGGATGTATCAGACACAGTGGCTGAGAGACGGGTGAAGGATGTATCAGACACAGTGACTGAGAGACGGGTGAAGCATGTATCAGACACAGTGACTGAGAGACGGGTGAAGGATGTATCAGACACAGTGACTGAGAGACGGGTGAAGGATGTATCAGACACAGTGACTGAGAGACGGGTGAAGGATGTATCAGACACAGAGACTGAGAGACGGGTGAAGGATGTATCGAGACAGACTGAGAGACGGGTGAAGGATGTATCAGACACAGAGACTGAGAGACGGTGAAGGATGTATCAGACACAGAGACTGAGAGACGGGTGAAGGATGTATCAGACACAGAGACTGAGAGACGGTGAAGGATGTATCAGACACAGAGACTGAGAGACGGGTGAAGGATGTATCAGACACAGAGACTGAGAGACGGTGAAGGATGTATCAGACACAGAGACTGAGAGACGAGGTGAAGGATGTATCAGACACAGAGACTGAGAGACGGGTGAAGGATGTATCAGACACAGAGACTGAGAGACGAGTGAAGGATGTATCAGACACAGAGACTGAGAGACGGTGAAGATGTATCAGACACGAGACTGAAGCGGTGAAGGATGTATCAGACACAGAGACTGAGAGACGGGTGAAGGATGTATCAGACACAGAGACTGAGAGACAGGTGAAGGATGTATCAGAGACAGAGACTGAGAGACGGGTGAAGGATGTATCAGACACAGAGACTGAGAGACGGGTGAAGGATGTATCAGACACAGAGACTGAGAGACGGGTGAAGGATGTATCAGACACAGAGACTGAGAGACGGGTGAAGGATGTATCAGACACAGAGACTGAGAGACGGGTGAAGGATGTATCAGACACAGAGACTGAGAGACGGGTGAAGGATGTATCAGACACAGTGACTGAGAGACGGGTGAAGGATGTATCAGACACAGAGACTGAGAGACGGTGAAGGATGTATCAGACACAGAGACTGAGAGACGGGTGAAGGATGTATCAGACACAGAGACTGAGAGACGGGTGAAGGATGTATCAGACACAGAGACTGAGAGACGGGTGAAGGATGTATCAGACACAGAGACTGAGAGACGGGTGAAGGATGTATCAGACACAGAGACTGAGAGACGAGTGAAGGATGTATCAGACACAGAGACTGAGAGACGGGTGAAGGATGTATCAGACACAGGGACAGCAGCTGGAGACACACCACACAGCTGTGTTAGGAAATATACTCAAAATAACTGGTACACAGGAGAATGAAACTTGTGACAACGTTTCGGTCCCACTTGGTCCATTGAGTAATTAATGGTCCAGGTGGTACGTCATAAGTGTCATTCTCGCGTGCGAGGGTTATCCGCGTATTGTTCCAGTCACGGTATGGTGCCTTTTGGTTCTTAATGTCTTAGTGTCAGAGCAGAGCACTAGTGTCAGAGCAGAGCACTAGTGTCAGAGCAGAGTACTAGTTTCAGAACAGAGCACTAGTGTCAGAATAGAGGACTAGTGTCAGAACAGAGCACTAGTTTCAGAACAGAGCACTAGTTTCAGAACAGAGCACTAGTTTCAGAACAGAGCACTAGTGTCAGAGCAGAGCACTAGTGTCAGAGCAGAGCACTAGTGTCAGAGCAGAGCACTAGTGTCAGAGCAGAGCACTAGTGTCAGAACAGAGCACTAGTGTCAGAGCAGAGCACTAGTGTCAGAACAGAGCACTAGTGTCAGAGCAGAGTACTAGTGTCAGAACAGAGCACTAGTGTCAGAATAGAGCACTAGTGTCAGAACAGAGCACTAGTTTCAGAACAGAGCACTAGTGTCAGAACAGAGCACTAGTGTCAGAACAGAGCACTAGTGTCAGAACAGAGCACTAGTGTCAGAACAGAGCACTAGTGTCAGAACAGAGCACTAGTGTCAGAACAGAGCACTAGTGTCAGAACAGAGCACTAGTGTCAGAATAGAGCACTAGTGTCAGAACAGAGTACTATTGCCAGAACAGAGTACTATTGCCAGAACAGAGTACTATTGCCAGAACAGAGTACTATTGCCAGAACAGAGCACTAGTGTCAGAACACTAGGCTAGATTAGACATGCGTAAAATCGCTCTGTTAACATTCCAAAGACAGGGGTGACCTGCTATGAAGGCATCCTTGTAAATACGACTGGTTGAGTGCACACACTTTCACTCTTTATAGACGAGGTTATAAGACAATGTTACTCTGCATCTTTAGCAGAACTGTCCTCGATGAGAACCAGTCAGTACCAACCCGACATCATAACATCATTCCCAGCACCCTGGCACCATTCTCAGCCCCCTGACACCAGTATCAGCACTCTGGCACCGTTCCAAGCGCTATAACATCATTCCCGGCACACTATTACCATTTCCAGTACCCCGTCACCATTCTTAACACCCTGGCATAATTCTCAGCACCCTGGCACCATTACCATTTTTTGGCATTATCCCGTGCTCCTGGGGAAGGTGATAAGATGTTAATTAATCATAAACTGAAAAATAGCACAAAGAATAATGAGCTATGTAAACGATTCTTACATAAGAGATTTTTTTAAATAAAGGGAAAAATATTAACTAATTTAGCTTATCTGAAACATTTAAAAAATAAAAGTCAATATTTATGACCAATGCTGAGCAAGGGATAAGAAGGTGCGGATGAAGCTGTGAACTAGCGGTGATCCGTGCTAGTGGAGAGTGGTGTGAGCATAGTGTACTAGCACTCACACTAGTCCAGTAACCAAGGAGGCGGTGGAACATACAGTATGGATAGTCATAGAACAGCGATTAATGTAGTAAAAGTAGTAGTAGTAGCAGCAGCAGCAGTAGTAGTAGTAGCAGCAGCAGCAGTAGTAGTAGTAGCAGTAGTAGTAGTAGCAGCAGCAACAGCAGCAGCAGCAGTAGTAGTACTAGTAGTAGAAGCGTGAGTTCAGCATATTCGACCAACAGTTGTGGTACTAGTAGAGACAGCACGAGAGACTGGCTTAACTAGATTAGACTGAAGGCACAGGTGCAGGTAGAAAAGGTGAACAGACGAGAGACTGGCTCCTTGACCACTAGATTAGACGAGGCGGACAGGTGACGGTAGAAGTAACAAAGACTGTATCCACTACACTTGACGTGCCGAGCTGCGCTGCTTCAAAATCACAGCATCATGCATAAAAAAGGAGGTCACCAGCAGGGCACAGGGTAGGCTAATGGTAAGTGACAGTACAGTGTACAGTCATCCTGATGTCAATGTAGGCAACCTCAACAAAATCAGACAAAAACAAGAAAACAGAAGGGTTGGATACATACGACCCTGGTGGAGTCAGGGGTAGAAGCAGCTCACTCCATCCACTCACCAGGTTACCTCTAAACGAGGGGTCCCCAACCTGAGGCCCGAGGGCCACATGTGGCCATTCTAGGAAATGGATGCGGCCTTCACATAAAATTATGAATTAATTTTTATGTAGGTTCCTATTGCGACCTCAGAGAAAAGACGCAGTGAAAATATTGTATATATTTCTTTTTCATATAATTTTATATTGCTGATGTTTTCATTAATAGCTAAAATGAAAATTTCATGCTTTATATTATTTGACTTATATTATTAGCTTATGTATGTAGGTAGGATGTAACAACTACACCTCTCATTGTGCTAGCTGGTGAAGAGTTTTGATTAGCTGCCAACGCTGCTAACTACCTGCCCGCTTGTTTCGCAGTTGGTGTCGGGGTAAGCTGCTACGAGTCACCTGACAGCGTATCTGCGGACCCGCTTCCCTCTCTCTCGTTGCTGCTCGTGGAGGAAACATCTCGTCTCTGTTGTGTCAGCTCGTGTTATTTAGACTGTTTTTGGTGAAGTATGTCTCCGATAGTGATCCAGGACATACATCTCATAACTCTGTGCAACTCTGCTCACAGAACATTATTTAGACTTAGTGATATTTGACGTTTGAAGAGGTTGTGTCGTGGTCCCGAGTTCAACTCTAGACCTACATTTCTTTTGGCATCTACGCACTGTTGTAGTCGGAAAATTGGAATTGGTGAACTCAGGTTCAGTAATAGGGAAGTTTTACGCTTTTTGTGTAACATCTGTTGAAGGTCCACAGTTAGGGTCTTTTTATATAAGAACATAAGAAAGGAGGAACACAGCAGCAGGCCTGTTGGCCCATACTAGGCACGTCCTTCACACTCCATCTCACAAACAGAATATTTTCTCAACCCAATTTTCAATTCTACCCAAGAAATACGCTTTGATAGATAATTCTATTTACTCATGTGCAAGTCCCACTCAAATAATCCAACCCCTCTCACTCATGAATTTATCCAACCTAAATTTGAAACTACCCAATGTGTAGCTTCAATAACCCTACTAGGCAGACTGTTCCACTCATCAACTACCCTATTTCCAAACCAATACTTTCCTATATCCTTTCTAAATCTAAACTTATCTAATTTGAATCCATTATTGCGGGTTCTCTCTTGGAGAGATATCCTCAAGACCTTATTTATATCCCCTTTGTTAATACCCATTTTTCACTTGAATACTTCGATCATGTCTCCCCTCATTCTTCGTCTTACAAGTGAATGTAATTTAAGGGTCTTCAATCTTTCTTCATACGGAAGATTTCTAATGCTATATATTAATTTAGTCATTCTACGCTGAATGTTTTCTAACGAATTAATATCTATTCTGTAATATGGAGACCAGAACTGAGCTGCGTAATCTAGGTGAGGCCTTACTAATGATGTATGAAGCTGTAATATAACCTCTGGACTTCTGTTGCTTACACTTCTTGATATAAATCCCAGTAATCTGTTTGCCTTATTACGTACGCTTAGGCATTGCTGTCTTGGTTTAAGGTTGCTGCTTACCATACCTGGAGAGAGACCTGGAGAGAATTCCAGGGGTCAACGCCCCCGCGGCTTGGTCTGTGACCAGGCCTCTTTATCCCATATAAAGAAATTAGATCAAGTAGAAAATGGATGAATAATAGGCTCAAATATCTTTTAGGGCAGAAGGAATTTATAGGCGCATAAAAGGAAGTGAGGGTCATCTTATAAATCAGTATACTGACATTAAGAGGGATGTAAAAAAGGGGAAATATGAGAAAACGACTCAACGACGGGGACTAAGCTGAAATTGAAGATGTTAAAATGCTAGAGGATTCAAAAACTATTACCCCTAAAAAAGTTTTTTCCAGGTTTATAGAACAAAAGTTAGAGATAAGATAGGTCCCCTTAAAAATAAATCTGGGCATCTTACTAACAAGGAGAATGATATGTGCTCTATTTTTAATAATTATTTTATCTCGGTTTTCACACAGGAAGACATTAATAATATCCCAGTAATTAATTTTTATAGTGTCCCTGAAGAAGAGAAATTATGTAATATCACAGTCACTAGCGAAATGATTATGAAACAAATAGACAGAATGAAACAAAATAAATCACCGGGTCCTGATGAGCTTTTTGCAAGGGTTCTTAAGGAATGAAAAATGGAACTCTGTGAACCATTAACTAACATTTTTAATCTATCTCTTCAAACAGGTGTAGTGTCTGATATGTGGAAGTCGGCCAATGTAATTCCTATTTTTAAAGCAGGGGACAAGTCACTACCGTCAAATTACCGCCCAATAAGCCTGACCTCAATTGTAGGTAAATTACTAGAGTCAATTATAGCTGATATTATAAGAAGCCATCTAAATAACCATAATTTGATTAATGATACTCAGCATGGATTCACGAGGGTCATTTCTACTTGATCTAATTTCTTTATACGGGATAAATGTTCTTTGGGCTGCCTGTACAGTGTTAAGAAAGCTGTCATATTGATACCTCTGTTCGTTACCCCAGTCCACAGATGATAAGTGTTCTCTTAAGCCCAATGTAATCTGCTAAGTGAAAATCTGGGACAGTTACTGAATTATCCCTACTATCATACATCCATTCAATAATAAAGGCAATTGATTTGTGTTCGCTTGTGCCGAGTTCCTCTGTTATTTCTAAATTATTCTCCTTGATTCCTTGCCTGAAGCTGTGCTGTTCACTGCTGTTCAGAGCATTATTGCTGTTTGGCGTCATCATATTGTTTAAGAAAGCTGTTTGCCTTGTTGATTGAGAAGCTAGCTTATTTAGGGACTTGTCTGCCACATTTTAAGTCTAAGTCGAGTCGAGTCTTACTGAGTCCATAACGAACATTTCTGAGCACTTACAAAAACACACACACCTACACACTATTGTTCGTGTACTTATCTCATCATACTAATGTACCAGACGGTACATATTAAGAGTAGTACAGTATCATCAAATATGCCCTTAGTACCATATGATTATATGTACAGAAATATTATGATATATAAGTATATGGAATTATACCCCATGAGTTGTGTAGGAGCTTATATCCTTAATTATTCAAACTCTATTAACTGTAATTATTACCACCTAGACACCTTTGTTATTAAAGATCTCAACTTTGATTTAGTTGTTTTGTATTTATCCAGTTGCAGTCCAAAAGGCGCTATTGAGAAGCCACATAATTTACGGAATAACTGGACTAGAATACTCTCTGACGAACTGATACCAAACAGGAAACATGCTAGATACTAGATACTAGATACTAGAGGGGGATCAATAAGTTGATCTTCATGTATTCTCTGGAGATATCTTCACTTAGCAGGTGTTTTGTAACGTTCCACACTGCACGGTATCAGGAATTACGAAATATTTGTTATTATTCATTAAAAATTACAAAATGCGGACCTCCTTTAAATTTGGCTTTTCAGATTGGCCCTTTCATACTGAAAGGTTGGGAACTACTGCTCTAAACCCTTAGACTAGTACCTCTTGGCAGAGACACTAGGCGGCGCTGGCATCCACGAATCACCCTAAGTAGGAAGATAACAAGCCAAGCAGCCATCCTCTACACTACTTACCGGAACACACAGAAATAATTGTATACAAAAATAAATTTATTCTTCACTGGCATCGTCCCCAATATTGTGGAATCATTAAGAGCTTCCGAGGTATCACTCGCAGATTCTTGGCATGAAGTATGAATGTGTCAGAGTGTATCAAGTCAATAAGGCACAAGTGAACTGTGTTAATGTGTTGGCTCTTGTGGTTACGTTGGAGCTGGCACGCCCGAGTCTCAAGGCTGGGGTCATGGGCGTAAGGGCGTCGACGCTGTGTGGACCTATTTGTACTCACCTATTTGTGGTTGCAAGGGTCGATACTCAGCTCCTGGCCCCCGCCTCTTCACTGATCGCTACTAGATCGCCATGAGCTTTATCAAACCTCGTCTTAAAACTATGTATGGTTCCTGCCTCCACTACGCCACCTGCCAGACTATTCCACTTCCTGACAACTCTATGACTAAAGAAATACTTTCTAACATCCCTTTGACTCATCCGAGTCTTCAACTTCCAATTGTGACTCCTTGTTTCTGTGTCCCATCTCTGGAATATCCTGTTTCTGTCAACCTTGTCAATTCCTCGCAGTATTTTGTATGTCGTTATCATGTCCCCTCTATCTTTCCTGACCTCTAGTATCGTCAGGCCGATTTTATAATAATAATAATAATAATATAATAATATCTTTATTTCTACAAGTACATGTACAAGGTATACAGTCGTAGCTGACATCAATGACATACTACTATATAGAAACCCGCTTGTTATGCAGAGCATTTCGGGCAAATTAGGTCAGTTTTGTCCCAGGATGCGACCCACACCAGTCGACTAACACCCAGGTACCCATTATTACTGATGGGTGAACATGGACAGCAGGTGTCTTATGGAAACATGTACTAATGTTTTCCAGCCGTACCGGAGATTCGAACTCCGGACCTCACTTTCTCTAATTTCTTGACGTGCTTGACCAGGTGTGAGTTGCAAACTGGTGCTGCATGCTCCAGTATGGGCCTGACGTACACGGTGTACAGTGTCTTGAACGATTCCTTACTGAGGTATCGGAACGCTGTTCTCAGGTTTGCCAGGCGCCCATATGCTGCAGCAGTTATTTCGTTGATGTGCGCCTCAGGAGATGTGCTCGGTATTATACTCACCAAAGATCCCTTTCCTTGAGTGAGGTTTGCAGTCTTTGGCCACCCAGCTTATACTCTGTCTGCGGTCTTCTTCGCCTTTCCCCGATCTTCATGACTTTACATTTGCCGGGGTTAAATTCGAGGAGCCAGTTGCTGGATCAGGCTTCCAGCCTGTTCAGGTCAATTTGTAGTCCTGACTGATCCTCATCCGATTTAATTCTCCTCCTTAACTTCACATCATCTGCAAACAGGGACACTTCTGAGTTTATCCCTTCTGTCATGTCATTAACATATACGAAAAATAGCACTGGTCCTAGGATTGACCCCTGTGGAACCCCGCTCTTCACAGACGCCCACTCTGACACTTCGTCAAGTACCATGACTTGTTGCCGAGGTGTCAGGATGGGCGCCTATGACGAGCGGGGTTCCACAGGGGCCAGTCCTAGGACCAGATCTATTTTTGGTATACGTGAATGACATGACGGAGGGGATACACTCAGAAGTGTGGACCTGGCTGTGTATACTTGGCTGTGTGTATATAACTGTGTACCTGGCTGTGTACCACTGTGTGTACCTACGTATGTACCAGCGTGATCACAAGATAATCGACTTGTGTGTGTGTGTGTGTATCTGGCTGTGTGTACGTGTGGTGTACAAGAGTGTCTACATCTGTGTGTACCTGTGTGTGTGTCTGTGTACGTACATGTAGCTACACAGCAGAGCTGTGCTCGTGATGTTACGTCTTCAGTAGTTTCTCATCATTTTTTTAAATCTCCGAAGATTGTACACCGACACCTTCCTCGTTTAATTCATTTCATTGGTTTGCCATTGTCAATTTTTTTTATGTATTTCTTTAGCTCCGGTATTTTTCACAACTTATAACTGTGGTCTCTTTTGTTGTTGTTGTTGTAGGTACTAAGTCTTCTTTATCTGTTCTTTCATGTCTTTTTTTAATAACTTTATATGTCTGATCTTTTCCCTGGTGTCAGCCAGCGTGGGTGTCAGCCAGCGTGGGTGTCAGCCAGCGTGGGTGTCAGCCAGCGTGGGTGTCAGCCAGCGTGGGTGTCAGCCAGCGTGGGTGTCAGCCACCGTGGGTGTCAGCCACCGTGGGCATCTTCAGTGTTCATAAACATTAATCACAATGCGGATTTTTCTTTGTGCCTTCTCTGATCCACATGGATCTTTGTGCCTTCTCTGATCCACATGGATCTTTGTGCCTTCTCTGATCCACATGGATCTTTGTGCCTTCTCTGATCCACATGGATCTTTGTATGCGTGGGCACCACACAGCTGCCACATAGTTTAGTCTTGGTTTATGTTGTCAGTATCTTTATATAACATGAATCCATCCATATATGTAGAGTAAGTTATATAGTGTGCCAGTGTAGCTCGCCAGTCTCTCATAATTTTTTTTTTAATATCTTCCGGTGACAATTGTCTTTGTTGATAATAACTCTTAGATCTCTCTCTCTCTCTCTCTCTCTCTCTCTCTCTCTCTCTCTCTCTCCTTTATCTTGTATTTTTAACATTGTATTTTTAACATGGACTGATACCGCTAACCTTCCTTTCTATTACACTACATTTATCCATACTAAAGTCCATCATCCACTCATCCATTACTTCATTTCCTTGATTTATCTCCGTCATTCTAGAGTGATTTACAGTAATTATTGTTGTTTAGTTTACTTAAATTGTATCATCTGAAAATTTATTTATACACGTTTCTTTTCCTTCTGGTAAGTCGTTTATTTACCTTACAAACATTACCGGTGCAAGTACAGATCCTTGGGGCACCCCACCAGTCACATCTTCATAAGAAGACAGGTTTCCTCTTACAACTTTAATTCCTTGTATTTCTGTAGTTTCCATATATATATATATATATATATATATATATATATATATATATATATATATATATATATATATATATATATAATATAATATAATATAAAGCCTTTTTTTAATCTTAGATAAAGGCAGTCATTCTATCCATTTGTTTCTTGAACAACTGCGTCGTAATAGTCTAACAACAACTGCGTCGTAATAGTCTAACAACAACTGCGTCGTAATAGTCTAACAACAACTGCGTCGTAATAGTCTAACAACAACTGCGTCGTAATAGTCTAACAGACACATGACTTGGCAGACCAGAAGCCGAATTGTTTACCTGTTGGTAAGTTTTTGTTCTCAAAGTATTTTGTCGGATTTCCTGTAATACCATTTTCCAATATTTTTATAACAAAACTTGGCACTGAAACCGGCCAATAGTTTCAAGGGTCTTTTTTTTTTTTTAACTGTTGGCACAATATTTGCCGCCTTTCATCTGTCTGGCGTTTTATCCTCTTGTGAAATCCTAAAAAAAAAAAAAAATCTAAAGAGCGGATATACTAACACTTCCTGACTTTTTTTTAATTGTTATTATATTGAAACAATCTCTTCCTCTTTTGTTTCAATATCTTTTATTTTGTTTAGTATTCATTTCCTTTAGATTTAAAATATCTTTTGTGACTCCGAAACTTTTTTTTTTTAGCAAATCACAAATTTCCTCCTTTTTTCCAATGAATTTGTCGTTGTCATCTATTGTTTGTACTTTGTCTTAAAAGTTTAATTGTTTTAATAAAAGATGTCGTTCTACTTACCTCTGATCCACTGTTTGTTTTAATATACTTTCTTCTCCTCTTCTGATCTGTTCTAATCTTTTGTAAGTTTCTTGATCAACCTGGAGGGTGTCTACCTGGAGGGTGTCTACCTGAAGGGTGTCTACCTGGAGGGTGTCTACCTGGAGGGTGTCAACCTGGAGGGTGTCTACCTGGAGGGTATCTACCTGGAGGGTGTCTATCTGGAGGGTGTCTACCTGGAGGGTGTCTACCTGGAGGGTGTCTACCTGGAGGGTGTCTACCTGGAGGGTGTCTACCTGGAGGGTGTCTATCTGGAGGGTGTCTACCTGGGGTGTCTACCTGGAGGGTGTCTACGTGGAGGGTGTCTACCTGGAGGGTGTCTACCTGGAGGGTGTCTACCTGTAGGGTATTAACCTGGAGGGTGTTCCGGGGGTCAGCGCCCCCGCGACTCGGTTCATGACAAGTACTTCCTCTTTGGAAGCTCTCCTGGGCGTACCTGTGTGTGTGTGTGTGTGTGTGTGTGTCTGCGTGTATACACCTGGATGTATGTACCCCCCACACTCTCCGACGCCCACACACTCGTACACCCACACACTCGTACACCCACACACTCTCAGACCTACATACTCCCACACACTCGTACACCCACACACTCTCAGACCTACATACTCTCACACCCACTCACTCCTACACCCACATACTCTCACAGCCACACACTCCTACACCCACACACTAGTGGGATCTAATCACACTAACGTGTGATTAGATCCCCAAAGTGGCACTGGGTTCCACATGACACTGGGTTCCACATGGCACTGGCTCCCCATGGCACTGGGTTCCACGTGGTATTGGGTTCCACATAGCAGTGGGTTCCACATGTCATTGGGTTCCACATGGCATTGGGTTCCTCATAGCAGTGGGTTCCACATGGCATTGCGTTCCACATGGTACTGGGTTTCACATGGCACTGGGTTCCACATGACACTGGGTTCCACATGGCACTGGGTTCCACGTGGCATTGGGTTTCATGCGGCACTGGGTTTCACATGACACTTGCTTCCACGTGGCATTGGTTTCCACATGGCATTGGGTTCCACGTGGCACTAGGTTCCAGATGGCACTGGGTTCTACATGGCACTGGGTTCCACATGGCACTGGGTTCCACGTGGCACTGGGTTCTACATGACACTGGGTTCTACATGACATTGGGTTCCACGTGGCACTGGGTTCCACATGGCATTTGGTTCCACATGTCATTGGCTTCCACATGTCACTGGGTTCCATGAGGCATTGGGTTCCAGATGGCACTGGATTCCAGATGACACTGGGTTCCACGTAGCACTGGGTTCCACATTTCACTGGGTTTCACATGGCACTTGGTTCCACGTGGCACTGGGTTCCACGTGGCACTGGCTGGTATCAGTAGCGTCTGGTATGCGAAGGACAGCTTAGGAAGGGATCACTGCTCTGAGGTGCTGGTATGGCACCTATGGCAGGTGCCACTGAGGAGGGCCATAAAATCTTACGGAACTGTTACGTAAAAATCACTGATCAAAGGTAGCATCAACGTGGAGGCGGACTTTCCTTCTCTTAGGATCAGAAAGTTATTTTTTATGTAATATTTATCGAGTCGTTTGGTTTTAGCGTTTTCTCTTGTCTTTTCAGGTAAGCGATATGTTGGCAGCGATGTGTTGGCAGCGATGTGTTGGCAGCGATGTTGGCAGCGATGTGTTGGTGAGTCAGTTAGGTAGAGGTAGTTGATGCATTACCTGCCAACCTATACCTTCCAGGGCACACGGTAGACCAAGGGTTTCCAGCGCCTCCTGCAGTATACAAGGCACCACAAACACACCCTTCATCTCACCTCAACAAGAAACGTCAACAGTTTTCTCCGGTCATTTCGTCATAAGCCTGGCAGTAATGGCCACGTCACTCTGCGCGCAGTGACGTGAGTGAAACTGGCAGGTTGCGTGTAATGACGTGAGTGAAACTGGCAGGTTGCGTGTAATGACGTGAGTGAAACTGGCAGGTTGCGTGTAATGACGTGAGTGAAACTTGGCAGTTTGCGTGTAATGACGTGAGTGAAACTGGCACTTTGCGTGTAATGACGTGAGTGAAACTGGCAGGTTGCGTGTAATGACGTGAGTGAAACTTGGCAGTTTGCGTGTAATGACGTGAGTGAAACTGGCAGTTTGCGTGTAATGACGTGAGTGAAACGTGGCAGTTTGCGTGTAATGACGTGAGTGAAACGTGGCAGTTTGCGTGTAATGACGTGAGTGAAACTTGGCAGTTTGCGTGTAATGACGTGAGTGAAACTGGCACTTTGCGTGTAATGACGTGAGTGAAACTTTGCAGGTTGGATGTAATGACGTGAGTGAAACGTGGCAGTTTGCGTGTAATGACGTGAGTGAAACTGGCAGTTTGCGTGTAATGACGTGAGTGAAACGTGGCAGTTTGCGTGTAATGACGTGAGTGAAACGTGGCAGTTTGCGTGTAATGACGTGAGTGAAACGTGGCAATTTGCGTGTAATGACGTGAGTGAAACGTGGCAGTTTGCGTGTAATGACGTGAGTGAAACGTGGCAGTTTCCGTGTAATGACGTGAGTGAAACTGGCAGTTTGAGCGTAATGACGTTATTGAAACTGGCAGTTTACCTGGAATTTACCTGGAGAGGGTTTTGGGGGTCAACGCCCCCGCGGTTCGGTCTGAGACCAGGCCTCGTCTCAGACGAGGCACTGCGTTCTGGCCGAACGCAAACTGACGTACGAACCACAGCCCGGTTGGTCAGATACTGACTTTAGGTCTAAGCCTGTCCAGTGCTTCTTGAAGACAGTTTGTGTGTAATGACGTATTGAAACTTGCCTCTTCAGTGTTGCCAACGTGAATATCTTCATCTCGTAGAGTATAATGACTACTGTAGAACTACACAATAATAACTACTGTAGAACTACACAATAATGACTACTGTAGAACTATACAATAATGACTACTGTAGAACTATACAATAATAACTACTGTAGAACTACACAATAATGACTACTGTAGAACTACACAATAATGACTACTGTAGAACTACACAATAATAACTACTGTAGAACTACACAATAATGACTACTGTAGAACTACACAATAATAACTACTGTAGAACTACACAATAATGACTACTGTAGAACTACACAATAATAACTACTGTAGAACTACACAATAATGACTACTGTAGAACTACACAATAATAACTACTGTAGAACTATACAATAATAACTACTGTAGAACTACACAATAATGACTACTATAGAACTACACAATAATAACTACTGTAGAACTACACAATAATAACTACTGTAGAACTACACAATAATGACTACTGTAGAACTACACAATAATAACTACTGTAGAACTATACAATAATAACTACTGTAGAACTACACAATAATAACTACTGTAGAACTACACAATAATGACTACTGTAGAACTACACAATAATAACTACTGTAGAACTACACAATAATAAATACTGTAGAACTACACAATAATAACTACTGTAAAACTACACAATAATAACTACTGTAGAACTACACAATAATAACTACTGTAGAACTACACAATAATAACTACTGTAGAACTACACAATAATAACTACTGTAGAACTACACAATAATAACTACGGTAGAACTACACAATAATAACTACTGTAGAACTACACAATAATAACTACTGTAGAACTACACAATAATAACTACTGTAGAACTACACAATAATAACTACTGTCGAACTACACAATAATAACTACTGTAGAACTACACAATAATAACTACTGTAGAACTACACAATAATAACTCTGTAGAACTACACATAATAACTACTGTAGAACTACACAAAATAACTACGTAGAACTACACAATAATAACTACTATAGAACTACACAATAATAACTACTGTAGAACTACACAATAATAAATACGGTAGAACTACACAATAATAACTACTGTAGAACTACACAATAATAACTACTGTAGAACTACACAATAATAACTACTGTAGAACTACACAATAATAACTACTGTAGAACTACACAATAATAACTACTGTAGAACTACACAATAATAACTACGGTAGAACTACACAATAATAACTACTGTAGAACACACAATAATAACTACTGTAGAACTACACAAATAATAACTACTGTAGAACTACACAATAATAACTACTATAGAACTAACACAATAATAACTAGGGTAGAACTACACAATAATAACTACTGTAGAACTACACAATAATAACTACTGTAGAACTACACAATAATAAATACGGTAGAACTACACAATAATAACTACTGTAGAACTACACAATAATAACTACTATAGAACTACACAATAATAACTAAGGTAGAACTACACAATAATAACTACTATAGAACTACACAATAATAACTACTGTAGAACTACACAATAATAACTACTGTAGAACTACACAATAATAACTACTGTAGAACTACACAATAATAACTACTGTAGAACTACACAATAATAACTACTATAGAACTACACAATAATAACTAGGGTAGAACTACACAATAATAACTACTATAGAACTACACAATAATAACTAGGGTAGAACTACACAATAATAACTACTGTAGAACTACACAATAATAACTACTGTAGAACTACACAATAATAACTACTGTAGAACTACACAATAATAACTACTATAGAACTACACAATAATAACTAGGGTAGAACTACACAATAATAACTACTGTAGAACTACACAATATTAACTAGGGTAGAACTACACAATAATAACTACTATAGAACTACACAATAATAACTACTGTAGAACTACACAATAATAACTACTATAGAACTACACAATAATAACTACTATAGAACTACACAATAATAACTACTATAGAACTACACAATAATAACTAGGGTAGAACTACACAATAATAACTACTGTAGAACTACACAATAATAACTACTATAGAACTACACAATAATAACTACTATAGAACTACACAATAATAACTACTGTAGAACTACACAATAATAACTACGGTAGAACTACACAATAATAACTACACATTTCAAGGTTTCGTGGTGTTTGTAGTTAGTTATTGACGTATTGGAGATTATACGTTCGTTATACATATAAATGATAATGATGTTAAATGTGATGAAACTTTGGTGTTCCTCCCCTCCCTCTTACCCCCTCCCTTTTACCCCCTCCCTCTTACCCCCTCCCTCTTACCCCCTCCCTTTTACCCCCTCCCTTTTACCCCCTCCCTCTTACCCCCTCCTACATACCCCCTCCTACATACCCCCTATCTCTTACCCCTCCTACTTACCCCCTCCTACATACCCCCTCCTACATACCCCCTATCTCTTACCCCTCCTACTTACCCCTCCCTTTCACCCCACACCTACACACCCCTCCCTCTTACCCCTCCTACATACCCCCTCCTCTCACCCCACTCCTACATACCCCCTCCTTTTCACCCCACTCCTACATACCAGCCTGTTTTGCTCTCTTTCATAATATTCATATTCCATATATCTACATTCTCAATGTCACAAACTTATGGAAAACAATATAATCTTATTCTTAACATGTGTAATCCTCAACCATTAAAACATTGATCGTCTCCACATGTTGTTAATATTCTAGAATTCTCGTTACCTATAATCAGAATCAAACCTGTAAATTCACTAAAAAAATAGACTTGATAAAAGTCATATAGCATGAACTAAAAAGGTATTCATTGTATTCATCGTAACTCCTAAATTTATATTTACAACCATCTAAGAGACTGTAAACAAAGCCACTCATTCTCTCATTGTCTTCTTAATCTTAAGTTAGTCTTAACTTTGTCCGAAATGCTGTGTATATTAGGGGGCTTCCTGCACGCACACCTCAGCGTCACCCACCATTGTAGAAGCATGGTATCATGCACACCTCAGCGTCACCCACCTCTGTAGAAGCATGGTATCATGCACATCTCAGCGTCACCCACCTCTGTACAAACATTGTATCATGCACACCTCAGCGTCACCCACCTCTGTAGAAGCATGGTATCATGCACATCTCAGCGTCACCCACCACTGTACAAGCATTGTATCATGCACACCTCAGCGTCACCCACCTCTGTAGAAGCATGGTATCATGCACATCTCAGCGTCACCCACCTCTGTACAAACATTGTATCATGCACACATCAGCGTCACCCACCTCTGTAGAAGCATGGTATCATGCACATCTCAGCGTCACCCACCTCTGTACAAGCATTGTATCATGCTCACCTCAGCGTCACCCATCTCTGTACAAACATTGTATCATGCACACATCAGCGTCACCCACCTCTGTAGAAGCATGGTATCATGCACATCTCAGCGTCACCCACCTCTGTACAAGCATTGTATCATGCACACCTCAGCGTCACCCACCTCTGTAGAAGCATGGTATCATGCACATCTCAGCGTCACCCACCTCTGTAGAAGCATGGTATCATGCACATCTCAGCGTCACCCACCTCTGTAGAAGCATGGTATCATGCACATCTCAGCGTCACCCACCTCTGTAGAAGCATGGTATCATGCACATCTCAGCGTCACCCACCTCTGTACAAACATTGTATCATGCACACCTCAGCGTCACCCACCTCTGTACAAGCATTGTATCATGCACACCTCAGCGTCACCCACCTCTGTAGAAGCATGGTATCATGCACATCTCAGCGTCACCCACCTCTGTAGAAGCATGGTATCATGCACATCTCAGCGTCACCCACCTCTGTAGAAGCATGGTATCATGCACACCTAAGCGTCACCCACCTCTGTAGAAGCATGGTATCATGCACATCTCAGCGTCACCCACCTCTGTACAAGCATTGTATCATGCACACCTCAGCGTCACCCACCTCTGTACAAACATTGTATCATGCACACCTCAGCGTCACCCACCACTGTACAAACATTGTATCATGCACACCTCAGCGTCACCCACCACTGTACAAGCATTGTATCATGCACACCTCAGCGTCACCCACCACTGTACAAACATTGTATCATGCACACCTCAGCGTCACCCACCTCTGCACAAGCATTGTATCATGCACACCTCAGCGTCACCCACCACTGTACAAACATTGTATCATGCACACCTCAGCGTCACCCACCACTGTACAAACATTGTATCATGCTCACCTCATCGTCACCCACTACTGTACAAGCATTGTATCATGCATTGTATCATAGGAGGGGTAATGGTTCCATGGGAGGGGTAATGGTACCAAGGGAGGGGTAATGGTGCTAAGGGAGGGGTAATGGTGTCATGGGAGGGTTAATGGTGCCAAGGGAGGGGTAATGGTGCTATGCGAGGGGTAATGGTGCCAAGGGATGGGTAATGGTGCTATGGGAGGGGTAATGGTGCCAAGGAAGGGGTAATGGTTCTATGGGAGGAGTAATTGTGCCAGGGGGGGGTAACAGTGTCGGGGAGACAGGGAATAGCACTGGTGGACAGTTATTACCAGAGAAAAGCTGTTGAAGACAGCTGCTGGTGGAGATGAGGTAGGGGAAGGGGGAGGGAGGGGGAGGGGGAGGGAGGATGAAGGGAAGGGGAGAGGGGGAGCGGGAGAGGGAAGGGAGAGGATGTATAGAATTGGGTTAGGGGAGGGGGAGGAGAGAGTAGTAGAGATGTGCTGTGAGGGGAAGGGGAGATGATGGAAAGGGAAAGTGGAAGTGAATGATAGAGGGGAAAAGTGGGGGTGTAGGGTATTTAGTAGGGCAGTTCCCTCTAGGCTGGAATACTGCTGTACATAACATCCCAATTCGAGGCAGGTGAAATCGCAGATCTAGAGAATGTACAGAGATCTTTTACTACTGGGAACACTTGGAAGCACTTGACTTGTACTCACTGGAGCGTAGGCGAGAAAGATATATCATAATATACACTTGGAAAATCCTAGAAGGAATGATCCCTAATCTGCTCATAGAAATCACTCCCTACGAAAGTAAAAGACTTAGCAGGCGATGCAACGTACCCCCAGTGAAAAGTAGGGGAGCCTTTAGTACACTAAGAGAAAACACAATAAGTGTCAGGGGACCAAGACTGTTCAACAGCCTCCCACCATGCATAAGGGGAATTACCAATAGGCCCCTGGCTGCCTTCAAGAGGGAGCTGGACAGATATTTAAAGTCGGTGCCAGATCAGATGGGCTGTGGCTCTTATGTTGGACTACGTGCGGCCAGCAGTAACAGTCTGATTGATCAAGTCCTGTTCCATCGTGAGGCCTGGTCGCGGACCGGGCCGCAGGAGCGTTGATCCCCAGAATACCCTCCAGGTAGACTCAAGGTAGGTAGGTAGGGAGGGGAGATCACGGTTCCCATACCGCGTGTTTTTTACGACGTTGTTGAAGAGTGTTATGGTGGCTGTGTGTTTACCCAGCCCAACACCCTCATATAACAGTCTTCCTCTTACAGATTTTGTTTGAGCTCTTAAACTGCCTGTGTGTGAGTGTAAGTATACATCCACATGCATACACGAGTGTATCTGTATGCATGCGTATGGGTGTGTGTGCGTGTGTAGCATTTGCATGTATGTCCGTATGTATGCGTGCACTCACCTATACTCACCTAAATGTGGTTGCAGGGGTCGAGTCTTAGTTCCTGGCTCCGGCTCTCAACTAGCGCTTGCCAGATTCACTCCCTCAGAGCCTCGTGCACCGTTGTCGTACCTCCTCTTAAAACTATGTATGGAGGCTGCCTCCACCACTTCCTCGTCGTGGTCATTCTGCTTCCCGATCACCAAAAGACTGAAAAAGTACTTTTTGACTCATCCTTGTCTTTGATTTCCAGATGGTACCTCGATTACCTGTTCCCCTCTTCTCAAACAGTCTATCTCTGTTTATTTTGTACATTTTTATCAATCTTCCAGGTTCTTCTGACCTCCAATGTCGTCAGAATCCAGTCACTTACTCTGACTTTTAAGGAATATCTGAGGTAATTTACACATATGTAACTAAGTAATAATTGTACTTATGTGTACATGTACTTAAATAAACTTACTTTCTGGCTCATACTCCGTAGTTCTGGAACGAGCCTTGTTCCATACCTGTAAACTTTTTCTTGTTTCTTAACATGCTTTTTCAGGTGTGGGTTCCATGCAGGTGCTGCATACTCCTGATATATGTTGTACAAAAGCCCCGGGACGAGTAATGAAGTTCCTGAAAGCTTCTCTTAGATTTGTCAGACGATCATTGGCTGCAAATGTTAGAGGTTATTGAGTTGATGTGATTTTCCTGCGGTATACTAGGAACGATGCTCACCCCTAGATGTGCAGGGGTTGAATACAAATAACCACTTATCTGACCAACCTTGCAGTTTGTAGAGATCTATTTGTAGCCTCATATATTAGTTTTACATAATGTGCAAACAGAGATACATCTGACTCAATCCCATCTGGTATGTCATTTGCGTAAAGCAGCAGCACTACTGCTCCTAATACTGATCCTTGCGGAACCCCAATTGTTACTCTTCACCATTCTAACATCTCTTCCTGGGCAATTACTCATTGCTTCCTTCCCATAATTTAACTCTTCGGCAACTTGTGCCTCAAGTGTTTGCCCCAGTCTCTAGTGGGGGACAGTATCAGATGCCTTCTTGCAGTTTAAGAAAATGCAAGCCATCCATCTCTCTCTCTCTCTCTCTCTCTCTCTCTCTCTCTCTCTCTCTCTCTCTCTCTCTCTCTCTTCTTCTCTCTCTTGTCTCACTATGCTGTCATAGCATTTCAACAGGTTTTTAAGACAAGATTTGTTATCTGTGATCCTGTACTGGTTACTGTTTATTAAACCACTACTCTCAAAGTGCTTTACGACTCTCCTTCGGATTATCTTCTACATTACCCTGCATGATATGCATGTTAATGGAACTGATGTGTAGTTCAATGCTTCATCACTGTCTTATTTCTTAAATATAAGTACTACAGTAGTTGTCTTCCAGATCTCCGGCAACTGTCCCATATCCAGTGACTTATTGCAGGTCACTGCTCCCTCTGGCAGAATCCGTGGTGGTACTGGAGACAGAATGGTGGCAGCGGTAGTACCTGAGTCAGAATTATATGTAGGTATTGGAGGTAGTAGGAGAGAGAGAACTTCCTGGGATCCTTCTGAGGCAGGAAACAGAGACGGTGGGAAAGGCGTGGATGTCATCTTTCGCAGAAATATATAATCTTTTTTACTTGTCTTTTTTTTAAGCGAGTTTAATTTTACATTTGAACTTTGTCTTGAAGATGCGATGTAAGATTGTGATCTAAAATATGTTCGCTAAAAAGTGCTTCCTCGGGCTGCGTATGTAAATAGTGTCTTCAGGTCGTGTTGGGTGACATCGTTCCCAGCTTGACACTTCTCTGTGGTTGATTCAATTTCTATTGCCGGAATACCATCTTGTGTTACTGTCCTGTTGTGGGGATACCATCCTGTTGTTGGGGTACTGTCCTGTTGTGGGGATACCATCCTGTTGTTGGGGTACTGTCCTGTTGTGGGGATACCAACTTGCTGTTGGGGTACTGTCCAGTTGTGGGGATACCACCCTATTATCAAGGTACAATCCTTTTTTTGAAAGTATCAGCCTGCTCTGGGGGTACTGTCCTGTTGTGTGTGCTGTGGGGGTACTTTCCTGTTGTGTGTGCTGTGGGGTACTTTCCTGTGGTTGCTGTGAGGGTAGTCCTGTTGTGTGCTGGGAGTAGTCCTGTTGTGTGTGCTGTGGGGTACTTCCTGTGTGTGTGCTGTGGGAGTACTGTCCTGTTGTGTGTGCTGTGGGGGTACTTTCCTGTGGTGTGTGCTGTGAGGGTACTGTCCTGTTGTGTGCTGTGGGAGTAGTCCTGTTGTGTGTGCTGTGGGGGTACTCTCCTGGTGTGTGTGCTGTGGGAGTACTGTCCTGTTGTGTGTGCTGTGGGGGTACTGTCCTGTTGTGTGTGCTGTGGGGTACTGTCCTGTTGTGTGTGCTGTGGGGTACTGTCCTGTTGTGTGTGCTGTGGGGTACTGTCCTGTGTGTGTGCTGTGGGAGTACTGTTCTGGTGTGTGTGCTGTGAGGGTACTGTCCTGTTGTGTGTGCTGTGGGAGTACTGTCCTGTTGTGTGTGCTGTGGGGTACTGTCCTGTTGTGTGTGCTGTGGGGGTACTGTTCTGGTGTGTGTGCTGTGGGGTACTGTCCTGGTGTGTGCTGTGGGGTACTCTCCTGTTGTGTGTGCTGTGGGAGTACTGTCCTGTTGTGTGTGCTGTGGGGGTACTGTCCTGTTGTGTGTGCTGTGGGGGTACTGTCCTGTTGTGTGTGCTGTGGGGGTACTGTCCTGGTGTGTGTGCTGTGGGGGTACTGTTCTGTTGTGTGTGCTGTGGGGTACTGTTCTGTTGTGTGTGCTGTGGGGTACTGTCCTGTGTGTGTGCTGTGGGGTACTGTTCTGGTGTGTGTGTGTGGGGGTACTGTCCTGTTGTGTGTGCTGTGGGGGTACTGTCCTGTTGTGTGTGCTGTGGGGGTACTGTCCTGGTGTGTGTGCTGTGGGGGTACTGTCTTGTTGTGTGTGCTGTGGGAGTACTGTCCTGTTGTGTGTGCTGTGTGGGTACTGTCCTGGTGTGTGTTCTCTTCGGGTACCGTCATGGTGTGGGGTAGTGTGGGGGTTCCGTCATTGTGTGGGGTGCTGTGGGGGGTTCCGCCCGCACCCTCTACGACCCCAACACCTACTCTCCACGCCCACACCACCGCCCTCCACGCCCTCACCACTGCCCTCCACGCCCCACACCACCGCTCTCCACGCCCACACCACCGCCCTCCACGCCCGCACCACCATGACTCACTAGCACGACAACATAAAAACAATAGTATTTACGTTGCAGAAATCGGTGCAGTTCACCAGTGATTCACCTCCCGATACTTGGTGTCGCCCGCCTGGTCACCAGTGACAACCTGCTACAACCTCTACCTTGTTACCATGAGTTGTACAACGACCCTGGCTGCCTTAGTTCTTTAATTAGAGAAAATTCCTTACATTTCCACAGTTAAATAAAACTGGCAACAGACACTCAGTAAACAGATATCTCAGTCGACAGTTGCCAAGTAGTTTTTTTACTAAGGGTAATTGTACTGTTGGTAGTAGTAGTAGTAGTAGTAGTAGTAGTAGTTTCTGACCCCAGATTGAGGGACCAACTTATGAGGGTGAACTATCTTCTGATCCCAGGACGAAGATGATCACTTTATACGGAGGTCAATCAAAATGGCTGAGATTACAATTATTTTACTTATTAGAAAAGGGTTGATTCACACATTATGCTTACAATGTGTTTCAGTAACTTGAGTGCATAAAACCATATTCCATTACACTCGTGTGACATGAAATTTGTGGATGTTTTTGCTAGGCTGGTGGAGAGGGGACTGATACCCGGTGATACCAGGACGTCAACTCAGTCGAGAACAGCCGATTAGAATTCACCTCCTTGGAACGAGCACTGAAGCCATTGCAGCCTCTGGACCATGCAGGTCACTACTGATATATTCACTCCTCACTATCTCACTCTTTCTCTTAGAAAGAGAGAGAGAGAGAGAGAGAGTTACAACCAGCTGCTTAGAGAACACCGACACCAATTAATTAACTTGATAAATGATACACCTGAACTCTAAATAAGGACTTATTAATGTATTATTATTATTATTATTATTATTATCACAACCAAGCACTAAACCCGAAAGGGTCATACAGCGCTGCACTCAATGTAGAAATAACAAATGATGCGAAATTTGAAATAGTTGTAGTTATACCACCAGTGTTGCTAGTACAGGTCTTCCTGTACACTGCTGCAGTAGTTATACCACCAGTGTTGCTAGTACAGGTCTTCCTGTACACTGCTGCAGTAGTTATACCATCAGTGTTGCTAGTACAGGTCTTCCTGTACACTGCTGCAGTAGTTATACCTTCAGTGTTGCTAGTACAGGTCTTCCTGTACACTGCTGCAGTAGAAATACCATCAGTGTTGCTAGTACAGGTCTTCCTGTACACTGCTGCAGTAGAAATACCATCAGTGTTGCTAGTACAGGTCTTCCTGTACACTGCTGCAGATAGTTATAGTCTTGTTTTCCCATTATCTTTGCGTCATCCCCATAATATAAACATGTACTAGTCATTTCAATGTTTTTGTATAATCCGGTACTCATTTTGCATTATACATAACCTGGTCGTCATTTGCATGAATTAGTGATAGTACGAGGCCAAGAGAGAGCTATCGAGGGAGGTTGAGAGTACGAGGCCAAAGAGAGACTATCGAGGAGGTTGAGAGTACGAGGCCAAGAGAGAGACCATCGAGGGAGGTTGAGAGTACGAGGCCAAGAGAGAGACCATCGAGGGAGGTTGAGAGTACGAGGCCAAGAGAGAGACCATCGAGGGAGGTTGAGAGTACGAGGCCAAGAGAGAGACCATCGAGGGAGGTTGAGAGTACGAGGCCAAGAGAGAGACCATCGAGGGAGGCACTACCGTCCCGTGCTAACTGGAGGTGTGAAGTCCTTTACAGGAACAGTGATTCGCTGACAGTGAGCGTTAAGTACATCATGAATGTGAGACAACATCTTAAAAGTCATATAGGATGAAAGAGACAAGTGTGAGAGTCAGATGTATGAGTCTGGTTTATGAGCCAGGTATGGAGTCTGGTTTATGAGTCAGGTGTATGAGTCTGGTTTATGGTCAGGTGTTGAGTCAGGTATAAAAGTCAGAGTAAGAGTCAGATATAAGAGTCAGGTGTATGTTCAAGGCGTATTCTCTACGAAAAAGAAGAGACGAAGTAAACAGGAGAGAGAGAGACGCTCCCTATACAGGAGAAGACGAAGAATCACAGCTCCTCAAGAATGCCAGATTATCTGATACACGGAAGGAAGCGCTAACCAGGGAAGTGGAAAATATTGAGCTAAAATTAAAGGACTCATACAGGATCCAGGAGAGTCAAGAGGAGCTAAAAGCGATTAGTGAAATTGAAAGAAATTCGAAATATTTCTTTTCATATGCGAAAAACAAGGTAAAAACCACTTCTAGTATAGGGCCCCTGCTCAGACAAGACGGATCGTACACAGATGACAACAAAGAAATGAGTGAGATACTGAAATCTCAATATGACTGTGTTCAGCGAGCCACTAATCCGTCTAAAGATAGACAATCCAAACAATGTTTCCATGAATGAGCCTCAAAACCCTGCCAATGTATGCCAAATATCTGACATAACTCTAACTCCTCTAGACTTTGAGAAAGCCATTTACGACATGCCCATGCACTCAGCCCCAGGCCCAGACTCGTGGAACTCTGTGTTCATTAAGAACTGCAAGAAACCACTCTCACGGGCCCTAAGTATACTATGGAGAAGGAGCTTAGACACAGGCGAGATTCCACAGTCACTAAAAACAACGAATATAGCCCCACTCCATAAAGGTGGCAGCAAAGCAGTAGCTAAGAACTATAGCCCAATAGCTTTAACGTCCCACATCATAAAAATCTTTGAAAGAGTTCTAAGAAGCAGGATAGCAAAGCACCTGGACTCCCAAAAATTGCGCAACCCAGGGCAACATGGTTTCAGAGCAGGTCGCGCCTGCCTCTCGCAACTGCTAGACCACTATGATATGGTCTTGGATGCTCTGGAAAACAAGAAGAATGCAGATGTAGTATACACAGATTTTGCAAAAGCCTTTGACAAGTGCGATCATGGTGTAATAGCACACAAAATGCGTGCTAAAGGGATAACTGGCAAAGTAAGCAGATGGATCTTGAACTTCCTAACCAATCGAACACAAAAAGTAGTGGTAAACAGAGCTAAATCGGAAGCTGCCATAGTGAAGAGCTCTGTCCCACAAGGCACAGTACTCGCACCTATCCTGTTCCTCATTCTCATATCAGACATAGACAGAGATGTAAACCACATCACTGTATCATCCTTTGCAGATGATACTAGGATCTGCATGAGAGTGTCATCCATTGAGGACACGGCAAATCTCTAAAAAGATATAAACCAAGTTTTCCAATGGGCAACAGAGAACAATATGATGTTCAATGAAGACAATTCCAACTACTCCGTTATGGAAAACTGGAGGAAATAATAGCTAGGACTGAGTATACTACAAACTCCAATCACACAATAGAGCGGAAAAGTAATGTGAAGGACCTGGGTGTGGTAATGTACGAAGACCTCACCTTCAAGGACCACAACAATGCCACTATTACAACTGCGAGGAAACTGCTAGGATGGATAATGAGAACATTCAAAACAAGAGATGCCAAGCCAGTGATGATCCTTTTTAAATCACTTGTTCTCTCTAGGCTAGAATACTGCTGTACATTAACATCCCCATTCAAGGCAGGTGAAATTGCAGATCTAGAGAATGTACAGAGAACCTTTACTGCACGTATAAGTTCCATCAAACACCTTAACTACTGGGAACGCCTGGAAGCACTAGACTTATATTCACTGGAGCGCAGGCGAGAGAGATATATCATAATCTACACCTGGAAGATTATGGAGGGACTGGTCCCTAATTTGCATACAGAAATCACTCCATACGAAAGCAAAAGACTTGGCAGACGGTGCAACGTACCACCAGTGAAAAGTAGGGGCACCACTGGTACACTAAGAGAAAACACAATAAGTGTCCGGGGCCCAAGACTGTTCAACAGCCTCCCACCAGCCTTAAGGGGCATTACCAGTAGACCTCTGGTTGTCTTCAAGAGGGAGCTGGACAGATACCTAAAGTCAGTGCCAGATCAGCCGGGCTGTGGTTCGTACGTTGGACTACGTGCAGCCAGCAGTAACAGCCTCGTTGATCAGGCCCTGATCCACCGGGAGGCCTGGTCATAGACCGGGCCGCGGGGACGTCGATCCCCGGAGTGCCCTCCAGGTATGAGTCAGGGCATCAGAGTCAGGTATAAGAGTCACGTGTATGAGTCAAGTATAAGAGTAAAGTGCGTCAAGATTTAAGTGTGTGTTTGTGTGTGTGTGTGTGTGTGTGTGTGTGTGTGTGTGTGTGTGTACTTACCTATATGTGATTACAAGGCTCAATTCACAGTTCCTGGCCCTGTTATTTACCATTCTGCCCTAGGCACATGTCGATTAGACATTAGGCCTGTTGTATATGCGTACGTGTGTACTCATTTGTGGTTGCGGGGGTCGATTCACAGCTCCTGGCCCCGCCTCTTCAACTGTCAGCTAACCGGTCACCTATTCTTAATTAAAGCTATATATGGATCCTGCCTCCACTACATCACTACCCAGGTTATTCCACTTCCTGACAACTCTGTGACTGAAGAAATACTTCCTAACATCCCTGTGATTCATCTGAGTCTTCAACTTCCAACTGTGAACCCTTGTTGCTGTGTCCCATCTCTGGAACATTCTGTCTCTGTCCACCTTGTCGATTCCTCTCAGTATTTTATATGTCGTTATCATATCTTCCCTATCTCTTCTGTCTTCCAGTGTCGTCAGGTTGATTTCCCTTAACCTCTCCTCGTAGGACATACCCCTTAGCTTGGCTAGGTGAGGGTTCCAAACAGGCGCTGCATACTCCAATACGGGCCTAATGTACACAGTGTACAGGGTCCTGAATGACTCCTTATTTAGATGAAGGAATGCTGTTCTTAGGTTTGCCAGGCGTCCGTATGCTGCAGCATTTATTTGGTGTGTGTTTTTGTGCGCGCGCCTGTGAGTGTGTGTGTGTGTACTCACCTATTTGTTGTTGCAGGGGTCGAGACATAGCTCCTAGCCCCCGCCTCAATGTTCGCTACTAGGTCCTCTCTCTCCCTGCTCCATAAGCTTTATCAAACCTCGTCTTAAAACTATGTAGAGTTCCTGCCTCCACTACGTCACTTTCCAGACTGTTCCACTTCATGGCACCTCTATGACTGAAGAAATACTTCCTAACATCCCTTTGACTCATCTGAGTCTTCAACTTCCAATTCTGACCCCTTGTTGCTGTGTGCCATCTCTGGAATATGCTGTCTTTGTCCACCTTGTTGATTCCTCTAAGTATTTTATATGTTGTTATATGTATTCCCTGTCCCTCCTGTCCTCCAGTGTTGTCAGGTCGAGTTCCCTTAGCCTCTCCTCGTAGGACATGCCTCTTAGCTCAGGGACTAGTCTCGTTGCAAACTTTTGCACTTCCTCTAGTTTCCTGACGTGCTTGGCTAGGTGTGGGTTCCAAACTGGAGCTGCATACTGCAGTATGGGCCTGACGTACACGGTGTACAGAGTCCGGAACGACTCCTTACTGAGATGCCGGAATGTTATTCTTAGATTCGCCAGTCGCCTATATGCTGCAGCAGTTATTTGGTTGATGTGCACCTCAGGAGATGTGCTCGGTATTATATTCACCCCAAGATCCTTTTCTTTGAGTGAGGTTTTTAGTCTTTGCCCCCCCTAGACTGTACTCTGTCTGCGGTCTTTTTTGCCCTTTCACGATCTTCATGACTGCACTTGGTGGGGTTGAACTCCAGGAGCTTTGTGTGCGTGTATATGTGTGTGTATATATATGTGTGTGTGTATGTGTGTGTACTCACCTAGTTGTGGTTGCAGGTGTCGATTTAGAGCTCCTGGCCCCGCCTCTTCACTGGCAGCTACTGGGTCATTCTCCCTGCGCCATGAGCTTTATCATACCTCTTCTTAAAGCTATGTATGGAACCTGCCTCCACTACATCGCTTCCCAAACTATACCACTTCCCTACAACTCTGTGACTGAAGAAATACTTCCTAACATCTCTGTGATTCATCTGAGTCTTCAACTTCCAACTGTGTCCCTTGTTGCTGTGTCCCATCTCTGGAACATTCTGTCTTTGTCCACCTTGTCAATTCCTCTCAGTATCTTATATGTCGTTATCATGTCCCCCTATCTCTCCTGTCCTCCAGTGTCGTCAGGTCGATTTCCCTTAACCTCTCCTCGTAGGACATACCCCTTAGCTCCGGGACTAGTCTTGTTGCAAACCTTTGCACTTTCTCGAGCTTCTTTACGTGCTTGGCTAGATGTGGGTTCCAAACTGGTGCATACTCCAGTATGGGCCTAACGTACACAGTGTACAGGGTCCTGAACGATTCTTTATTAAGATATCGGAATGCTGTTCTTAGGTTTGCTAGGCGCCCGTATGCTGCAGCAGTTATTTGGTTGATGTGCGCCTCAGGAGATGTGCCTGGTGTTATACTCACCTCAAGATCTTTTCCTTGATTGAAGTTTGTAGTCTCTGGCCGTACGTGTGTATGTGTGTGCGTGTGTGTATGTGTATGTATGTGTGTGTGTGAGCGTGTTGTGTGTGTGTGTGTGTGTGTGTGTGAACGTGTGTGTGTGTTCGTCACTACCTTGGCGCCTACAACTGCTGCCTCATAGGAGAGCTAATACTGTCTTCATCAAATGGCTGCTGTTGTTTTAGTAGTGTGGTTGTTTCTGTAGTGCCAGTGTTTTAGTGGTGGTGATGGTGGCTGTTGTTTTGGTTGTGGTTGTTGATTTAATTGCGGATGCTTTAAAGATAAGGTATTGTGAGTGTAAACTGATGTTTGTAAGACTGACCTACAA
Source organism: Cherax destructor (assembly GCA_009830355.1). Classification (NCBI taxonomy): domain Eukaryota; kingdom Metazoa; phylum Arthropoda; class Malacostraca; order Decapoda; family Parastacidae; genus Cherax; species Cherax destructor. The sequence goes on along the minus strand of WNWK01002897.1, from coordinate 58,232 downwards.
TCTTACATTTTAACTGTATATATATATATATATATATATATATATATATATATATATATATATATATATATATATATAGTCGGTGCGCAACTACAAAAGAACAGATAATTGTGTCCCTCTGCCCCACCATCGCAGGAATCACACAGGTAGACTCAAGAAAAATTCCACTGAAAACGAGAAAATTTGCGCACAGGTTAGCAAAAAAATCGAAGAAGGCAACACAGTGACGACACTGTAGCTCCCAAAGATGAGACCACAGCTCAAGCACTAAGAGACAGGCATCCGACAAGGGACACCATAGCCATCAACAACAACCCTGAAGGAGACCCCATCACTGAACAATTAATTTTGCCAGAATCAGAAGTCTATAAAGCGATAGTGTCATTTCCAGCAGGATCTGCAGGAGGTTACACTGGAATTCGACCACAACACCTCAAAGAGATGGTAAATCCAGTACTCGGCGCATCTGCATCAATCCTTCTCACCGTCAACAACTGCTTGGCTGGGCGAATCCCAGAAGAAATTAAACCTTTCTTTTTTTGGAACCTCATTATGCGCTTTGAAGAAGAAGGATGGGAGAATCAGACCCATTGCTGTTGGTAACACCCTTCGCCGTCTAGTTGCCAAAGCAACAGTAAGAAACATTCGCCTAGAAGCTGCCAGTTTACTCCAGCCACACCAACTGGGCTTTGGGGTCTCTCAAGGCAGTGAAGCTGCAGCTCATGCGGCAAGGGCCTACATCAGAGACCTACCAGAAGACAAGGCCGTAGTCAAACTTGACTTTAGAAATGCCTTTAATATGGTGAAGAGAGATGTGGTCTTGCCAGCCGTTCGGGATCGGTTCCCCAGTCTCTTTCCCTTCATTTCAGCTGGCTACAGCAAACCCTCGACTCTTTTGTTTGGGGAACATGAAATTCCCTCATCTGAGGGTGTTCAGCAGGGTGATCCACTCGCTCCACTTCTCTTCTGTTTGGCAGTAAGAGAACTAACTTCCAGCCTACGCAGCGAGCTCAACATCTGGTACCTGGATGATGGCACTCTGGCGGGTACTGGGGAGTCCCTGTTAGAGGACCTACAACGGGTGAAGACACAGGGAGAAGCCTTAGGACTCATCCTCAATCCCTCAAAGTGTGAAATCATCACATCAAATCAGGAAATAATTAATGCGGTGCGAACAATCCTCCCAGAAGTCACTACTACCACTCCATCCAACAGTACCCTCCTGGGAGCACCGCTGGGACACCACGCCATCGACACTGTCCTCAAGGACAAAGTGAATGACCTGAAAAGAATGGAGGAGAGAATAAGTGATCTTGATGTCCATGATGCCCTGTATCTCCTCACAAGGTGTTTTACTATGCCAAGACTCACTTACTTCTTGAGGTGCGCACACCTGAGATCAACCTTTAAGAAGACACTGAATCTGTCACTAGATGATCGGCAATGGGAGCAGGCAACCCTCCCAGTGCGACTGGGAGGTATAGGGTGCGCAAAGCAACGCAGGTAGCTTTACCTGCATTTCTGTCATCGTGTTTGGCCTCCTGTGGATTAGTCAAGATTGTCCCCGAACGCTTGAGAGGTGTGATGGGAGCTCAGGACCAAAGGTTCATTGAAGCAGCCGAGCGATGGGACATCCTGGCAGACTCCTCCAGTAGACCAGCTCCTCCCAAAGAGCACAAACAGTCCCACTGGGACAAACCGATCATGGAAAAATTGCCAACACAATGCTCACCAACGCTTCAGGAAAGGACAAAGCTCGTCTCCTAGCGGTGAAGGCACCACACTCAGGAGCTTTCCTTCTAGCTGTTCCCAATTCCTCTCTGGAGACTCGACTCGACCCACAGGCCATTCGGATTGGTGTTGCTCTTCGCCTAGCCGCCCCCATACTCACCGAACATAGGTATATTTGCGGCAGGGCGACGGCTGATCAATTCGGACTTCATGGTCTCGCGTGTCACACATCAGAAGGAAAGTATGCTAGACATGAGGAGGTCAACGACATCATAAAGAGAAGCCTCGCCACAGCCCGTTGCCCAGCTCAACGAGAACCCCAAGTGCAGAGGTCTGATGAAAGTCAAAAGCGTCCTGATGGAGCCACTATGCTACCCTGGAAGGATGGTAAGCAGATTGCTTGGGACTACACCTGTGCTGCCATAATGGCAGACACCTACTTGCCATACTCCGCAGTCGAAGTGGGTGGAGCTGCCAGCCACAGGGAGACCCAGAAGACTCGCAAATATGAAGGCCTTCCCCCTTGCTATAACTTCATCCCAATAGGGTCGGAGACCCTTGGAGCGTGGGGCAAGTGTGCTCTAAAGTTTCTCAAAGAGCTGGGTGAGAAACTTATCATAGAAACCAGGGACCACAGGGCGACCAGCTTCCTCTTTCAGAGACTCAGTGTGGCGATCCAGAGGGGAAATGCCTGCAGCATTCTGGGCACGCGGCCCACTGCCGGGGAGCTGGACGAAGTATTTGACGTGTACCTCTGAGTTGTTATCTATGTTGTTTTACTCCCTATTGTATTCTTGTCAATGTATTTTGTCTTGAAATAAAGTTTGTATAAAAAAAAGAGATGGGGTGGTAGGGGAAGTGAAATATTCAAATGGCTTCAGAAAGAAATCTAAATATTCTTCCTTGAAGCCTTTTTAATCACTTTTCCGAGGCAATGGGTCCCACAATTTACACCAGAGGTGGACCCCATATATATATATATATATATATATATATATATATATATATATATATATATATATATATATATATATATTATATATATATATATGCCGAATAAGTAAAATTGGTCAATTAGCAAGAACTCATTTAAAATTAAGTCCTTTCTAAAAAAATTCTTGCTGTCAGGTCGATTTTCCTTAGCCTCTCCTTGTAGGACATGCCCCCAGCCTTGTTGCAAACCTTTGCACTTTCTCTAATTTCTTGACGCGCTTGACCAGGTGTGGGTTCCAAACTGGTGCTGCATACTCCAATATGGGTCTCACGTACACTGTGTAAAAAGCTTTGAAAGTTTTTTACTAAGGTGACGAAACGCTGTTCTTAGGTTTGCTAGGCGCCCATGTGCTGCAGCAGTTATTTGTTGATGTGCGCCTCAGGAGATGTGTTCGGTATTATACTCACCCCAAGATCCTTTTCCTTGAGTGAGGTTTGTAGTCTTTGGACCCATTGCCTGTATTCTGTCTTCGGTCTTCTTTGACCTTCCCCAATCTTCATGACTTTGCACTTGGTGGGGTTAAACTCTAGGAGCCAGTTGCTAGGCTAGGCTTACAGCCTGTCTAGATCACTTTGTAGTCCTCCCTGATCCTCATCCGATTTAATTCTTCGCATTAGCTTCACATTGTCTGCAAACAGGGACACTTCTGAATCTATTCCTTCCGTCATGTCATTCACATATACCAGAAACAGCACCGGTCCAAGGACTGACCCTTGTGGAACCCCACTCGTCACAGGCGCCCACTCTGACTCGTCACGTACCATCACTCGTTGTTTCCTTCTTGTCAGGTATTTTCTGATCCATTGCAGTATCTTTCCTGTTATTCCTGCCTAGTTCCCTAGCTTTTCCACTAATGTCTTGTGTGTGTGTGTGTGTGTGTGTGTGTGTGTGTGTATGTGTGTGTGTGTGTATGTGTATGTGTGTGTGTGTGTGTGTGTGAAGACGTGCATGCTTGCGTATTATCTAATTGTTGCTCTGAATTAATCTGTTGCAGCTGCATCCAGAGTGTGGATAGTTCTAACTCTCACACTTAGTTAACACACACACACATGTAGTGGAGGCAAGATCCATACATAGCTTTAAGAAGAGGTATGATAAAGCTCATGGAGCAGGGAGAGAGTGAATTAGTATCGACCAGTGAAGAGGCGGGGCCAGGAGCTATGAATCGACCCCTGCAACCACATATAGGTGAGTACACACACACACACACACACACACACAGCTGTGCTTTGGTGTCAGCACAAAAATCTGGGCAAAGAAAAAAATTGAAAGACGACCTTCAAAATGGCTTCATAAACAAGGAACATGAGTTAGGAAGAGAAGCTGCAACACTTTGAGATGTCTTCCACCGCCTCTTAAGATACAAACTTTGAGAAGATGTCTTCCACTGTCTCTTAAGATACACACTTTGAGATGATGTCTTCCACTGTCTCTTAAGATACAGACTTTGAGAAGATGTCTTCCACTGTCTCTTAAGATACAGACTTTGAGAAGATGTCTTCCACTGTCTCTTACGGTACAAACTTTGAGAAGATGTCTTCCACTGTCTCTTAAGATACAGACTTTGAGAAGATGTCTTCCACTGTCTCTTAAGATACAGACTTTGAGAAGATGTCTTCCACTGTCTCTTACGGTACAAACTTTGAGAAGATGTCTTCCACTGTCTCTTAAGATACAGACTTTGAGAAGATGTCTTCCACTGTCTCTTAAGATACAGACTTTGAGAAGATGTCTTCCACTGTCTCTTACGGTACAAACTTTGAGAAGATGTCTTCCACTGTCTCTTAAGATACAAACTTTGAGAAGATGTCTTCCACTGTCTCTTAAGATACAAACTTTGAGAAGATGTCTTCCACTGTCTCTTACGGTACAAACTTTGAGAAGATGTCTTCCACTGTCTCTTAATATACACACTTTGAGAAGATGTCTTCCACTGTCTCTTAAGATACAGACTTTGAGAAGATGTCTTCCACTGTCTCTTAAGATACAGACTTTGAGAAGATATCTACCACTGTCTCTTAAGATACAAACTTTGAGAAGATGTCTTCCACTGTCTCTTAAGATACACACTTTGAGAAGATGTCTTCCACTGTCTCTTAAGATACACACTTTGAGATGATGTCTTCCACTGTCTCTTAAGATACACACTTTGAGAAGATGTCTTCCACTGTCTCTTAAGATACAGACTTTGAGAAGATGTCTTCCACTGTCTCTTACGGTACAAACTTTGAGAAGATGTCTTCCATTGTCTCTTATGGTACAAACTTTGAGAAGATGTCTTCCACTGTCTCTTAAGATACACACTTTGAGAAGATGTCTTCCACTGTCTCTTAAGATACAAACTTTGAGAAGATGTCTTCCACTGTCTCTTACGGTACAAACTTTGAGAAGATGTCTTCCACTGTCTCTTACGGTACAAACTTTGAGAAGATGTCTTCCACTGTCTCTTAAGATACACACTTTGAGAAGATGTCTTCCACTGTCTCTTAAGATACAAACTTTGAGAAGATGTCTTCCACTGTCTCTTACGGTACAAACTTTGAGAAGATGTCTTCCACTGTCTCTTACGGTACAAACTTTGAGATGTCTTCCACTGTCTCTTATGGTACAAACTTTGAGAAGATGTCTTCCACTGTCTCTTAAGATACAAACTTTGATAAGATGTCTTCCACTGTCTCTTAAGATACACACTTTGAGAAGATGTCTTCCACTGTCTCTTACGGTACAAACTTTGAGAAGATGTCTTCCACTGTCTCTTACGGTACAAACTTTGAGAAGATGTCTTCCACTGTCTCTTACGGTACAAACTTTGAGAAGATGTCTTCCACTGTCTCTTAAGATACACACTTTGAGAAGATGTCTTCCACTGTCTCTTAAGATACAAAATTTGAGAAGATGTCTTCCACTGTCTCTTACGGTACAAACTTTGATAAGATGTCTTCCACTGTCTCTTAAGATACAAACTTTGAGAAGATGTCTTCCACTGTCTCTTACGGTACAAACTTTGATAAGATGTCTTCCACTGTCTCTTAAGATACAAACTTTGATAAGATGTCTTCCACTGTCTCTTAAGATACAAACTTTGAGAAGATGTCTTCCACTGTCTCTTAAGATACAGACTTTGGAAAGATGTCTACAACTGTCTTTTAAGATACACACTTCATCACATTGTCAACAGCGACATTAAGAGGTCATGACTATAGTTACATAGTGTATTATCACAACTACTACCACCACAAGTACTACAACTACTACCACCATCACAAGTACTACAACTACTACCACCACCACAAGTACTACAACTACTACCACCACCACAAGTACTACAACTACTACTACCACCACAAGTACTACAACTACTACCACCATCACAAGTACTACAACTACTACCACCATCACAAGTACTACAACTACTACCACCACCACAAGTACTACAACTACTACCACCACCACAAGTACTACAACTACTACCACCATCACAAGTACTACAACTACTACCACCACCACAAGTACTACAACTACTACTACCACCACAAGTACTACAACTACTACCACCATCACAAGTACTACAACTACTACCACCATCACAAGTACTACAACTACTACCACCATCACAAGTACTACAACTACTACCACCACCACAAGTACTACAACTACTACTACCACCACAAGTACTACAACTACTACCACCATCACAAGTACTACAACTACTACCACCACCACAAGTACTACAACTACTACCACCAACACAAGTACTACAACTACTACCACCACAAGTACTACAACTACTACTACCACCACAAATACTACAACTACTACCACCATCACAAGTACTACAACTACTACTACTACCACCACAAGTACTACAACTACTACCACCATCACAAGTACTACAACTACTACCACCACAAGTACTACAACTACTACCACCATCACAAATACTACAACTACTATTACCACCACAAGTACTACAACTACTACTACCACCACAAGTACTACAACTACTACTACCATCACAAGTACTACAACTACTAAAACCACCACAAATACTACAACTACTACTACCACCACAAATACTACAACTACTACCACCATCACAAGTACTACAACTACTACTACCACCACAAGTACTACAACTACTACCACTACCACAAGTACTACAACTACTACCACCACCACAAGTACTACAACTACTACCACTACCACAAGTACTACAACTACTACCACTACCACAAGTACTACAACTACTACCACCTACAACGATTACATTATGCTTTACACCTCAGTCTGATACCTATATATACCCTCGGTGTCCAGGTATTGTTGGTAACGTCTTGACAAAGCCTCTGGAGAGCGAAGCGTTGCCACAATAAAATATCGCATTAGCTGCACATGAGTCTTATAACTAACATTATAACTATGGGCTAAGAGAGGGAAGGTGCCGAAAACTTGTGAGAAACGTCTTGGCAGAGTGTCAGAACAGTGGAATGAATTACACGAAGAAAATACGAAAAGGAGGATGGAAGAAAACACATGACTAAGCAAGAGTACTGAAGAACTAACAGTGATAGGATAAGAAGACAGACACACGCAATTATTAAACCACATAAGTAGCATAGGCTGATACAACCTAATTATTATATTTATGGTATACAAAAATTGATGAGTGAGACGCAAGTGCAACACTCTGGTAGCTTTATACTGGAGACGTTTCGCCCACCAGTGGCTTTATAAGTACAATGCGGAGAATAAATAGTGGAAGAAGTAAAGAGGTAATTTGAGGTGTTCATATTATATATATATATATATATATATATATATATATATATATATATATATATATATATGAATGACAAAGCGTGCACAGTGTGAGGTGGGGTTGTACCGTGATGTCTGTGCCCTTCTGGGTACAAGTGATGGCTGGTGTGTAGCCTTCTTCGGCTGCCCGACCTTGATGGCTCCTCATGGGAGGTTTATTGATGCCGGTGAGGGGCCCTTGATGCCGGTGAGGGGCCCTTGATGCCGGTGAGGGACCCTTGATGCAAGGAACCTGTTGTTCTCTTTCATGAATTGTACCAGTCTGTACTTCACATTCCCTCTACGGAGGCAATGTGAGGGTTTGGCGCTTCCCTCTACATGTAATGATAATAATTAACTTTTGTGGTTCACCCAAATATAGATCACCCTGATTTTATAGTCACCCTGCCTTTGTAGTCACCCTGCCTTTGTAGTCACCCTGTCTTTGTAGTCACCCCTGCCTTGGTAGTCACCCTGCCTTTGTAGTCACCCTGCCTTTGTAGTCACCCTGCCTTTGTAGTCACCCTGACTTGGTAGTCACCCTGCCTTAGTGGGTGACCCTAGGTGATCAGGTGACAGGTGAACCTGGAGGGAAGGTCACACACTTGTCAGGGGTCTCATACGCTCGGTAAGGTCACACACACTTGTCAGGGGTCTAATACACTCGGGAAGGTCACACACACTTGTCAGGGGTCTCATACACTCGGGAAGGTCACACACACTTGTCAGGGGTCTCATACACTCGGTAAGGTCACACACACTTGTCAGGGGTCTCATACACTCGGTAAGGTCACACACTTGTCAGGGGTCTCATACACTCGGTAAGGTCACACACACTTGTCAGGGGTCTCATACACTCGGGAAGGTCACACACACTTGTCAGGGGTCTCATACGCTCGGTAATATTAATGTCACTCTGTTTCTAGTTCATATAGTTATTAATTAAATAGTTTTATTTCTGATCAGAACTTTAAACACACTTTTAATCCCGATATGACAGGTTAGCCAGGCCTACTAAATAGTTTTCTAACCACAAATCACTAGGCGTTGAAGTGGCTAGTTTATTTTTCACCCATATCCATCTTGTGGAGGGTAGCGCTAGAACATATAGATAAATAAAAGGCTTAGGAGCTAGACCCCAAAAGGGTTAGCAGGAATACACTTGGATATATATCTGCAGTTTATACTTCATCTGTTGATAGCAAATTTAGGATGATTACGCATGTCAAGATTGATCGGTGTTGGAAAACATGTAATCTTAGTAATTGTTTACTAATAAATCATGTTCCATCAAAATGTACATCGCAGGTAATATAACGAGTCATTAAAAACTTCTCTTTTATAAAGTAACTGCTAAAGAATGTTTCAAGGGCAACATATTCTCACTGGACGTCAAGAATATTTAAAAATATTTTAAGCACTTGGCTCTACGCCCCTGACTAACACTGCCGTCCCTCTGAAGAAACCAAGCCTGGTACATCACCAAGCCTGGTACATCACCAAGCCTGGTACATCACCAAGCCTGGTACATCACCAAGCCTGGTACATCACCAAGCCTGGTACATCACCAAGCCTGGTACATCACCAAGCCTGGTACAGGTTATTATATTGTGTATTTCTATACTCTTCAATAATTGAACAGTCCAAAATACACTGACAACGCGAGTCATTGAGACTCTGGTGTCACTGTGAGGTGAGTCGCTGTGATGGTGATAAACACCAAGCAGGAGAAAGTTTTACTGGAGCAGACGTCATGTGTTGCTGTGAAAACCTGAGCTTGGGGGAGACCACAGCCGGAGACCACAGCCGAGACCACAGCCGGAGACCACAGCCGGAGACCACAGCCAGAAACCACAGCCGGAGACTACAACGCTCTGCTCAGAATTAATAATGTTCAACAACCTTGTGTGTACACAGCATCACGCACTAACGTCCTGACTTTAGTGTTATGTCATCACTAAACTGTTTATTTCAAGTATTTTATAAATAGTGGCATTTTACCAGCCATTCTGGAAAAATATCCTGACTTTCCCCTGCTGTAAATAACTCCTAAAAAACTTAAACCTGTCTAAATTCCACAATACCTTGCTAAATATGGCGTATTATAAATGAGCCACAGTGTAATGTTATTTAGTGAGTGAATCATGTCACTGTAAACAACTCATTACTATCGTTAAAAGATCATTATTTTTTCAAGTAGTTCATTACCAGTAACTTGCTTAGTTATCAAAACTTTACGTCCTTCTTGCTGAACCCATTATGTGCCTCTAATGCTTACACTGTCTCCTACACGATGGGGCACGTCATGCATTATTAAGATATTAAGCTAACTTGTCATTGCTGACACTGCTCACCTAACATGAAAAACATAGACGTGATTGTTAGTGGATTGTTGTGGGTCACAATCTCAGAAGCAATGACTAAGCAAATGTGTGAGTGAGAGATGTCGGTGTTGCTGGACGTCAGTGTTGCTGGACGTCAGTGTTGCTGGACGTCAGTGTTGCTGGACGTCAGTGTTGCTGGACGTCTTCAAGTGTTGGATGAAAGGTATCTACTCTGTCATGTATATCATGTTAATTTTAAAAAATTGTGATTTCTCAAATTATCGTTGAGTTTCCCAGAGTTTAGACTCCGCATGGGTTGGAAAAATATTTCAGTAAGTTTGGGTTTAAGAAAGACCTACGTGGTATAGTGTGCTGCAGTCTTCATCATTTCTTGTGTTTATTCTTTCTCATGCTGATCTCGTGGGCGTGAGACTTCCACATCCACCCTGAGAAAGTGGGTGTGAGTACTGACCCCCACCCACCGTGAGGGAGTGGGCGTGAGGTGGGGGAAGGGTGTGTGTGGGTGCAGGGGCCGCCCACCACCAGCCTCCAGTACCCAGATGAGGTGACGACCAGGCAGCCTCCGTCATGGGTCCCCACATGTGTGTGTGTTATCCAGGTCTCAACTGACTGCTCTTACTGGGGTCCGTCATGGCTTCTAATATGTATACACCAAGATACACAAACACATACAGACGCCCACGCACAAACAACAGTATACACACATCCAGGTACACGCCCACGACCTCATATATACATATACACACATGCACTGTACGCACACAGCAATTTACACACACCCAAGTACACACACCAACCTACAGTACTATTTCTTGTGTACGTGAGCAACATAACAGAAGGAAATGAGTCAGAGGTGTACCTGTTCGCGAATGACGTGAAACTAATGAGGAGAATACAAACAGGACCACACCAGGAAAGACTACAAACGGATGTGGACAAGTGGCTTTTAGAATTTAATCCCAACAAATGCTAAGTTATGAAAATCGGGGAAGGGCGAAGTAGCCACAAATAGGTTGGGTATGTATAGGTGAGTACAGCAACACACACACACACACATACACACACACACACACACACACACACACACACACACACACACACACACACACAAACATGGAGAGATAGGGGGGACATGATAACGACATATAAAATACTGAGAGGAATTGACGAGGTGGACGGAGACAGAATGTTCCAGAGATGGGATACAGCAACAAGGGGACACAGTTGGAAGTTGAAGACTCAGATGAATCACAAGGATGTTAGGAAGTATTTCTTCAGTCACAGAGTGGTCAGGAAGTGGAATAGTTTGGGAAGCGATGTAGTGGAAGCAGGTTCCACTCATAGCTTTAAGAAGAGGTATGATAAAGCTCATGGCGCAGGGAGAGTGACCCAGTAGCGGCCAGTGAAGAGGCTGGGCCTCGACCCCTGCAAGCACAACTAGGTGAGTACACACACACCAGCGTCAACAGTGCCGCTAATGAGGCTAAGAGCTGGCTAGTGAGGCTAAGGTTACGCAGATAATATCAGGTTTGTGTAGACTTTGTAATGTGGTATTACCGTTCCCTCAAGTCCTGGAAAAACTAAACCTTTACTGCTGGTAAATATTGGTTTAGGTCTTGAGTGGGCGTGGCTGCTACGACTAATTTAATTGTGATTATCCTGGGGTTAATGGTAGTTCTTGTTGTAGCTCAGTGGTTGTTGTAGCTCAGTGGTTGTTGTAGCTCAGTGGTTGTTGTAGCTCAGTGGTTGTTGTAGCTGAGTGGTTGTTGTAGCTGAGTGGTTGTTGTAGCTCAGTTAGTGGTTTAGCTGAGTGGCTAAAGTACTGCGTAGCCTGATGCAGTGTGTGCAGTTTCGAATCCTGTAGTGCACTCAATGTTTCTAAATTCGCCCGTTTTTTAATTATTATTATTATTATATATATATATATATATATATATATATATATATATATATATATATATATATATATATATATGTGTGTGTGTGTGTACTCACCTATATGTGGTTGCAGGGGTCGATTCATAGCTTCTGGCCCCGCCTCTTCACTGGTCGATACTAATTCACTCTTTCCCTAACGGAAAAAAATATTTCATTGTGTTTGTTTATTATTAAATTATTGTAAACTTATCTAAAATATATTTAGTTGGATTAGGCTAAATTAAACTGCGCTAGTTATAATAAGGTTAGGTAAGTTTTCTAAGGTTGTTTTGGTAAAAAACTGTTAATTTTTATATTAACATAAATGAAAAAAAATATATATTTAAACGTAAAGAGAACATTTTAGAAAGGACTTAATTTTCAATGAGTTCTTGCTAATTGACCAATTTTACCTATTCGTCACGATACACACACACACACACACACACACACATATATATATATATATATATATATATATATATATTATAGGTAATCTGGGACGTAAAGACTACTATAATGCCAGCAGCGGCTGCCTGTCTCAGTCTTAAGACCCCAAGGTACTAATGATAACTGAGGCACTCGTTACGGCACCTGTAACTTGGTATATGTGCCAGGGAACATGGACGTGTGATGTGTTAATGAGTGCCACACCAGCGCCCGCCACACCATAAACTTGTTTTTTTTGAGGGGGGGGGGGGGAGGGCCTGTGTCTCGACAGGTAGGTTTGTGGCAGCGCTGAGGTGATGCGGTGATTAGGAATGTTAAACCCATGATGCTAGTTGCTGGGTTTTACTGGAGATCTTGGGACAGCCTCCACTTCTATTAAGGGGATTGTGTTGTAAACCCAGGAAATGTATATTAGATCTCAGAAGTGGTGATTATCTGCAGCCATTTTTGGTGTGGGGATTCTGAGGTTTTGTGCTGATGTATGGTGGGTTTAGATGGTGGGGGGGGGTATGTTAGGGGTGTGGTTGGATAGAGGTATGGTGGATTGATGTTAGGGTGTGACAGGGTAGGTGTGTGGGGGTTGATGTTAAGGTGTGGTAGGGTTGGGGTGTGGCAGGGTTGGGTTGGGGGTAGGGGAAGATGGCAGATATCGCAACACCTCGCGGGTGGTGCTAGGCTATGAGAGTGACCTCGAGTTCAAATTATCACTTAATGGAAAATATTTCGACACAGAGTGACAGAGCAAGCAATAAATTATGTACAATATACACCATCAACAACATTAATCATAGTAACGTCAGCATGTCAACATAACGTCACCGGTATGTCAGCATGAATGTGTAGACCAAGCTGTGAATGGTGGGGTTCGTCAGTCTTAAACATACTATTGGAAAAAAAAAAACACTATACGATCCCCTCCCGTACAGTGTTTTTTTGTTCCAATTGCGTTTCAGACTGAGGAACCCCACCATTCACAGCTTGGTCTACACATTCATGCTGACATCTTGGTGACGTTATGTTGACGACTTACTGAGTCGTAACAAGGCGTTTGACACAGTTCTACACAAGAGATTAGTGCAAAAGCTGGAGGACCAGGCAGGGATAACAGGGAAGACACTACAGTGGATCAGGGAATACCTGTCAGGAAGACAGCAGCGAGTCATGGTACGTGGCGAGGTGTCAGAGTGGGCGCCTGTAACGAGCGTGGTGCCACAGGGATCAGTCCTAGGACTTGTGCTGTTTCTGGTATTTGTGAACGACATGACGGAAGAAATAGACTCCGAAGTGTCCCTGTTTGCAGATGATGTGAAATTGATGAGAAGAATTCAATCGGACGAGGACCAGGTAGAACTAAAGAGGGATCTGGACAGGCTGCAGTCCTGGTCCAGCAACTGGCTCCTGGAGTTCAACCCCACCAAGTGCAAACTCATGAAGATTGGGGAAGGGCAAAGAAGACCACAGGCGGAGTACAGTCTAGGGGCCAGAGCCTACAAACCTCACTCAAGGAAAAGGATCTTGGGGTTAGTATAACACCGGGCACATCTCCTGAGGCGCACATCAACCAAATAACTGCTGCAGCATACGGGCGCCTAGCACATCAAAGAACAGCATTCCGACATCTTAATAAAGAGTCATTCAGGACCCTGTACACTGTGTACGTTAGGCCCATATTGGAGTATGGAGCGCCAGTTTGGAACCCTCACCTAGCCAAGCATGTAAGGAAACTAGAGAAAGTGCAAAGATTTGCAACAAGACTAGTTCCAGAGCTAAGGAATATGTCCTACGAGAGAGATTAAAGGAAATCGACCTGACGACACTGGAAGGCAGGAGAGATAGGGGAGATATGATAACGACATATAAAATACTGAGAGGAATTGACAAGGTGGACAGAGACAGGATGCTCCAGAGATGGGACACAGCAACAAGGGGTCACAGTTGGAAGTTGAAGACTCAGATGAATCACAGGGATGTTAGGAAGTATTTCTTCAGTCACAGAGTTGTCAGGAAGTGGAATAGTCTGGGAAGTGATGTAGTGGAAGCAGGATCCATACATAGCTTTAAGGAGAGGTATGATAAAACTCATTCAGCGGGAAGAGGGACCGAGTAGCGGCCAGTGAAGAGGCGGGGCCAGGAGCTGTGAATCGACTCCTGCAACCACAACTAGGTGAGTACACACACACACATACACTGCAGGAAACCTGTTCTTGGTGCTGTCAGTGGTAGTGAGTGGTGGTTGCACTCGAGATGGCGGTGTGTCAGAACTTTAGCCAGTGTGGTGAGAGATGTGAGAGTGGCTTCCCAGTGGCTGATGACTGACTTAAGTGGAATCAGCTAGTAGCAGTGGTGAAGTATGGAACTACCTTGAGGTGTTGGTTGAGCCTGTCAGTGGTGGTGGTAGTGGTGGTGGTAGTGGTGGTAGTGGTAGTGGTAGTGGTAGTGGTGGTTGTAGTGGTGGTAGTGGTTGTGGTGGTGGTAGTGGTGATGGTGGTGGTGGTGGTGGTAGTGGTGGTGGCAGCAGTGGTGGTGGTATTGATGGTGGTGGTAGTGGTGGTGGCAGCAGTGGTGGTGGTATTGATGGTGGTGGTAGTGGTGGTGGTGGTGGTGGCAGTGATGGTGGTGGTAGTGATGGTGGTGGTAGTGGTGATGGTGGTGGTGGTGGTGGTGGTGGCAGCAGTGGTGGTGGCAGCAGTGGTGGTGGTATTGATGGTGGTGGTGGTGGTAGTGGTGGTGGTGGTGGTGGTGGTAGTGGTGGTGGCAGCAGTGGTGGTGGTATTGTTAGTGGTGGTAGAAGGAGTGTAGTTAATGGTTCTGGTGTTATTTCGAAATAACAACATTCACTTTCTAACGTCTTTACCTGTGTCATTTTCTGAAGAGTATAAAAAAAATGACATTACATGTATAAAGAGTATAAAAAAAATGACATTATATATGTTACGATATGTTATTTTAATTTGGTCTAAATTATTCTAAATTTCTGATCAGTTGTGCGCAGCTCCAGTAACAATATAACGTCTGGCAGCGGGGCTGCAGCAAGGTCTCCTAATTTCTTGGAAACAATACGCTCGTTATGTGCGTTGTGAGGGCGGTGAGTTGATGTGTCTTCTAATGTGCTTGTTAATAAACTCATCATATAAAGAACAAAAAGGCACAATACCGTGACTGGAACAATACCGTGACTGGAACAATACCGTGACTGGAACAATACCATGACTGGAACAATACCGTGACTGGAACAATACCGTGACTGGAACAATACCATGACTGGAATAATACCATGACTGGAACAATACCGTGACTGGAATAATACCGTAACTGGAACAATACCATGACTGGAATAATACCGTGACTGGAACAATATCGTGACTGGAACAATACCGTGACTGGAACAGGATTGGTGTTTCTAAGCCAATGGTATTTTAACAAGGAAATGGCTTCCAGCAGGACTGGAGTTTCTAATAGATTAGATTTTGTCGCCGAAGTGGCTAATTTATGGTTCAGCCCATGTTGATCCTGTAGAGGGCAGCACAAGAACATGTGGATACACGAGAGGCCTAGGAACAAGGTCCCATGAGGGTTAACAGGACTACATCTGGATGTATATCTACAAGTCTTATCCGTTGCAGCAAATTATCATTAATGAAATACCCTGACATATCACATACGTTATTTATTATACTGCTTGTCTCTATATTCCTCGATTAGTAGACAAGGAAGCACATAATGTTAAAGAAACTGATCATAAGGCTGACCAAATACTTTGCATTTGCTGTATGACCTTTGTAGGTTTAGCGCTTCTTTTTTATAATAATAATAATAATACTTTGCATTTAGTTTGATCATCTGTGTGTCTGCTAAACTGCCAGAGGTATTTATACCCAAGCCTGAGCCTGGTTACTATAATATCAGTTAGTCAGTTCACATTAAAAGTCGCTCCGAAGACATACTTTTCTAGGTTCATGCTATCACAATCATTGATAGATCTACTCAGGCTTCTAACTGCATTCCTGTGACATTCAGTTTCACTATGTACTGCTCTTCTAATGTTGTTCCTAATGCTAGACACGGATATATAAAAATTTAGCTGTATTCAACATTTTAATTCTGGGTAGGCTGACTTATCAACTTTACCATGAACGAGTATTTCAGTGTGTGATTGTATCCACGATAACTGGACATTAAATCACTTTTCTCTGAATTTTGAGTATCTAGAGAAGACTTGGTTCCTCCAGTAAGACTGTTATTCACAATGTGCGTCAAGCGCCCTCAGTCATAGCATAGAATTAGTAATAATACATTGGCATTTTACAAAGTTTTTTTTTTGCGTAGTCGTGTTGGAGGGAAGTTTCTAACACACTGTCAGTTTAACAAGGAAATGAATTCCAGCAGAACTGGAGTTACCAGCACTTTAACATTTTAATTAAGAAATAACTTCCACGGGACTAGAGTTACTAACACTTTGACATTTAAACCAGGAAATGATTTCCAATAGGACTGGAGTTTCTAACACACTGGCGTGGTAATATATTTCCTGAATGCCACCCACAATAGTTGGCCAACTCACAGGCGCTATCTTTTATTGCTAGGTGGGCAGGAGCTGGAGGGGTGTAAACAAAAAAAATGGTATATTTCCTTAAACCCCTGCTACCTCTGCCCGTTTTTAAATTAACATCACCAGGTACGTGGACACTTACCCGACACTTTAGTGCTTCCAACAAGTACCATGATTAGTGCAGATTCTTTGAGATAGTCACTGCCCCTTCAAACTAACCTTGAACTGGTTTAGACCACTATCCATCACCTGAGCTAAAGATCGCCCGTTCCCTGTCATTACCATCCTTTGATGGTAAAGGCAATTTACTCTGATCGATTATATTACCAATGGCTTTAGGTGATTCCCATGTCCGGTCTGAAAACATGAAACTATTGGCAGCAGCAGTGACCTCGCTTGCCTCTCAGCTCGCAGATCTTAACAGTTACCCCCTTGACCTGGATGGTTCAGCTGACGTAGCAACGAGATGGGTAATGATAGGAAGTTGAAGCCACCACCACCTGGCAAGGTCTTCCTTCTCTCCCAGGCTTCCCTCTAGACAGGCTAATGTGGTGGGTGATATTCATGGAAGTACAAACAAGAGACAGTAGACGACTCTCAGGTCCACAGCGAGACTATCTTAACAATTTACTTCTTCGTTTCTTCATTTATATTTGAATTAACAATTTGCTACTACATTCAGTATACATTTGCTGCTGTTGTGACCGGTTTACTATCATATAAAAGATATCATTGCTAATATACAGTAATCACAACGCTCTCATATCTGCTTTCATGACTCACGAAATCGTAATGACACGATTGCAAACAAACCATACCACGGGCGGGGAGGGAACCCGCGGTCAGAGAGTCATAAAACTCCAGACCGACGCGCTAGCCACTGGGTCAGCTGGCTACAATAAGATTCACGGCCACGCTAGCGGGAGATTCGTCTGTAAAAACTTGCATTTGTGGTCACATTGGTGTTATGCTATCCTTCCTATGATGTATCAATATATCTAGTTGGATGAATCTTATTGTAGCCAGCTGGCCCAGTGGCTAGTGCGTCGGTCTGGAGTTTTATTACTTTCTGATCTCGGGTTCTAACCCCGCCCGTGGTATGGTTTGACTAAACCATGTTCTTAATTCGTTTTAAGTTGTAGGTTATAAGAAACTTTTGACGAAAGAGAAAAAAGCTTTCCATTGTGTAGGCTACAAAATAAGCTACTGGGTTTTTAGTCAGGTATTGAAACTGCTTTGTCTCCGCCACTGGTGTTAGGTTAGGTAAGATTCGTCAGGAAACAGGACAAGTGTTTCCTGAGTCGGGTCTTTGTCATATGATGACCCGCCACTGGAGCTTTTGGTCATCTGACCGAGGCTTTTCGCTGGCTTACCGGTCCATCCTTTTAAAAATTAAGGATAAATCAGTGTTGGGGCGCCGCATAAACTCAGCCATCATGGTTAGGTGACCTAGCATCAGGAGGGAACAGGTACAACCCCCCCACCACCACCTAAGTACAGGTACTGCGTCAGAGCAGACGATATTGACCCTGGTTGTTAATGTTACCACTAGGTGTTGTACACAACCCTCTGCAATTGTTTATTAAAATCTTCATATTCTTTTGGAAAGTAGTTACCAGTATTTGTAGTGTAATAGCATTGTGGGTGTGTTGAGTGGGTGTGGGTGTGGGTATTTGTGTTTTTTCCTGCGTGGGGATATGGGTGTTTGCGTGTGTATAGGTGACCTAGTATGTGCATGTGTATGTCTTCAGTTACGTGCTCTTCTATTTATATATATATTATATATTTATATATATATATATATATATATATATATATATATATATATATATATATATATATATATATATATATATATATATATGCGTGCATGCATGAAGGGGGCGCGCGTGCATGAAGGGGGCGCGCGTGCATGAAGGGGGCGCGCGTGCATGAAGGGGGCGCGTGTGTAGTCTTACAAGGTTCAAATTATATTTTTCACCTAAAATGAGCATCATTTTCTTGGCTGACTTGTGCGTTACAGTCGATACACTTTCTAGCAGTGTCATAGACCATCTGTCATGCTATCCAGGTTACGGAAGGTTCCTATTTCCACACGATATACAGTAGTTGGCTTCAGGTTGTGGTGTCCTCTTATACTGCCTGTGGGCGAGTGTGCTGTAAGAGGCGCTGAGAAGCAACCTCTGGATGTGAACACTCCACATTCCTTCAAGCTTACCTCTAGGAATGTGCACTGTTCAGTGTTTACAACTTATTCTCTAACTTAAGCACATAACGTTTGGATAACAACGCTCTAACATAATATGCTTATGTCCTGCGTTGTCAGACGTAAGATAACCGTTAATTATTTCGTTGCTGTCTCGTAACGATAGGTGCATATAGGTTAATTTATATTAGCCTAACCTAACAAAACCTTAAATAAGATGTGCTGATTTTTTTTTCCTTAGAGACTTAGATCGGGCCATACCCATCCTGTGGTCGGTAGTGGCTACTTTATTGTGATGGAGAAACAGAGTATAGATACGTTAAACAAGTCTTGGGAACTTGGCCGTGAGAGGACTGACATTCAGTCATATTTTTACTAACAGATTTGTCATTCCTTTACGAGTTACAGGCAAAAATTGGTCACAGGTCACACAGACAAGCACGGGGGTCACACAGACACGCAAAGGGGTCACACAGACAAGCACGGGGGTCACACAGACACGCAAAGGGGTCACACAGACAAGCACGAGTCACAGACAAGCAAGGGTCACACAGACAAGCACGGGATCACACAAACAAGCACGGGGTCACACAGACAAGCACGGAGTCACAAGCACGGGTCACACAGGCAAGCACGGGGTCACACAGACAAGCACGGGATCACACAAACAAGCACGGGGTCACACAGACAAGCACGGAGTCACAGACAAGCACGGGTCACACAGGCAAGCACGGGGTCACAGACAAGTACGGGGTCACAGACAAGTACGGAGTCACAGAAAAGCACGGGGTCACAGACAAGCACGGGGTCACAGACAAGTATGGGGTCATACGGACAAGTACAGGGTCACACAGATAAGCACGGGTCACAGAGACAAGCACGGGTCACACAGTCTAGCACGGGGTTACACAGACAAGCACGGGGTCACAACATGAACTTACACACTGGCTCACAAACACATCATACATTATGTTGACCAACACAACGTTATAATGTTGCATAGGAGTAACCAGACTCCCACCACCCTGCAACCACTACCGTGTTCAACACCATGCAACCACAACCGTGTTCACCACCCTGCAACCACAACCGTGTCCACCACCCTGCAACCACAACCGTGTTCACCACCCTGCAACCACAGCTGTGTCCACCACCCTAAAACCACAGCCGTGTGCACCACCCTGCAACCACAGCCGTGTTCAACCTGCAACCACAACCGTGTTCACCACCCTGCAACCACAGCCGTGTCCACCACCCAACAACCACAACCGTGTTCACCACCCTGCAACCACAACCGTGTTCACCACCCTGCAACCACAACCGTGTCCACCACCCTGCAACCACAACCGTGTCCACCATTCTGCAACCACAACCGTGTCCACCACCCTGCAACCACAACCGTGTCCACCACCCTGCAACCACAACGTGTTCACCACCCTGCAACCACAACCGTGTCCACCACCCTGCAACCACAACCGCGTCCACCACCCTGCAACCACAACCGTGTCCACCACCCTGCAACCTCAACAGTGTCCACCACCCTGCAACCACAACCGTTTCCACCACCCTACAACCACAGCCGTGTCCACCACCCTGCAACCACAACCGTGTCCACCACCCTGCAACCTCAACCGTGTCCACCACCCTGCAACCACAACCGTGTCCACTACCCTGCAACCACAACCGTGTCCACCACCCTACAACCACAGCCGTGTTCAACCTGCAACCACAACCGTGTCCACCACCCTGCCTCCTCAACCGTGTCCACCACCCTACAACCACAGCCGTGTGCACCACCCTGCAACTACAACCGGGTCCACCACCCTGCAACCTCAACCGTGTCCACCACCCTGCAACCACAACCGTGTCCACCACCCTACAACCACAGCCGTGTCCGCCACCCTGCAACTACAACCGTGTCCACCACCCTGCAACCTCAACCGTGTCCACTACCCTGCAACCACAACCGTGTCTACCACCCTATAACCACAGCCGTGTTCTACCTGCAACCACAACCGTGTCCACCACCCTGCAACCTCAACCGTGTCCACCACCCTACAACCACAGCCGTGTGCACCACCCTGCAACCACAACCGTGTCCACCACCCTGCAACCTCAATCGTGTCCACCACCCTACAACCACAGTCGTGTCCACCACCCTGCATCCACAGCCGTGTGCACCACCCTGCAACCACAGCCGTGTTCAACCTGCAACAACAACCGTGTCCACCACCCTTCAACCACAGCCGTTTCCACTCTACATCCACAGCCGCATCCACCCTGCAACCACAGCCGTATCGACCCTGCAACCACAGCCGCTTCCACCCTGCAACCATAGTCGTATCCACCCTACAACCACTGTCGTATCCACCACCCTACAACCAAAGCCTTGACAACAGCACCTGACACCGTGGTGTCACAGCTTCTAATAAACACACTAGAATAACATATCCCTAGAGTTCTATGTGTTGGGAGATTTTACAGGCGCAGATCTATCGTATATACAATTTTTTTTTTTAACTAACCAACGTACAAGATCACCAATGTAATTACTGGCCAGAGTCAGTGGTACTTAACCTGAGTGAGGCGCATGACGGTCGTGTCATCAGGCCAGGATCTGATCCAATGAAAACAAATTATTGTAAGTTTTGCAGTAATCTATTTTTTACCTCGTTGGGAAGAAGTGAAAACGCATTTGGGCAGAAATGTGAGACGGGTCAAAGAGATCAGTATATTTCGACTTCAAACCCTCTTCAGTAAAAAGTGAGGGCGAAATTTGAAGACCTTTTTTCTATATTCTTCCAAGTGGTTTTTCCCCTTTTCAGAGATCAGTGTTTGTAACACTTTAATCCAAGCTTCCACTGATGGATCAGTGTTTGTAACACTTTAATGCTAGCTTCCACTGATGGATCAGTGTTTGTAACACTTTAATCCAAGCTTCCACTGATGGATCAGTGTTTGTAACACTTTAATCCAAGCTTCCACTGATGGATCAGTGTTTGTAACACTTTAATCCAAGCTTCCACTGATGGATCAGTGTTTGTAACACTTTAATCCAAGCTTCCACTGATGGATCAGTGTTTGTAACACTTTAATCCAAGCTTCCACTGATGGATCAGTGTTTGTAACACTTTAATCCAAGCTTCCACTGATGGATCAGTGTTTGTAACACTTTAATCCAAGCTTCCACTGATGGATCAGTGTTTGTAACACTTTAATGCTAGCTTCCACTGATGGATCAGTGTTTGTAACACTTTAATCCAAGCTTCCACTGATGGATCAGTGTTTGTAACACTTAATCCAAGCTTCCACTGATGGATCAGTGTTTGTAACACTTTAATCCAAGCTTCCACTGATGGATCAGTGTTTGTAACACTTTAATCCAAGCTTCCACTGATGGATCAGTGTTTGTAACACTTTAATCCAAGCTTCCACTGATGGATCAGTGTTTGTAACACTTTAATCCAAGCTTCCACTGATGGATCAGTGTTTGTAACACTTTAATCCAAGCTTCCACTGATGGATCAGTGTTTGTAACACTTTAATCCAAGCTTCCACTGATGGATCAGTGTTTGTAACACTTTAATCCAAACTTCCCTTGATGGATCAGTGTTTGTAACACTTTAATCCAAGCTTCCACTGATGGATCAGTGTTTGTAACACTTTAATCCAAGCTTCCACTGATAAAGTTGAGAGCTCGTGTAACTGTGGACGAAGTGGCCGCAGGTCTCCCCATCACCCGGTAGCTGACGAGGGTGATGGGATCCATTAATTGCGGCTCCCAGGGCTGTAATTACCCCATTAAGCTAATGGAGCCTCAGAGGGAAGGCTATTAACAAGCTACTGATGAGGTTCTGACCCCCCTGTAGGGGATCAGTCCCTCCTGTAGCGCTCTCTGTATTATTCAATAAACTGGCTACACCTTGAGGCTACGCTGTTCAGTGTGGTAGTTAAACTGTGGGAACACCTACACACCTAAACTGTGGGAACAGCTACACAGCTAAACTGTGGGAACAGCTACACAGCTAAACTGTGGGAACAGCTACACAGCTAAACTGTGGGAACAGCTACACAGCTAAACTGTGGGAACAGCTACACAGCTAAACTGTGGGAACAGCTACACAGCTAAACTGTGGGAACAGCTACACAGCTAAACTGTTGGAACAGCTACAGAGCTAAACTGTGGAAACAGCAACAGAGCTAAACTGTGGAAACACCAACAGAGCTAAACTGTGGAAACAGCTACAGAGCTAAACTGTGGGAACACCTACAGAGCTAAACTGTGGGAACAGATACAAAGCTAAACTGTGGAAACAGCTACAGAGCTAAACTGTGGGAACAGCTACAGAGCTAAACTGTGGGAACAGCAACAGAGCTAAACTGTGGAAACAGCTACAGAGCTAAACTGTGGAAACAGCTACAGAGCTAAACTGTGGAAACAGCTACAGAGCTAAACTGTGGGAACACCTACAGAGCTAAACTGTGGAAACAGCTACAGAGCTAAACTGTGGAAACAGCTACAGAGCTAAACTGTGGAAACAGCTACAGAGCTAAACTGTGGAAACAGATACAGAGCTAAACTGTGGAAACAGCTACAGAGCTAAACTGTGGGAACACCTACAGAGCTAAACTGTGGAAACAGCTACAGAGCTAAACTGTGGGAACACCTACAGAGCTAAACTGTGGGAACAGCAACAGAGCTAAACTGTGGGAACAGTTACAGAGCTAAACTGTGGGAACAGATACAAAGCTAAACTGTGGGAACACCTACAGAGCTAAACTGTGGAAACAGCTACAGAGCTAAACTGTGGGAACACCTACAGAGCTAAATTGTGGGAACACCTACAGAGCTAAACTGTGGAAACAGCTACAGAGCTAAACTGTGGGAACAGCAACAGAGCTAAACTGTGGAAACAGCTACAGAGCTAAACTGTGGGAACAACAACAGAGCTAAACTGTGGAAACAGCTACAGAGCTAAACTGTGGGAACAGCAACAGAGCTAAACTGTGGAAACAGCTACAGAGCTAAACTGTGGGAACAGCTACAGAGCTAAACTGTGGGAACACCTACAGAGCTAAACTGTGGAAACAGCTACAGAGCTAAACTGTGGGAACAGCAACAGAGCTAAACTGTGGAAACAGCTACAGAGTTAAACTGTGGGAACACCTACAGAGCTAAACTGTGGGAACAGTTACAGAGCTAAACTGTGGAAACAGCTACAGAGCTAAACTGTGGAAACAGCTACAGAGCTAAACTGTGGAAACAGCTACAGAGCTAAACTGTGGGAACAGCTACAGAGCTAAACTGTGGGAACACCTACAGAGCTAAACTGTGGAAACACCTACAGAGCTAAACTGTGGAAACAGCTACAGAGCTAAACTGTGGAAACAGCTACAGAGCTAAACTGTGGAAACAGCTACAGAGCTAAACTGTGGGAACACCTACAGAGCTAAACTGTGGAAACAGCTACAGAGCTAAACTGTGGGAACAGCAACAGAGCTAAACTGTGGAAACAGCTACAGAGTTAAACTGTGGGAACAGCTACAGAGCTAAACTGTGGGAACAGTTACAGAGCTAAACTGTGGGAACAGATACAAAGCTAAACTGTGGGAACACCTACAGAGCTAAGTTGTAGGAACACTAGCAGTATGCGACTACTCTATTCTATATGAGTTACATAGTGGGATCGAAAACCAGCTATGTTTCCCTGACATATTCCCCCGACACAGTATGGATCGCATACTTGAAGTAATGAAATCAATCATCCTGAAATGGGAGACTTCAGCAAGGTGTTGAGAATATTGTCAAACATTTTACCGTGGGTGCAGTAACTTCAAGAACTTTAATTAAGGCTCCAGCAGAGTTGATGGTTGATATGGCAGACGTGGCGAGTAGAGAGGACAAGGCTGGGATGAAGTGGTATTATGGTGCAACGTAAAGGCAAGACCTTATGACCATCCCTGGTGTGGCTGGTCAGGTGTGGTTTCTGGCAGTACCCGCTGCTAGTGTGGTAGCTGACAGTACCCGCTGCTAGTGTGGTAGCTGGCAGTACCCGCTGCTAGTGTGGTAGCTGGCAGTACCCGCTGCTAGTGTGGTAGCTGGCAGTACCCGCTGCTAGTGTGGTAGCTGGCAGTACCCGCTGCTAGTGTGGTAGCTGGCAGTACCCGCTGCTAGTGTGGTAGCTGGCAGTACCCGCTGCTAGTGTGGTAGCTGGCAGTACCCGCTGCTAGTGTGGTGCTGGCAGACCCGCGCTAGTGTGGTAGCTGGCAGTACCCGCTGCTAGTGTGGTAGCTGGCAGTACCGCTGCTAGTGTGGTAGCTGGCAGTACCCGCTGCTAGTGTGGTAGCTGGCAGTACCCGCTGCTAGTGTGGTAGCTGGCAGTACCCGCTGCTAGTGTGGTAGCTGGCAGTACCCGCTGCTAGTGTGGTAGCTGGCAGTACCCGCTGATAGTGTGGTAGCTGGCAGTACCCGCTGATAGTGTGGTAGCTGGCAGTACCCGCTGCTAGTGTGGTAGCTGGCAGTACCCGCTGCTAGTGTGGTAGCTGGCAGTACCCGCTGCTAGTGTGGTAGCTGGCAGTACCCGCTGATAGTGTGGTAGCTGGCAATACCCGCTGATAGTGTGGTAGCTGGCAGTACCCGCTGCTAGTGTGGTAGCTGGCAGTACCCGCTGCTAGTGTGGTAGCTGGCAGTACCCGCTGCTAGTGTGGTAGCTGGCAGTACCCGCTGCTAGTGTGGTAGCTGGCAGTACCCGCTGCTAGTGTGGTAGCCGGCAGTACCCGCTGCTACTCTTCATGTGGACCTTTGAGATGGAAGGGGAAGTGAGGCTTTGTAGTAGTGGGAGGTGGGGTGGAGTGGGCGTGGGCGTGGGCGAGGGCGTGGGCGTAGATGGGTCTAGAAAGTCTACTCTGGCTGCTTGTGCGGTTTGTGTTGATGACTTCATTGTGTCAGCGGTGATGCCAGGCCTTGTATAGTGCCGCTCTGCTCCTCTGTTACACACTCTGATGCCACCTTGTACTACCGTGCTGCCACCTTGTACTACCGTGCTGCCACCTTGTACTACCGTGCTGTCACCTTGTACTACCGTTGTGCCACCTTGTACCACCGTGCTGCCACCTTGTACCACCATGCTGCCACTTTGTACCACCATGCTGCCACCTTGTACCACCATGCTGCCCCTTTGTACCACCGTGCTGCCACTTTGTACCACCCCGTGGTGATGTCTTGCACCACTGTTTTCGTGCACTGTACCATTGTGGTCATGTGCCAATGTTGTGGAGCATTGTATTACTGCGATTAAAACATAACAATATCTAACATTAATTTTTAGTCTTTTTAATAGATTTTATATTGATTTTTCAATTGATACGACAACATTATTACGTCTTCTCGTAGATACGGACGAACATGGAGATTTTATCCACCTATCTCAGACGCAAGCCTAAGACCAAAGATAGACACAAGTCTATCTCAGATACAAGTCTATCTCAGACACAAGTCTATCTCAGATACAAGTCTATCTCGGATACAAGTCTATCTCAGACACAAGTCTATCTCAGATACAAGTCTATCTCAGATACAAGTCTATCTCAGATACAAGTCTATCTCAGATACAAGTCTATCTCAGACACAAGTCTATCTCAGATACAAGTCTATCTCGGATACAAGTCTATCTCAGACACAAGTCTATCTCAGATACAAGTCTATCTCAGATACAAGTCTATCTCAGACACAAGTCTATCTCAGATACAAGTCTATCTCAGATACAAGTCTATCTCAGATACAAGTCTATCTCAGATACAAGTCTATCTCAGATACAAGTCTATCTCAGACACAAGTCTATCTCAGATACAAGTCTTTCTCGGACTAAGTCTAACGAGGAGAGTACGGTACTTGTCATACTTGTTTCGACCTAGTATCAACCTGGCCTACTCGCCAAGCCTCGTATTGCCAACCAAGTTGATGATTAATTTATAGTTTCAATACATCAGTTGATATCAGTCTGAACATCATGAAATCTTTCATAATATTAACCTTAAATAATACTGAATTTAGACTGATTTTAGATATTTTCGTTAGGATTAAAGATGTCTTTTATTAAGATATTTTTTTCACGATTATCGCCTGTTACAAAGTTAGTATTTATACAAAATGTAAATATCTGCAGTCCATGAATTTATTTTTAATACAATTGAGCTTGTTTGAGAGACTTGTATTACTGTTAGAAAACATTTTGGTCCTGGGACCTTGATTACTATTATTGTGCGCAACACCACCACCATCACCATCACCACCACCACCACCACCACCACCACCATCACCATCACCACCATCACCATCACCACCACCACCATCACCATCACCAACACCACCACCACCACCACCACCATCACCATCACCACCACTACCACCACCAACACCACCACCAACACCACCACCACCACCACCACCACCACCACCATCACCATCACCACCACTACCATCACCACCACTACCACCACCAACACCACCACCACCACCACCATCACCATCACCACCACTACCACCACCAACACCACCACCACCACCACCACACTAGGCACTAAAACACTTCGCTTTACGAATAATTGAGATGATAAAAGCTGTGTTCATCTTAGAGATGTGTCGTTGACTCCCATCACCAGCTGTCATAATGAAGTGTCAAGTGTTCATGCATTATCGTTAATCGTTACTATTAAAATTTGGCGAGGCTTTGCCACAAACTCTGTGCGCACCAGCTACATGACTCCCCCTAACTCTTCACCACAACACCGTGCGTTTGCAAACAACTCAGAATTACAACGAAAGTATTGCAGAATTGCAGTAATTGGTGACTGCCGACACGTGTGTTCCAAGTCCTCTCCCCCCCCCAAAAAAAAAGAATCTGTGGATCTTAATAACCGAAGAATCATTAGCGTGGTAGCCTAGTGCATCAGTCTTGTGGTGATTGTACAACGGTGAGGTGTCTGAACTGTGTAAACAACGGTCACTGTTGGTCTTGGCTTCGCTCTATTGCTCCAGTAAGGTCAGTCGTGACTCCACGATGGACGTAATGTAAGTTTCCTCATTCACACCGTCCGTGCCCCTTCCTTCTCTCATTCACACCGTCCGTGCCCCTTCCTTCTCTCATTCACACCGTCCGTGCCCCTTCCTTCTCTCATTCACACCGTCCGTGCCCCTTCCTTCTCATTCACACCGTCCGTCCCCCTTCCTTCTTTCATTCACACCGTCCGTGCCCCTTCCTCTCATTCACATCGTCCGTGCCCCTTCCTCTCATTCACACCGTCCGTGCCCCTTCCTCTCATTCACACCGTCCGTGCCCTTTCCTCTCATTCACATCGTCCGTGTCATTTCCTCCTCTCATTTACACCGTCCGTGTCCTTTCCTCCTCTCATTTACACCGTCCGTGTCCCGCTCTGCAGAAACCAATTTGATCAAGTGTTGTAAATTTCTGTTTTACTTAGGTACGAATGATAAATTTGCAAATAATATGCCGGATATCGAAATATATTCGTGTAGTCCTCTTAGAGCCTAGTTCCTGTCCCTCATCTTCTTGTTCTACTCTTCACAAATTTTGTTTTTTAGATTTTGCCACCGAAGTGGCTAGTTTATTGTGCACCCCATATCCATCCTGTGGACGGTTGCGCAAGAACGTATGAATACACAGAAGGCCTACGAACTAGGCCTCAAAGGGGTTTATAACTGTGGGTGCGCAATAATGTGGCCGCGTCGGCGCAGAGAAGTCAGTTCAACAACAACAATGACAACAACATGAGTGGAAGTTTAAATGTCGAGAAGTTCGGTAATACAAGGACACATCTGCCAGTCCCCAAGAACCTTCATCACACAACGTTTCGCTCAAAGGCGAGCTTTGTGCAAGTTAGGTTAGGTAAAATTCGTCAGGAAACAGGACAAGTGTTTCCTGACAGCTGGAGCCTTTGATCATTGCTGACTTCCACTGCTACAGTCCACCATTAAATTATATATATATATATATATATATATATATATATATATATATATATATATATATATATATATATATATATATATATACTATATGACTCGCAAAACGCTCAACTTTAAAGCGAAATGTTATCTGATAATGTTTAAGCACTTACTCTTTCTACACTTTTCCTCTCAACTAACAACACTCATACTCCTCACAACACATAATTAACACTAAGAATATTGGCTGACTCTTATTACCACAGTCGCAACATTTTTATCAGCAATGTTAGAAACAATATTTTATAAATCACATCAGAGTGTTTGGTAGCGGTGGAGGAAGTGCAGTGTGGTCCGGCTGAGGTCATGTCTCTTTGTAATGATTCGAGGTGATCATGCAGTCGTGCAATGTTTTACTTGTGTGTTGCGTCACCAATTGTGTTATTTCATTCAATATTAAAAATGTTCGTGCAATTTCCGGGCAAATGCGTCAAGTGGAAGATGTGGAGCGGAGACTTTATCTTGCCTATAACATCAAGAGTTTTGTGGAAACTTTGGCAGTGTGAAACGTTTTAAATTAGATTAGAAATTCTCTCTCTCTCTTGATGTTTTTTTTATCAAGAGTAATAGCACTGGAAAAATATTAGATATTTAAAAAGAGGAAAAAGCCTTTTTTTTTTTTTTAAGTGGCATGGGATAATAGAAATGTTATGATCACATGTGTCCGTGGGAGACCTCCTAGTGGTTGAAATTCCAGCAGATAAATTGGTTGGTCAGAGTTGAGCCTCAGCCACCTTGGCTTATATTCAATCTCTCTCTCTCTCTCTCTCTCTCTCATATATATATATATATATATATATATATATATATATATATATATATATTTATTTATTTATTTCTTTATTTATTGTGTGTAGGAGAAGCTGATGAAAAATTATATTAAAAAATGTGCAGAGAAAAAATTGCAGGAATACGATTTAAAGATGTAATATATTGGTTTACCTCAAACACTGAACCACAAACAATGGACCACAAGCACTGGACCACAAACACTGGACCACAAGCACTGGACCACAAACACTGGACCACAAACATTGAACCGCTAACACTGTTTATGAAAAAAACTTTCTATTATTTATTCATCATCGTATTATTCTCAGGTGACAGTTGTGTTCTCTTGTTCTCTATTTAGTGTCTCGTATCTATGACCTTGTGTGTGACTGTCATGTCTCCTCTTCTCTCAGCCAACGATGACCTTTTTTTTGTATTCTGTCAGTCTTCGCCATTTCGTTGACACACACAAACACACACACACACACACACACACACACACACACACACACACACATACTGCGGGGAATCGACAAGGTAGACAGGGACAGGATGTTCCAGAGAGGGAACACAGAAACAAGGGGACACAACTGGAAGCTGAAGACTCAGATGAGTCAAAGGGATGTTAGGAAGCATTTCTTCAGCCACAGAGTAGTCAGGAAGTGGAATAGTCTAGAGAAAGATATAGTGGAGGCAGGAACCATACATAGTTTTAAGACAAGGTATGATAAAGCTCATGGAGCAGGGAGAGCAGAGACCCAGTAGCGGACAGCGAAGAGGCGGGGCCAGGAGCTGAGTCTCGACCCCTGCAACCACAATTAGGTGAGTACCTAATTACCATTAGATGTGTGTGTGTGTGTGTGGGGGACTCATCCTTGCACCTGAAGACTGTTTCACTATCAGTACGTGTAGTATACGAGTTTAATTTCATTTATGTGATCGTCCAGTGACAATCTTTTGTCTCTTGTTACTTCTATATCCTTCCCTCCGTCACTCAATATTTCATCACGTAACCTACAGTCTTTACCCAGTCTATTATTACTGTCACCACATGTCACATATCTGCATTAAATTTCATCTATCTCTCGTTCCATAACTCTCAAGCAAGCAGGTAGTGGGTCCAGACCAGTCTGAGGGTGAGCAGTCACGCTTCAGCGTGAGCAGTCACGCCAGCCACTAGGTCAGTGCTCACCTTCAAACAAGTCTGGTCCCAAGAACTGGTCTCATTATGTAAGAGTGTTGAGCCACACAGGTGAAGATAGTATGTATTTTATTTGCTTGTCGAATTAGGAAAGTTCTAATGATTTTGATTCTCTCTCTCTCTCCTGTGACGTTAGACTTGTAACGTTGGACTTGCATTGCTAGACTTTTAACGCTAGACTTATGATACTAGACTTGCGACGTTAGACTTGCGACATTATACTTGCGACGTTAGACTTGCGACGTTAGACTTGCGACGTTAGACTTGCGCATTGTAATGGCAAAAAAATATATTTTAAGGGTAAACACTGTTTTTTGAGGGCAGACTCATATAATCTACTGATTATTCGTATTTCAGATGAGTTAAGTGATTTAATTTGTTATATGAAACAGACTCTATCATACGAACATATTAGTTACTCATACTATAACTTTTGCGCTATTTTATCCTTCATATAGTGCACAATACATATATAGTGCATCGTATGGAAAGATACCGAGTTAGACTTGTTGCAGTTTCAGAGTTACTAAGCCACGCTTGTATAAAAAACTGCAACATCATTGCATCAAAGTCAAACTAATGACCACCTCTCTTGCTGCTGCTTCTGCTGCTGCTGCTGCTGCTGCTTCTGCTCCTCCCTCACGTGTAGCAACACAAAGTGGACAGGTCGTGCTACTTAGTTACACACGATATATTCAAGTAGATCTTAAGTAAGGCAGACCCACGGCTTTTTAATGTGAGGGATCTAGATGGTGGGATCAAGTGGAGGTAACTGAAGCAAGTAGCTCACTAGAGGTTAGCACGGAATTACCTTCAGGTACGAGACGGTGAATGAGCTCGTCTCTCAAAGGGTAATTCAAAGCTTGAGCTTAAGTGGTTGAAACAGGAGTCGGCATTGCCGTGACATTAAGCACAGCGACGCCAACCACAGTAATGAATATGCAAAAAAAAAAAAAAAAAAGATGGAAATGGATAATTGCTGACTGGGTTTTTGAGCACAATTTTTCTTCTATTTACTGAGGACTCTGGTGCCTGGGTGGCAAGTGCCCAGCAATCAGGAATGCAAATTACTACCTTGACTGACATTCACAACTCGTGCACTAGAAACTGGCGGGGAGACAAAAACACACACCCCGCTAGTAGCCCCGGGTGTGTTAAGAACCTCGTCAGGAGGATTTACCAGCAGACGAAGGCTGGACTGAAGGTGTCTGTCTCTATGAGATGTAAAGTTTTTACACTAACGTCAAATTATTATTATATTCATGAAGAAAAGCGCTTCAAAACTCTCTCTCGCCTTTACGTATTCCCACTACTGTGGCCTCACTACTGTGGCCCCACTACTGTGGCCTCACTACTGTGGCCCCACTACTGTGGCCCACTACTGTGGCCCCAATACTGTGGCCCCACTACTGTGGCCCCACTACTGTGGCCCCACTACTGTGGCCCCACTACTGTGGCCCCACTACTGTGGCCCCACTACTGTGGCCCCACTACTGTGGCCCCACTACTGTGGCCCCACTACTGTGGTCCCACTACTGTGGCCCCACTACTGTGGCCCCACAACTGTGGCCCCACTACTGTGGCCCCACTACTGTGGTCCCA
Organism: Cherax destructor; assembly: GCA_009830355.1. Lineage (NCBI taxonomy): Eukaryota > Metazoa > Arthropoda > Malacostraca > Decapoda > Parastacidae > Cherax > Cherax destructor. Next base: position 25,645 of record WNWK01002897.1, on the reverse strand, counting down.
CTACTGTGGCCCCACTACTGTGGCCCCACTACTGTGGTCCCACTACTGTGGTCCCACTACTGTGGCCCCACTACTGTGGCCCCACTACTGTGGCCCCACTACTGTCGCCCCATTACTGTGGTACTGAACATCTTAATGACAAAAACGAGCATTTTTATGGCAAAACAATTGATAATTTTCATGGCAAAACCAGAGTATTTTAAGAGCAAACGCTGATTTTCTCAGGGGAGACTCTCATAACCCATTTTTTTGTCTTTGAGATGAGTTAATTTATTTAATATGCTATATGAAAAAGACTATCATACGAGTATATTAATATATATTTTTTGCTGTATTTACCTTCTATATAGTACATTATATGGAAAGCAAAGCACTAAAATGGAAATCAGTGCAAATTTCTTCCTTCTCGCCCTCGGAAAAGTTCCACCCAGGACCCCTGTGTCTTACATTTACTGGTGTTACTCTGTGTTATACTTGGCTAAGTTTGGTTAAATAGTGCTAACCTAACCTAAATAATGTATGTATAGAAACTAGCTAAAGCTCCTATAATAAAAGGAACAAGAGCTTTGACATTAGTACTGCAGAGTTCATCTGTCTTGCCTTCAAGATTTATGGTAAACTTAAATTGTGTCATCAGTTATCTGTTAGTGGTTCTGGGGAATATTTTCCGTGTCCCGGTCAGGCCTTCTAGTGTGGAAAGGAAATATTTGTGACTTAAGAACTATAATGAACTACACAGAAAAGTAAAGGTATGAGTATGATGAATGTGAGTAGAAGGTTGTAAGATTTACCTGTTATCTTACGTGTTCGTGAGACGGAAAGAAAGATCAGCAGTCCTGCCAGTGCCAGCAAAATTAACAGATTTTTTAATTACAATAATTAGAAACACAGCAGCGTGTATATATCCTTTTACTCAACACTCAAGAAATACTTCCAGCAGGTCTGCAGGTTTCTGACATGTTTATATCGTAAATTATGCTCAGTCGACGAACACCCAGGTACCAATTTCTTACTGTTAGGTGGAGAAGGGCAACAGGTGCAGAGAGAATGATTGCCTATACCTCTCTCCCCGTCTGGGTATATACTGAAGAGGTCCTGTAATAGTGGTGGTGGAGGTTCAGGGCCTGGTGGTTATTGTGGTGGTGGCTTTGGAAGGTACGTGGTAGTGGGGGGCGGTAGTTACGGGTAGGTGGTGGTAGTTATGGAGACTGGCTGTGGTGGAAGTTAGAGGTAAATGGTTGTAGGTACTGGGCAGTAGTGGAGTAGTGGTAATTATTAGAGCTGTTAGGATACTTACAGGTGGGTTGTGGTAGATACAGGTGTGTGATAGTTACAGGTAGTAGGAGACAGTTACATGGAAGTTACAGGTAGGACATGATCAGCTATAGGTGGGTGGGGGGTAGTTACAGGTATATATTGGTGGTGACAGGTGGGTGGTGCTACGTAGTACCATACCACAATAAGTGACCCAGGTTCTCTCTGTTTTCATCACCACCACAACAACAGTTAAATACTCACACGAAAGGTCACTCTCTGTGTACCAGACATACTACCCAGGGCAACAACTCCTGTATCCACATAATTGTATTCACAAATCAATAAACTTCTTGTCACATATAGCCAGACAAAATATTAAATGGTGTTATTGACCAATGACTTTCACACGGGGAAACACTAGGCCAAATCACACATAATCAAAAATTATTTTCTGCCACTCATCTAATTTCTTGATGTATTTTTTATCAAGGGTTCGCCAGCCTGGAGGCTTTGATTAGTTAAGTGTAAAGCTCATCGGTTGCATAAGGGGCCAATAGGATTGCAGTTCACGTGAATAACAACTTCATGAATACTTTAATCTCTAAAATGGGGATTAAAATATGTCTGTAGAGTATATATACGCAGAGATATAGACTTCTCGGGATATATACCTGGTTGAAGCCTAGTTCGTGGCTGGTCGATTTGTTAGGTGTGAAGCATATCGACTATACGAGTCTTAAGTTGGAGTTCTCCTGTACACCACCAATCAAGAATATATTAATCCATATTTTGTGGGTTAAGTAGACTCTCATTACATAGTCACAGGGAAATACACACCACTCAGTGTATATACACAGGGATATACACACCTCTCGTTGTATATGTGACTGTTGGGTACAGTGTTGTCTATATAATAGCTAAACAAATATTGTTTAAACCTTATGGATTATCATTTTTCAATAGTCCATTAAAGAATAAATAGTCACAATACCGTGACTGGAACAATACACAAATAACCCACACATAGGAAAATTAAACTTATGCCAACGTTTCGGTCCGACTTAGACCATTAACTTGTCAATAGTGCATTAACTGGATGGGTGGTCACAGCTGCGTCCTGGAGGAGAGTGACCTTGAGAAGCCACACGCTTCCTGTCCCACGCAGAATATATCCAAATTTAAATTCGATCGAGGTATTCGCCTCGGTCTTGCGTTCCCAGTGCCCACAAGCCAGAGCCTCTCCTCAGAGCACCACCAAGCCAGGGCCGCTCCTCAGAGCACCACCAAGCCAGGGCCGCTCCTCAGAGCACCACCAAGCTTCCTCACGTACGACGCGTCGGTCTACTTGGAGTATACCTGGAGAGGATTTCGGCGCTCAACGTCTCCGCGGCCCGTTCTGAGACTAGGCCGCGTGGTGGATCAGGGTCTTATCAGCCAGGCTGTTACTGCTGGCCACACATAAACCGACGTACGAACCACAGCCCGGCTGGTCATGTATTGACTTTAGGTGCCAGGGGTCTATTGGTATTTCCCCTTATGTATGCTGGGAGGCAGTTGAACAGTCTTGGGCCCCTGACACTTATGGTGTTGTCTCTTAGTGTACACGTGGCGCCCCTGCTTTTCATTGGGGGAATGTTGCATCTCCTGCCGAGTCTTTTGCTTTCGTAGGGAGTGATTTTCGTGTGCAAATTTGGTAATAATCCCTGTAGGATTTTCCAAGTGTATATTATCATGTATCTTTCTCGCCTGCGTTCCAGGGAATCAAGTCAAGGGACTTCAACCGTTTCCAGTAATTTAGGTGCTTGATCGTACTTATGTGTGCCGTGAAAGTTCTCTGTACACTCTCCAGGTCAGCAATTTCGCCTGCCTTGAAGGGAACAGTTAGTGTACATCAGTATTCCAGCCTAGAGAGAACAAGAGATTTGAAGAGAATCATCACTGGCTCGGCGTCCCTAGTTTTGAAGGTTGCCATTATCCATCCTATAATTTTTCTAACAGATGAGGTAGACACATTGTTGTGGTCTTTGAGAACGAGATTCTATGACATTATCACTCCCAGGTCCTTCACATTAATTTTTCGCTCTATTGTGTGGTTAGAATTTGTTGTATACCCTGATATAGTCTTAATTTCTTCAAGTTTTCCATATCTGAGTAGTTGAAATTTCTCTTCATTGAACTTCATATTTTTAGAGGCCCATTTGAAGATTTGGTTGATGTCCGCTTGGAGTCTTGCGGTGTCTTCGATGGAGGACACTGTCATGGCAATTCGGTTGTCATCCGCAAAGCAAGACACGGAGCTATGACTTACATCTCTGTTTATGTCAGATATGAGGATGAGGAATAGGATGGGAGCGAGTACTGTGCCTTGTGGAACAGATCTTTTCACCGTAGCTGCCTCAGACTTTACTCAGTTTACTATTACTCTTTGTGTTCTATTCGCTAGGAAGTTATAGTTCCATCTGCCACGTTTTCCTGTTATTCCTTTATCACGCATTTTGTGATCTATTACACCGTGGTCGAAGTTGTCGAAGGCTTTCGCAAAGTCTATGTATACTACATCTGCAGTTTGTTTATCCTCTGTAGCATCCAAGACCTTGTCATAGTGGTCCAGTAGCTGGGACAGGCAGGAGCAACCTGCTCTAAACCCGTGTTGCTCTGGGTTGTGTAATTGATGGGTATCTAGGTGGTTGGCGATCTTGCTTCTTAGAACCCTCTCAAAGATTTTTATGATATGGGATGTTAGTGCTATCAGTCTGTAGTTCTTTACAATTGTTTTACTGCCACCTTTGTGGAGTGAGGCTATGTCTGTTGTTTTTAGTGAGTGTGGGATGACCCCTGTGTCGATGCTCCCTCTGCAGAGAATGCTGAAGGCACGTGACAGGGGCTTGGACCGACTTGAAAAAATTCAAACAGAAAATGAAGCCGAGAATTATTCTGGGCTGTCCTATAACTACTAATATACTAAATATGAGGAAAGAATTAGGTATACAGAGTGTTGTGATCAAAACAATATTGTCTTTAAAGAATTAGTAGAACATAAAATTCATGGTACAAGTGAATCAAGATACATTCAAATAACAGCCACACACATGAAAATGTCTAGACTACATGAAGTGTATCATGTTAAGAAAGAACAGCATTTCCCGTCACCCTGGCGGATAACAGCTTTTGACATCACTATGCTCACCTGTCTTCCCATCAAACTAATAAAGCACAATGCTCAACTTGGATTACTTTCTAGCATCAGTACTCTTGAACACATACCCGACCTTTGATCATAAAAAAATCTATCACACAGACTACGCTGTTGGCTCCCATACCGTGACAGTGGGAGGGCGGGAACTGCTGTTGTTGGTACTATAATGCAGAGGTGTATTAGAATTAATAACTGGGCTTCTGTCTTACAAAATGATCAGTTTGCCATACTTGTTGCTCTCAAGCTTGTGAAAAAATTAAGTTTTTGTGGATTCCCCTCTCACCTAGGCCTCCAGGAGCATGACGAAGTTGATGATTTAGCTTAATGCATATTAAATAAAGACAATGTTGAGAATAACTGGTTTTTCAAACAGAGGTTTACGAAACATTGTCAGAAAAGAACTAGCAAACGAAGTCGAGGAAAGTAGAACAGTACAGATAGGAACTGTGTAAAATCAAACATATCTATGGAGAAAGTAACAAGGTCAGTAGATTGCAAGATGTTGTTACTGCTGGACCAAGGCTAGGCTATAAGTATCTCTGGCAGTTCGGTTTGTGGAGATATCGGTGATATAAAATACAAAGTGTGTGGACAGAGACAGGGCCACACAGTGTGTGGACAGAGACAGGGCCACACGGTGTGTGGACAGACAGGGCCATAGACTGGAACATTACATCTTACAGTGTCCAACATACAACCTTCCAGAGACACCTCCATGCAAACCTTACAGAATATGACAAACACTTCATTGTTAATGATAAGATATCCAAAATCTTGAGGTTGTATCCACTTTATGCATCGACTAGATGAACAAACTGTCTTTATAGAGATTTCAACTCAGCTGTGACCAATTTTTTTTTTTATTTTTATTTCTTTAGTTGTAATAGGAAAACATAATTTTGAGATTGTATTCCTTACTGTACTGTATATAACTATATAAAGTAATTGTAAACTATGAAATGACTAATATTTCTCTCTAGTGATGTAATGGCCAGTGGGGTCTGACAAAGACCCATTGTGACCTCTGTCATCCTGATTTTTTTACGCTACAGCTCACAGGATGAGCTGCGGGTGCACAATAAACTAGCCACTCACGCGACACTACTAATTCCTTTAAATATAATGTGTGCTCATTTCAATAGTGTGTGCTCCTTGAGTTCCCTACCGCTGCACACTGCCTTCAGGGATATACGGGTCAGGTACAACCTAGTATGTAACAGACAACCAGCGGTTCTTGAAGTGTTAACCACTAACCTGAGTCCTTTTACCCCATTTCCTGTCTCCATCTCCACGCTCTTATCCGGAGCTGCACGTTATTTTCTTTGCAGGTGTGTGGTGGTGGTGGTGGTGGTGGTGGTGGTGGTGGTGGTGGTGGTGGTGGTGGTGCAACACTGACTTCCGGAGTCAGTGTTAAGAACATCCACCATGAATCCAGCTACGTCATTACCTGCATTACCCAACTACATCCGGAGTACACTGGGGTAGCGCAAGGGAGGTCGTGTGTCCGTGTACACTCACAAGTGCATGCTTGAGAATGGGCTCCTGCTTTTGGCCCCGCCTCTTTGTGGATATTCACTCATACACGTTGCATTCACCTAGTTGTACTTGCAGGGGGTCGATCCCTAGCCCTCCAGAATATGGAGAACATGATAAATATAATATTAGCAGGACATCGTTGCCTGGAATGCTCCGATGGATATATGCCAGCGGGCCGCCATCAGCAACAGCCTGGTTGACCGGGCAAACACCAGACGAGCCTGGCCCAAGGCACTCATTAACACTACCTAACACTGCGGCCCACTAATAACACTATCTAACACTGCGGCCCACCAATAACACTGCGGCCCACCAATAACACTGCGGCCCACCAATAACACTGCGGCCCACCAATAACATACCAAACATTTTATCAACGAAATAAAAAATTGTCATTTATTTACTACTGAGTCTTTTTCATAATATATCAAAACATATAAAAAATTACTTAGGTATGACATTAAAACATGCGTTTAGTAAAAAGTATATTAAATGCTACTAAATTCAATTTCAATTTCTAAAACATTTAGCGGGCGAAATGTATGGCCAAGCCACTTTACACCTACTGACCGTGTTCACCTAGCACTACACAGGTACTCGGGTGTTCACCTAGCACTACACAGGCACTCGGGTGTTCACCTAGCACTACACAGGTACTCGGGTGTTCACCTAGCACTACTCAGGTACTCGGGTGTTCACCTAGCACTACAAAGGTACTCGGGTGTTCACCTAGCACTACACAGGTACTCGGGTGTTCACCTAGCACTACACAGGTACTCGGGTGTTCACCTAGCACTACACAGGTACTCGGGTGTTCACCTAGCACTACACAGGTACTCGGGTGTTCACCTAGCACTACACAGATACTCGGGTGTTCACCTAGCATTACACAGGTACTCGGGTGTTCACCTAGTACTACACAGGTACTCGGTGTTCACCTAGCATTACACAGGTACTCGGGTGTTCACCTAGCACTACACAGGTACTCGGGTGTTCACCTAGCACTACACAGATACTCGGGTGTTCACCTAGCATTACACAGGTACTCGGGTGTTCACCTAGTACTACACAGGTACTCGGGTGTTCACCTAGCACTACACAGGTACTCGGGTGTTCACCTAGCACTACACAGGTACTCGGGTGTTCACCTAGCACTACACAGATACTCGGGTGTTCACCTAGCATTACACAGGTACTCGGGTGTTCACCTAGTACTACACAGGTACTCGGGTGTTCACCTAGCATTACACAGGTACTCGGGTGTTCACCTAGCACTACACAGGTACTCGGGTGTTCACCTAGCACTACACAGGTACTCGGATGTTTGTTTACTTGTGGATCGCATCCTGGGGAGTGGCATAACATGATTTGTTTAGGGTGGCGGGGGTTAAGGGTGATTGGCAGCTGTGTCACCTTTGTGCTTTTAAGCTTAAGCTGTCCCACTAGAGACGTCTCGCCCCTCACGTCTATACATCCAGCCTCATTTACCTCATAATCCTCATTTTACAACGCTCAATTTTCCTGAACGTTTCCAAGCTTCAGTTTCTGAACGTTCCCTGCGTGCACTTGGAATATACTTTTTTTTTTATTATTCTCACGAGAAAAGGCACGTTCATGAGAGGACCCTCATGACCTGTTCTCGGTCAGTCCTGGATCCTTGTCAGGTAACAGCTGGTGGCTCTGCTAAGTGCTCTTCCAGCTGCGGTATTGTGACTTATATGCCATGGTTTGTTTGCAATCGTGTCATTACGATTTCGTGAGTCATGCCATGCTTTTATTTTAGGTTAAGTTATATTGCATAAACCAAGCAGCGGGGTGTATACAGGGGCGATTTAAAACCTTTGTAGACCCTAGGTACACTTGCCTTTGTAGACCCTAGATACATTTGCCTTTGTATACGTATTCTCTGAAAGTAGTTGAATGTGACGACTTCCTCTCGGTTGCAAATTTAACAATGTACAGTAGTTACAACCTGAGTCAACACACGTGAGTGTGTAGACCACCAAGCCTCTCAGAAAACAGTCCCCACAATGGACATAGCATAGGCTGCACATACAAAACAATGCTCGCAAATTTTAAATCCCAAAAATGGCATTGTGTAAAACGGTGTTTGCGTGTGTGTGTGTGTGTACTCACCTACTTATGGTTGCAGGGGTCGAGTCACAGCTCCTGGCTGTGTGTGTGTGCGTGTGTGTAGACACAAAGCACCAACGTTCACGTCTTTGTCTACGTTACAAGGAACACAATTTGCAACACTCTTAGGCATTCGCAATTATCATGGTGTCTAAAATGATACAAGCAATGAAGCTTCTCTATACATACTAAAAGACTGCTGTTGTGCCTGCCTTTTAAACTTTATTCCTGTCTAGAATGCATAAAATATCCTGAGGACCGTCAGCACTGCCTTTTTATCAATTCATTTAATAGTTCTCGTTAACCAACTCCTCACTTAACACATGGCTCTCGTGTATTCATTTTTGTTTCTCTTCCAGCAATTGGTTTAACTCCATTTTCTATTCTGTTCCAGTTTTTTTTTTTCACTTTCACTTTGAGGCGTAACTGAAATTTATCTTCGCTGAACTTTCCTAACATTTCTTGTGGACCACTGGAAGACTGGAGTAGCACCAGCTTGAGGGCTTCTTGTGGAAGACTGGAGTAGCGCCAGCTTGAGGGCTTCTTGTGGAAGACTGGAGTAGCGCCAGCTTGAGGGCTTCTTGTGGACCACTGGAAGACTGGAGTAGCACCAGCTTGAGGGCTTCTTGTGGACCACTGGAAGACTGGAGTAGCACCAGCTTGAGGGCTTCTTGTAGACCACTGGAAGACTGGAGTAGCACCAGCTTGAGGGCTTCTTGTGGACCACTGGAAGACTGGAGTAGCACCAGCTTGAGGGCTTCTTGTGGACCACTGGAAGACTGGAGTAGCACCAGCTTGAGGGCTTCTTGTGGATCACTGGAAGACTGGAGTAGCAACAGCTTGAAGGCTTCTTGTGGACCACTGGAAGACTGGAGTAGCACCAGCTTGAGGGCTTCTTGTGGACCACTGGAAGACTGGAGTAGCACCAGCTTGAAGGCTTCTTGTGGACCACTGGAAGACTGGAGTAGCACCAGCTTGAAGGCTTCTTGTGGACCACTTTAAGACTGGAGTAGCACCAGCTTGAGGGCTTCTTGTGGACCACTGGAAGACTGAAGTAGCACCAGCTTGAGGGCTTCTTGTGGACCACTGGAAGACTGGAGTAGCACCAGCTTGAGGGCTTCTTGTGGACCACTGGAAGACTGAAGTAGTACCAGCTTGAGGGCTTCTTGTGGCCCACTGGAAGACTGGAGTAGCACCAACTTGAGGGCTTCTTGTGTACCACTGGAAGACTGGAGTAGCACCAGCTTGAGGGGTTCTTGTGGACCACTGGAAGACTGGAGTAGCACCAGCTTGAGGGGTTCTTGTGGACCACTGGAAGACTGGAGTAGCACCAGCTTGAGGGGTTCTTGTGGACCACTGGAAGACTGGAGTAGCACCAACTTGAGGGCTTCTTGTGGACCACTGGAAGACTGGAGTAGCACCAACTTGAGGGCTTCTTGTGGACCACTGGAAGACTGGAGTAGCACCAGCTTGAGGGGTTCTTGTGGACCACTGGAAGACTGGAGTAGCACCAGCTTGAGGGGTTCTTGTGGACCACTGGAAGACTGGAGTAGCACCAGCTTGAGGGGTTCTTGTGGACCACTGGAAGACTGGAGTAGCACCAGCTTGAGGGGTTCTTGTGGACCACTGGAAGACTGGAGTAGCACCAGCTTGAGGGCTTCTTGTGGACCACTGGAAGACTGGAGTAGCACCAGCTTGAGGGGTTCTTGTGGACCACTGGAAGACTGGAGTAGCACCAGCTTGAGGGCTTCTTGTGGACCACTGGAAGACTGGAGTAGCACCAGCTTGAGGGCTTCTTGTGGACCACTGGAAGACTGGAGTAGCACCAGCTTGAGGGGTTCTTGTGGACCACTGGAAGACTGGAGTAGCACCAGCTTGAGGGCTTCTTGTGGACCACTGGAAGACTGGAGTAGCACCAGCTTGAGGGGTTCTTGTGGACCACTGGAAGACTGGAGTAGCACCAGCTTGAGGGCTTCTTGTGGACCACTGGAAGACTGGAGTAGCACCAGGTTGAGGGCTTCTTGTGTCTCCCAAGGATACCACCCTCATGCAGATCATGGTGTCACATATGCTACGCATCTTGTTTATGCCGAAGATAATAAAGCTGAGGAGGATAACTGGGACGAATATGCTAAGAAGGATAACTGGGACGAATATGCTGAGAAGGATAACTGGGACGAGTATGCTAAGAAGGATAACTGGGACGAATATGCTGAGAAGGATAACTGGGACGAGTATGCTGAGAAGGATAACTGGGACGAGTATGCTAAGAAGGATAACTGGGACGAGAACGCTGTCTTCCTTAAGACAGCGTTCTCGAGTCCAGCGCTCGGAAGGAATATACTACTACTACTGTTACTACTATTACTACTACTACTGTTACTACTATTACTACTACTACTGTTACTACTATTACTATTACTACTATTATAACTACTACTATTACTACTATTACTACTGCTATTACTACTTCTACTGCTACTGCTCCTACTACTACTACTAGTACTGCTATTACTACTACTATTACTACTACTACTATTACTACTACTATTACTACTACTACTATTACTACTACTACTACTATTACTACTATTACTACTACTATTACTACTATTACTGCTACTATTACTACTACTACTACTATTACTACTACTATTACTACTACTACTACTATTACTACTACTATTACTTATACTACTACTATTACTACTACTATTAATACTACTACTACTATTACTACTACTATTAATACTACTACTACTATTACTATTACTACCAACTACCACTACTATTACCACTACTGCTACTACTATTAATAATAATAAAAATAGTTTAAATTTGAACACGTGTTCAGTGTTCATACATTACTCTCACTCACAATTGAACACGTGTTCAGTGTTCATACATTACTCTCACTCACAATTGAACACCTGTTCAGTGTTCATACATTACTCTCACTCACAATTGAACACGTGTTCAGTGTTCATACATTACTCTCGCTCACAATTGAACACGTGTTCAGTGTTCATACATTACTCTCACTCAATTGAACACGTGTTCAGTGTTCATACATTACTCTCGCTCACAATTGAACACGTGTTCAGTGTTCATACATTACTCTCGCTCACAACTGAACATGTGTTCAGTGTTCATACATTACTCTCACAATTGAACACCTGTTCAGTGTTCATACATTACTCTCACTCACAATTGAACACGTGTTCAGTGTTCATACATTACTCTCGCTCACAATTGAACACGTGTTCAGTGTTCATACATTACTCTCGTTCACAATTGAACACGTGTTCAGTGTTCATACATTACTCTTGCTCACAATTGAACACGTGTTCAGTGTTCATACATTACTCTCGCTCACAACTGAACACGTGTTCAGTGTTCATACATTACTCTCACTCACAATTGAACACCTGTTCAGTGTTCATACATTACTCTCACTCACAATTGAACACGTGTTCAGTGTTCATACATTACTCTCGCTCACAATTGAACACGTATTCAGTGTTCATACATTACTCTCGCTCACAACTGAACTCTCTGAAGTTCAATCATACCACATTTTAGTAATCAGGGGAAGCTCAAAACCTGCAGGGGTTATACAGTGCCCGATGAAGGGGACGCGATCAAGGTTCGATCCAGATGAAAGGAAGTACACGTCTCCTTCCTCGGATCAAGAGCCCATGGAAGAACCTTCCTCCTTAAGAGGAAGTGTAAGATAAAGGTTAGTGCTGCCTTGTGCAGCTTCATGACACCTGTTAGAGGCTGCTTGGTCCACTGGTCCACATGGTCCACTGGTCCACACTGGTTCGCACGGTCCACTGGTCCGCTTGTCCACACGGTCCACTGGTTCACACGGTCCACTGATCCACACGGTCCACTGGTCCACACTGGTTCGCACGGTCCACTGGTCCACACGGTCCACTGATCCACACGGTTCATTGGTCCGCTGATCCACACGGTCCACTGGTCCACTGGTTCACACAGTCCGCTGGTCCACTGGTTCACACGGTCCACTGGTCCACCCGCCTAGTCTCCCATGCTTCATTTACTAACACAAATAATTAGGCATTTGTGAAACTTAGCTCTTTCCACCACCACCTTGTTTACATCTGCTGCAGCTGGCAAGAAATCGAACCCTCCCTCCTCCCTCCTCCTCCCTCCCCTCCCTCCCATCCCCTCCTCCCTCCCCTCCTCCTCCTCCCTCCCTCCTCCCTCCCCTTCCAGTAATGCTAATGTGGGGATGGGAGTGGTGTAGGAGAGGGGAGAGGTAGGTGTATGAGAGGAGAGAGAGAGGGAGGTGTAGGAGAGGGGAGAGAGGGAGGTGTATGAGAGGAGAGAGAGGGAGGTGTAAAAGAGGGGAGTGAAGGTGTAAGAGAGGGAGGAGAGGGGGAGGTGTAGAAGAGGGGAGAAAGAGAGATGTGTAGGAGAGGGGAGAAAGAGAGTGATGTAGGAGAGGGGAGAAAGAGAGAGGTGTAGGAGAGGGGGAGAGAGAGGTGTAGGAGACGGGAGAAAGAGAGAGGTGTAGGAGAGAGAGGGGGAGGTGTAGGAGCGGGGAGAGAAGGAGGTGTAGGAAAGGGGGAGGTGTAGGAGAGGGGAGAGAGGAGACAGAGGGAGGTGTAGGAGAGGGAAGAAAGAGGGAGGTGTAGGAGAGGGGAGAAAGAGGGAGGTGTAGGAGAGGTGTAGTGACAGGTGGTGAGGACACACAGTGTAGTGACAGGTGGTGAGAACACACAGTGTAGTGACAGGTGGTGAGGACACACAGTGTAGTGACAGGTGGTGAGGAGACACAGTGTAGTGACAGGTGGTGAGGACACACAAGTGTAATGACAGGTGGTGAGGACACACAGTGTAGTGACAGGTGGTGAGCACACACAGTGTAGTGACAGATGGTGAGGACACACAAGTGTAATGACAGGTGGTGAGGACACACAGTGTAGTGACAGGTGGTGAGGACACACAAGTGTAATGACAGGTGGTGAGGACACACAGTGTAGTGACAGGTGGTGAGGACACACAGTGTAGTGACAGGCATCATGAATACTGAGTTACTTTCTTCTGGGGAGTCTTACAGGACAGAGACAGTATAGTGGAAGAGTTAAAAGATCAGCGAGAAATCACGAAATGAGTGGGAGATGGAACCCGTGGCTATTACGATCCCCTGAGTCGTGAATAAGTGAGAAGGAAAACACGGAGAGTTTGGCAAGCTTGTGTATGTTGATGTAGATCACGTGTATGTTGATGTGGATCACGTGTATGTTGATGTGGATCACGTGTATGTTGATGTGGATCACGTGTATGTTGATGTGGATCACGTGTATGTTGATGTGGATCACGTGTATGTTGATGTGGATCACGTGTATGTTGATGTGGATCACGTGTATGTTGATATGGATCACGTGTATGTTGATGTGGATCACGTGTATGTTGATGTGGATCACGTGTATGTTGATGTGGATTACGTGTATGTTGATGTGGATAACGTGTATGTTAATGTGGATCACGTGTATGTTGATGTGGATCACGTGTATGTTGATGTGGATCACGTATATGTTGATGTGGATCACGTGTATGTTGATGTGGATCACGTGTATGTTGATGTGGATCACGTATATGTTGAATGTGTTATGTCTGATCATGACGGGTAGGAAGGTGAAGCAGTGATCAGGTGGTGCGTGAAGGGCGAGGTGTCCCTCATCATTCTGGATAGATAAATTGATATCGATATCACTTGTAGGATGATTTATTAGTTGTCGTTCATCGCATGATTAATGTGAGTATAGTCGTGAAGAGGTAATTCTCTGTGAATGTTTGTTGACTAAGACTGACCTCAGTCCCTGTGGGTATCGCTCAAGCTTCCCAGAAAGATAAGTCAGCATTTAGAGAAGAGAATAAGTCTTAATGATAACAGTTTATAACCTTCACTAATTAATTTAGTAACGGGACGAAAGGATCTCGTGCAAGAAACAATATTTGATAACACAAGATTTTACTTACGTTACCATACAAAACATACAGTTATTTCCCCCTTTATTTTTTTTACAATAGTCTTCAGGGCACACACAAGCACTGGGCGTATAAGAAAAAGTATATTATGCAGATTTAACCCAGGATAGCCAAACAAAGTCAAATAGTGTGACGTGTTTCCTTTGGAGTCCCTGATCTGAGCTGCGAGTGACCCAGTAACATGATCTGAGCTGCGAGTGACCCAGTAACATGATCTGAGCTGCGAGTGACCCAGTAACATGATCTGAGCTGCGAGTGACCCAGTAACATTATCTGAGCTGCGAGTGACCCAGTAACATGATCTGAGCTGCGAGTGACCCAGTAACATTATCTGAGCTGCGAGTGACCCAGTAACATGATCTGAGCTGCGAGTGGCCCAGTAACATGATCTGAGCTGCGAGTGGCCCAGTAACATGATCTGAGCTGCGAGTGGCCCAGTAACATGATCTGAGCTGCGAGTGACCGAGTAACATGATCTGAGCTGCGAGTGACCCAGTAACATGATCTGAGCTGCGAGTGACCCAGTAACATGGAACCTCTCAACATTTTACTACACAGCTTTACTTACGTGATCCTCACGTCGATTTCTAAAACGTTCCCTCTAAATTTGCATACACCAGTTTTTTTGTTTATAGTTAAGTTACAAGAACCTAGAAACACGCATATTTAACCGCAATAAACACATTGTAAAAAACAGCCGCCACGCCAGATGGACTGTTGTCACACCTTGCGTCAGTATGTGCTGGAATGCGTCACACCGTGCGTCAGTATGTGCTGGAATGCGTCACACCGTGCGTCAGTATGTGCTGGAATGCGTCACACCGTGCGTCAGTATGTGCTGGAATGCGTCACACCTTGCGTCAGTATGTGCTGGAATGCGTCACACCGTGCGTCAGTATGTGCTGGAATGCGTCACACCTTGCGTCAGTATGTGCTGGAATGCGTCACACCGTGCGTCAGTATGTGCTGGAATGCGTCACACCTTGCGTCAGTATGTGCTGGAATGCGTCACACCGTGCGTCAGTATGTGCTGGAATGCGTCACACCTTGCGTCAGTATGTGCTGGAATGCGTCACACCGTGCGTCAGTATGTGCTGGACTGCGTCACACCTTGCGTCAGTATGTGCTGGAATGCGTCACACCGTGCGTCAGTATGTGCTGGAATGCGTCACACCTTGCGTCAGTATGTGCTGGAATGCGTCACACCTTGCGTGAGCATGTGCTGGAATGCGTCACACCTTGCGTCAGTATGTGCTGGAATGCGTCACACCTTGCGTCAGTATGTGCTGGAATGCGTCACACCTTGCGTGAGCATGTGCTGGAATGCGTCACACCTTGCGTCAGTATGTGCTGGAATGCGTCACACCTTGCGTGAGCATGTGCTGGAATGCGTCACACCTTGCGTCAGTATGTGCTGGAATGCCATAAAATGGATGAATTCAAACATAATTCACTCACAGATGCTCAAGACATGTCAAAGTATTTGATCTACAGTGACACATTACTAACCATTCAACAAAAATATCCTGACTTTTCGTACTGTTATTTTTCACAGCCACTTAAACTTGTTAAATATTACGTAACATTTTGGTAATGTTTTTTTTGTGTGACCTAATTCATGTCTGTAAAAATAACTCATTACGATTGTAACCAGATATGAATGTGTAAATAGTTCATTACCACTGTAATTTCAGCTATCAAAACTTTGGGGTCCAGTCCCTGGACCCATTATATACCTCTGTAATCTTTTGACTACCGCCCACAGGATGAGTCTTGGATACATAATAAGTCTATTAGACTAAACACGTCTGGCACTACAGCGACTGATCAGCACCAGGCAACGTCCGTATTAGCATCAGGCAACGTCCGTATCAACACCAGGCAACGTCCGTATCAGCACCAGGCAACGTCCGTATCAGCACCAGGCAACGTCCGTATCAGCACCAGGCAACGTCCGTATCAGCACCAGGCAACGTCCGTATCAGCACCAGGCAACGTCCGTATCAGCACGAGTATCACGTGTAGTGCGAGAATGTGTTGTGGGGTTAGATTGCACCTACATAGAAAATGACGGGGGTCATACAGCAAGAACTGGTGCCGGAGAGAGACGGTGCCAGACAGTGCCAGAGGGGAGGAGGGTCGTCCTGACCTTGAACCATCGACTCACCTTAGCCAGAAGGGAAATCTGAAGTTCAAGTGTGATTGAGCCATCAGTGCGTCGTTAACCCTGACTCGCTACCATTACTGCTACACAAACTACTCCCAAGATAATCATCACGAAAGTACAGGATCTGGTTGCCATCCTCAGCCTGACGAGCATTTGCTGGGTGTTGCGGGTAGAGGTGAGGCCCCAGTAACACCAGGCGAGGCACCAGTAACACCAGGCGAGGCACCAGTAACACCATGTGACATACAGCACATCAAAATAATCCACTCACTCCTTGCGCAGCCATAACACGAAGACAATATGAGTGTCTTGAAGAGGAGACACATGCAGTACATCTAACTGAAAGACCTACAGCGGGAGACACAAACACTCAGGTGTACGAATCTAGCTGTGTTAAAAGGATAAGTAATAACGGTTGGTGGACTGATTACATCATCTTTACCTCGCCACTACTCTTTCTGATGAACACAAGAGGCCCTTACAACTGTTGAACACAAGAGGCCCTTACAACTGTTGAACACAAGAGGTCCTTACAACTGTTGAACACAAGAGGCCCTTACAACTGTTGAACACAAGAGGTCCTTACAACTGTTGAACACAAGAGGCTTGGCAGACGCTGCTGGATACCTCCAATAAAAAACAAGGGAGCTGAGAGAGAACTCAGTAAGCGTTAAGGGACCACGACTCTTCGACACCCTCCTTTCATGCGTAAGGGAACTCGACAGATTCCTTAAAAAACAGTTCCTGATCATCTGAGTTGTGGTGCATACGTCGGACTGCGGATAGCGGCCGCAAACAGTTTGATCAATGAGACCAGCAACCAGGAGGTCTGGTCTGGGACCGGGCCGCAGGGGCGGTGACCTACAGAAGCGACTCCCGATAAGTTGACAAAGTTGAAAAGACTGATGGACTGATTACAGAGACTCCAGGCTGACGGAATGATTACCTCAAACTTCTGATCTTCACCATTCTTCTTTGTACAGGACTGATGAAGCCAGTATGTCGCAAAACTTTTCCTCAATAAAGATACCCAGGTGTTGCACATGTCTAATTTATCAGCTGTAGATTGTACCAGGCTCAGGGACCAGCCACCAGCATCAGTAAACCTTTGTTGTCAGTACATGAGAGTGTGACACCCTCGTGCAGGTCTATGGTGTATAATGCTGACAGGTTGAAGAATTAGACACATGTACAACATCAATATTTGTAGACGTTTCGCCATCCAGTGACTTTATCAATACAAGGACATAATGTCTTGAAGACTACGGTGGACATAACGTCTTGAAGACTACGGTGCTCTTCACCACCTCCAAGGCTGAGGGACTAATTACCTCGTCTTTTGCATATAGTTCTACAGTCTTCACATTATGTCCTTGTATTGTACTGATAAAGCCATTGGAGGGCGAAACGTCTACAAATAAAGATACCCAGATGTTGCACATGTGTCTAATTCTTCATCAACACCCTGGTGCAGGTGATGGTGCAGGTGATGGTGCAGGTGATGGTGCAGGTGATGGTGCAGGTGATGGTGCAGGTGATGGTGCAGGTGATGGTGCATGCAGGTGATGGTGCAGGTGATGGTGCAGGTGATGGTGCATGTGATGGTGCATGCAGGTGATGGTGCAGGTGATGGTGCATGCAGGTGATGGTGCATGCAGGTGATGGTGCATGCAGGTGATGGTGCAGGTGATGGTGCAGGTGATGGTGCATGCAGGTGATGGTGCAGGTGATGGTGCATGCAGGTGATGGTGCAGGTGATGGTGCATGTGATGGTGCATGTGATGGTGCATGTGATGGTGCATGCAGGTGATGGTGTAGGTGATGGTGCATGCAGGTGATGGTGCATGCAGTTGATGGTGCATGCAGGTGATGGTGCAGGTGATGGTGCAGGTGATGGTGCATGCAGGTGATGGTGCAGGTGATGGTGCATGTGATGGTGCATGCAGGTGATGGTGCAGGTGATGGTGCAGGTGATGGTGCATGCAGGTGATGGTGCAGGTGATGGTGCAGGTGATGGTGCATGTGATGGTGCAGGTGATGGTGCAGGTGATGGTGCACGCAGGTGATGGTGCATGCAGGTGATGGTGCATGCAGGTGATGGTGCAGGTGATGGTGCATGTGATGGTGCAGGTGATGGTGCAGGTGATGGTGCACGCAGGTGATGGTGCATGCAGGTGATGGTGCATGCAGGTGATGGTGCATGCAGGTGATTGTGCAGGTGATGGTGCAGGTGATGGTGCATGTGATGGTGCATGCAGGTGATGGTGCAGGTGATGGTTCATGCAGGTGATGGTGCATGCAGGTGATGGTGCAGGTGATGGTGCATGCAGGTGATGGTGCAGGTGATGGTGCAGGTGATGGTGCATGTGATGGTGCAGGTGATGGTGCAGGTGATGGTGCATGCAGGTGATGGTGCAGGTGATGGTGCATGTGATGGTGCAGGTGATGGTGCAGGTGATGGTGCAGGTGATGGTGCATGCAGGTGATGGTGCAGGTGATGGTGCAGGTGATGGTGCAGGTGATGGTGCATGCAGGTGATGGTGCAGGTGATGGTGCATGCAGGTGATGGTGCAGGTGATGGTGCATGCAGGTGATGGTGCAGGTGATGGTGCATGCAGGTGATGGTGCATGCAGGTGATGGTGCAGGGGATGGTGCAGGTGATGGTGCATGCAGGTGATGGTGCATGTGATGGTGTATGTGATGGTGCATGCAGGTGATGGTGCATGTGATGGTGCATGCAGGTGATGGTGCATGTGATGGTGCATGTGATGGTGCATGCAGGTGATGGTGCAGGTGATGGTGCAGGTGATGGTGCATGCAGGTGATGGTGCATGCAGGTGATGGTGCATGTGATGGTGCATGTGATGGTGCATGCAGGTGATGGTGCAGGTGATGGTGCAGGTGATGGTGCATGCAGGTGATGGTGCATGCAGGTGATGGTCAGGTGATGGTGCATGCAGGTGATGGTGCAGGTGATGGTGCATGTGATGGTGCATGTGATGGTGCAGGTGATGGTTCATGCAGGTGATGGTGCATGCAGGTGATGGTGCAGGTGATGGTGCAGGTGATGGTGCAGGTGATGGTGCATGCAGGTGATGGTGCAGGTGATGGTGCATGTGATGGTGCATGCAGGTGATGGTGCACGTGATGGTGCATGTGATGGTGCATGTGATGGTGCAGGTGATGGTGCATGCAGGTGATGGTGCAGGTGATGGTGCATGCAGGTGATGGTGCATGCAGGTGATGGTGCATGCAGGTGATGGTGCAGGTGATGTGCAGGTGATGGTGCAGGTGATGGTGCATGCAGGTGATGGTGCAGGTGATGGTGCATGTGATGGTGCATGCAGGTGATGGTGCATGCAGGTGATGGTGCAGGTGATGGTGCAGGTGATGGTGCATGCAGGTGATGGTGCATGCAGGTGATGGTCAGGTGATGGTGCAGGTGATGGTGCATGCAGGTGATGGTGCAGGTGATGGTGCATGTGATGGTGCATGTGATGGTGCATGCAGGTGATGGTTCATGCAGGTGATGGTGCATGCAGGTGATGGTGCATGCAGGTGATGGTGCAGGTGATGGTGCAGGTGATGGTTCATGCAGGTGATGGTGCATGCAGGTGATGGTGCAGGTGATGGTGCAGGTGATGGTGCAGGTGATGGTGCAGGTGATGGTGCAGGTGATGGTGCAGGTGATGGTGACACCACAACCTTCACGCCCAGGAAATGAAAGAAAATGAAAAAAAAAAATTTACGTGAATGAGTGTGGTTAACATATATATATATATATATATATATATATATATATATATATATATATATATATATATATATATATATATATATATATATATATATATATATATATACATACATACGAGCAGGGAAGGGAAGAAAAGTGTATCGCCTTGATGCTGGTGAAAAAAAAAATTATTTCTTTGCAAGTATACATATATATTGGTAGTTACAAGCATAAAACTGAAATGCAAGGAGAGCCACTGGCATGCCATGGCATTAGGGGCAGCTTAATCTAATGACTTATAGACTATGTACATAATATTAGAGAAATTGATTGCGTTTATTCTAGTTATATATTTTATTTCAAATTACAATATGATATTATACTGTTAAAATGACATTATGATAATATTAAATAGTAACAAGACTCTTGATCCACTGAATTTGAGCTACCCTCCCCTTACTTAGAGCCTAATTACCCTTGCGGGTTTGGCGTCTCCCCATAAATATTTCCTTTTAAATTTTTGTTTTAGCCTAAAGTCATTGCGATACACAGATTCTGTATCTCGGTCTTGCGATCTGTGGAGCACGCAGCTGCCCCAGGCGCCTCCTTCCATACTTGTAATATACGATGGCTTAGCGTGGACCCCCGTGCCTGGGGGAAAAATTTCTTAAGGAGTTTAATATCCCTCTAACTGCTATATTTGGTATTGCAACTGTGTCAAGTTACACTATGTAAACATGAGTCTACTTGGGTTTTGAACTTAGGCCCACCTCATAACCTGTAACTTACCAAATACCAAACACGAAGAGTTCCTGAAGCCTAGGTATCACTGCATTGATCCTAAATTCACAACTTATGCCTTTTGGAATGTCGGGGAGAGGAAGGACAGGGAGAGGAAGGTCGGGGAGAGGAAGGACGGGGAGAAGAAGGAAGAGGAAAGGAAGGTCGGGGAGAGAAAGGACAGGGAGAAGAAGGTCGGGGAGAGGAAGGACGGGGAGAGGAAGGACGGGGAGAAGAAGGTCGGGGAGAGGAAGGACAGGGAGAGGAAGGGTGGGGAGAGGAAGGTCGGGGAGAAGAAGGAAGAGGAAAGGAAGGTCGGGGAGAGGAAGGACAGGGAGAAGAAGGTCGGGGAGAGGAAGGACAGGGAGAAGAAGGTCGGGGAGAGGAAGGAAGAGGAAATTAAGGTCGGGGAGAGGAAGGACGGGGAGAAGAATGTCGGGGAGAGGAAGGACGGGGAGAAGAAGGTCGGGGAGAAGAAGGAAGAGGAAAGGAAGGTCGGGGAGAGGAAGGACGGGGAGAGGAAGGACGGGGAGAAGAAGGTCGGGAGAGGAAGGACAGGGAGAGGAAGGGTGGGGAGAGGAAGGTCGGGAGAAGAAGGAAGAGGAAAGGAAGGTCGGGGAGAGGAAGGACAGGGAGAAGAAGGTCGGGGAGAGGAAGGACAGGAGAAGAAGGTCGGGGAGAGGAAGGAAGAGGAAATTAAGGTCGGGGAGAGGAAGGACGGGGAGAAGAATGTCGGGGAGAGGAAGGACGGGGAGAAGAAGGTCGGGGAGAAGAAGGAAGAGGAAAGGAAGGTCGGGGAGAGGAAGGACGGGGAGAAGAATGTCGGGGAGAAGAAGGTCGGGGAGAAGAAGGAAGAGGAAAGGAAGGACGGGGAGAAGAATGTCGGGGAGAGGAAGTACGGAGAGAAGAATGTCGGGGAGAGGAAGGACGGGGAGAAGAATGTCGGGGAGAGGAAGGACGGGGAGAAGAAGGTCGGGGAGAGGAAGGACGGGGAGAAGAAGGTCGGGGAGAGGAAGGACGGGGAGAAGAAGGTCGGGGAGAGGAAGGACGGGGAGAAGAAGGTCGGGGAGAGGAAGGACGGGGAGAAGAAGGTCGGGGAGAGGAAGGACGGGGAGAAAAGGTCGGGGAGAGGAAGGACGGGGAGAAGAAGGTCGGGGAGAGGAAGGACGGGGAGAAGAAGGTCGGGGAGAGGAAGGATGGGGAGATTCACTCCCGGGTCATACATCACACACAATTTCCTTCTTAAATTTAATTTGCCCTTTCTCTTCCCAGTGTTCCCATGATGTGTGTGTGTGTGTGTGTGTGTGTGTGTGTGTGTGTGTGTGTGTGTGTGTGTGCGCAATGAGTTATACTCACTAAGATGTGTTTCCGGGGGTCAAGACTCAGCTCCAGGTCCCGTCTCCTCTCCTAGACCACCTTGATCAACATCACGTATATTCTTGAAGCTGTGTATTAAGTCTGCCTCTACCATTGCCCAAGATTAAAGAAATACTTCAATTCATTTCTATGGTTCATCTGTGTCTTCAGCTTCCACCTGTGTCCCCTTGATCGTGGTTCTCTCAACTGAACCAGCGTGTCCTTACCTGCACTATTCCTCTAGGATTTTGTATCTTGTAATCATATCTCCCCTTGTCCTTCTCTCCGCCAGGGTCGTCAGATTTAGTTCCATCAGCCTCTTTTTGTTGCTAACGTGTCTGCAAACCGGATTTCTTCAAGCTTCTTCACGTGCTTTATCAGGTGTGGGCTCCATGGTGGGGCCGCGTCCTCAGTCATTGACCTAACGCATGTCGTATACGTATAATGTTTTAAAGGATTCCCGAGGTTTGCTAAACCTGCCTGCGCATCTGTCGTCATATAGTTTATGGACAGTTCTGGCGATATACTTGGTGTTATATTTACCTCAGATCCTTTTTACTCTCATATATTTGCAGTTTCTCCCCCGCGCATGCTGTACTCTGCGTCCGGTCTACCTTCTCCAATTCGCATGACCTGGCGTTTTCTTGGATTGAACTCGAGAAGCCAATTATTTAACCCTATCAGCAATCGTTCATGTCTTCCTGAAATGTATCACCGTGCTTTCTTATTCTTATTATTCTCATTAGTTTTACATCATCCGCAAACAGTTACACACAGGACTCTATCTCCTCCGAAAGGTCATTCACATATATTAGAAACAGTGGTGGTTCTAGTGCTGACCTTTACGGAACTCCACTCGT
The DNA here is from genome assembly GCA_009830355.1 of Cherax destructor. NCBI lineage: Eukaryota > Metazoa > Arthropoda > Malacostraca > Decapoda > Parastacidae > Cherax > Cherax destructor. The sequence goes on along the minus strand of WNWK01002897.1, from coordinate 2,602 downwards.
TACTCTCACACATGCTGTCTCTTCCCATACTGCTACTCTCTCTGTGACGTCAACCAGGTACTTCCTGACCCACTGGAGCAATCTGCCTCCTCACCCTGCCTGATCCTCCAGTCGCTGACTTAATCTGTGGAGTGGCACTCTACCAAATACTTTCCTGCAGTTCAAAAAGATGCTAATATGGTGTGAGTGACGCTGTTATGGTGTGTGACAGTCATGATATGTATGACACTTATGGTGTGTGACAGTCATGGTATGTATGACACTTATGGTGTGTGACACTGTTACTGTGTGTGACACTGTCATGGTGTGTGTGTTGCACTTATGGTGTGGGACGCTGTTATGGTGTATGACAGTCATGGTGTGTGTGACACTTATGGTGTGTGTGACGCCGTCATGGTATGTGGGACGCTGTCTTGGTGTGTGTGTGTGTGTGTGTGACACTGTCATGGTGTGTGTGACACTCATGGTGTGTGTGACGCTGTCATGGTGTGTGTGACACTGCCATGGTGTGTGTGGCACTGTCATGGTGTGTGTGGCACTGTCATGGTGTGTGTGACGCTGTCATGGTGTGTGTGTGACACTGTCATGGTGTGTGTGACACTGTCATGGTGTGTGTGACACTGTCATGGTGTGTGTGGCACTGTCATGGTGTGTGTGACACACTCATGGTGTGTGTGACACTGTCATGGTGTGTGTGACGCTGTCATGGTGTGTGTGGCACTGTCATGGTGTGTGTGACACTGTCATGGTGTGTGTAATACTGTCATGGTGTGTGTGACGCTGTCATGGTGTGTGTGACACTGTCATGGTGTGTGTGACACTGTCATGGTGTGTGTGACGCTGTCATGGTGTGTGTGACACTTTCATGCTGTGTGTGACACTATCATGGTGTGTGTGACACTGTCATGGTGTGTGTATGTGTGACACTGTCATGGTGTGTGTGTGACACTGTCATGGTGTGTGCGACACTGTCATGGTGTGTGTGACACTGTCATGGTGTGTGTGACACTGTCATGGTGTGTGTGGCACTGTCATGGGGTGTGTGACACTTTCATGGTGTGTGTGACACTGTCATGGTGTGTGTGACACTGTCATGGTGTATGTGTCACTGTAATGGTGTGTATGACGCTGTCATGGTGTGTGTGACACTGTCATGGTGTGTGTGGCACTGTCATAATCTGTGTGACACTGGCAAGGTGTGTGTGACGCTGTCATGGTGTGTGTGACACTGTCATGGTATGTGTGTGACACTGTCATGGTGTGTGTGATGGTGTCATGGTGTGTGTGACACTGTCATTGTATGTGTGACGCTGTCATGGTGTGTGTGACACTGTCATGGTATGTTTTTGACATTGTCATGGTGTGTGTGACGCTGTCATGGTGTGTGACGCTCTAGAATGAAGCCGTCATATATACTCTAGCATTTTTAAGTCCACATTAGCCTTGATGTTTTTATGTGATCGCAAAGTGGAACATCTTATGCTCTCTCTCTCTCTTTTCTTTCTTTCTCTCTTTCTCTTTCTTATCAACGCGAGAGTTAAAATTTTCGGAGAGTTCTGTTATTCTAGCAGTTCGTCTGTTTTGACCGAGTCTGCCTAAGACACGAAATATGTCCTGATAGCCGGACTTGAGTCCTGGAGGTGGGAAGGTCAGTGCCTGCACCCTGATAGATGGGAATTCTTTGATTCCCCTTCCCCCTTGCCTTGGCAGGAGACGGCCTTTGAGTTTCGTAGGTTCGAGTCTCCGTCGACCTGAGATTAGTGTTTTTGAATATTTCGCCTGTTCTCGAATTCCAAACACACACACACACACACACACACACACACACGTATGAGCAGGCCGGTCACACAACAGAACACAGGGGATACAAACATGACAGCACCGGGAGAGGCTAATGCATCTCTGATGAGGCAATGGGAGACACAGTGGGAGGAGGAAAGGGAGAAGTCGATCTTTATCTATGGCCTGAAGGAAGTCGAAGGGGACACTCACGACAGAAGAAAACAGGAGGAGAAAGAAAGGATCGAAGGTATTATGCTGGCAATAGGGGGAGACACGTCCCAAGTGACAAATTTTCGGAGAATCGGGTGGTACACAAGGGGAAGAAATCGACCTCTCAAGGTAATCTTCAAAGCAGAATCAGCTCGCACCACGATCCTGCAGGAGAAAGCACGGCTGAGGACAAATCAGGGGTACCGGAATGTATACCTAGATCGGGACAGAATGCAGGAAGAAAGGGAGGCCCGGAAGGAGCAGATAAGAAGGCGAAGAGAGGAGAGAGAGGAGACAGCGAGATACGGAGGACACCAAGCCAAAACAGGACAAACACACACACTGGAAGTACCCACGGTGGGCCTCAAACCACAAAAACCCCACGACAACCATACACTTTAACACCACACATACTCAGCAGTCCCCTGTCCCCACCCCAGCAACCCAAAACCCACCATCACAGCTACCCCCACCCCACCACAAACTCCACCCCACCAACCCATACCCCAACCATACAATCCCCCCACCCATGCTGCAACCCCTATGGGCACTCCGCCCACACCCCCCAACCCACCAAGATCTCCCCAGGGCTACAGTATTGGAAACAAGG
>WNWK01002896.1:170000-189413 GCA_009830355.1 Cherax destructor | reverse complement strand
TTATGACAACTGTCATAACATCATTCTTCAGGGAGTTTCATATATACTCCAAGATGTCTAAAACATTGCTGGGATCTATAAATACTTCTTATATATTTATAGACAATAGTAAATGACTAAGGCAGGTGAAAATGTTCACCTGTTGGTGTGATTGTGACTATTTGAGAACTATTTCAGTACCTAATATTAGTGTTAGAACAAAGATTGGCCATGAAATCACAAGAACTATTATAAATTGTAATTATCAGAACATAAAAATTATATAAATTAAAATAAAAACTAAAAAAAAAGTATATCAGCAATACTTCTGCAAGCGCAGGACTTGATGTTGCGTCAGGTGAGCATCCAGCACCAATTTGTAGGGCTTATATCTCCGTAAGTACTGGCCCTAAAAATTTTTTTTAGCCTATCCTGTTTATAAAAATGCGCTCTTCATTTTTAACCCTTTGGGAGTCGACAGGCCTTCTCAGGAAAGTGTTCCTGGGGTCGAATTTTTGGAAAAAAATTAATTTTTCTTATGAAATGATGAGAATCTTTTTCCGATCATAACGCCACCAAAATTATGAAATTTGATCGAAAACTAACGAAATTATGCTTTCGCGAAGTTAGTGGTAGCCATGACACTTACACATCGGCGATTGTGCCCACTTTGAGCCCTATTTTCGACAAATTCCAATGTATCAGTCTCCAAAAATTATAGCTATTTCGCTAGAACTCCATTTCTTCTATTGATTGAGTACAAGAAACCGCCTATTTACCAATTTCATCTACCCAAAATAGTGGTCAGAAAATGGCAATTTTCCAATTTCACACAAATTTCAAACTGTGCCAATTTCAAAATAGGGTCCAGAGTAAACAAGGCAGACATTCCTGGCACTAAAATATCATGTTCTCTATTCATTAGTCACGTCTCCAGGCCCCTGTTCCATTACTTTTGCTTTTCATTTTGAATTTTTATTCTCACAAAAATAGAAGATTTACTGTTATGTATACAACTGCATCATTGTAAAAATGGTATAAATAATATCAGAGCACTTGTGCATGAATATAAGACTCGCCAGTTGATGTGTATTGGAGGCATGGTGTGATTTGTTTACTCTTGAACATCGTCAAAAATCGAACATTTCTGCTACTTTGAGCTCAATTTCAAGGTACTTGTCATTGTCATACCAATGAAAATCATCACTATTTCTGTAATATATATTCCATTCTATCAAATGAGACCAAGAAAACGAGAATACATCAATAAATACCATACGAAAATCGACTGCAAATTCGCTGTTTTAATCGAAAAAACGGTCAGAGTTTTTTTTCTCTCATTATGCAGTGTGTACTGCAGGATTTTTTTTTATACTGCGCACACTGACCACACAGACCCATTCTTTCATATGTATGCCTACCAGACGTTTTCTGCTTAAATTGAGGCCGCTAGAATTTGGGCGTACTAGTACGGCACCAACCCCTGCTCGTAAAACGTACTAGTACGGCACCGACCCCCAAAGGGTTAAAGAAAACTTTTTTTTTTTTTTCAAAATATTCGGAACTCTTATGTTGTGTAGTAATGCTAGTGGGGATTTCAAAGTGAAGCCTTTACTCGTGTATCACTCTGAAAATCCCAGAGTGTTCAAGAAATACAGTGTTTCCAAGGCTAATTTGTGTGTGATGTGGAAGGCTAACACTAAGGCATGGGTCACAAGGGAAATTTTCCTTGATTGGTTCAATGAAGTGTTTGGCCCCAGTGTAAAGAAATATCTCCTGGAAAATAAACTGGACCTCAAGTGCCTCCTGGTAATGGACAATGCTCCTTCTCATCCTCGAGACTTGGAAGAGCAAATTGTGGAGGACTAAGTTCATCACAGTGAAGTTCTTGCCCCCTAATACCACTCCTCTCCTCCAGCCCATGGGCTGCACTTATAACTCTATCTTGTACTATGGGGTGCACAATAGACACGCAGCAGCACTTGGAAGAGGAAAAACAAGAGGAAAATGGAAGAAGTACACAGTAAAGGGATCAGCTGGTGTGTTCATCTGTGTGTTGACATTTTCTGTCTCTCTCGTGGCAGCTTAACCCTTTGAGGGTCCAAGCCGTAGATCTACACATTGCCCACAGGATCCCAACCGTAGATCTACGCCATGAGCTCCGCTCACTCAGATAAGCTGTGATCAGTAAATTTGGGCCTAGATATGAGAGAATGCATCTATTTGGTAAGTGTGCACCATATAAAGTAAATCCTGAAGCACAGTGCATAATGAGAAAAAAAAACTGACTTTTTTTTATTAAAACAGCAACTTTGTGGTGTATTTTCATGTGGTTTTTACGGTTGTATTCACGGTTTCTTGGTCTCATTTGATAGAATGGAAGATATATTACAGAAATAGAGATGATATTGATTGGTTTCAGTACTGAAAATAGCTTCTAATTGAGCTCAAAGTAGCGGAAATGTTTGATTTTTGCTGATTTTTTCTGATCACTTTATTGGTTACTTGAAAAAGTTGATTGGGCAGTTTCTTGTGCTCAATCAATAAAATAGAAGTAATACTAACGAAATAGCTAAGAATTTGGTCAACTGGAATAATGTAATTGGCCTAAAATAGGGGTCAACGTAGGCAAAATCGCCGAAATGTAAATATCAATGACACAGTCAAATTTGTGAGTGTAATTTCGTCAGTTTTCCACCAAATTTTGCACTTTTTATTTAATTACCTTTAGAAAAAGATTCTCTACCATTTCATAAGAAAAAAAAAATTGAAAATTCTTGGACCCTGTGGAGAATGCGTAGATCTACAGCTTGGACCCTGAAAGGGTTAAGAAATTATTATACTCAGTGAACAAGGCATGTTGATAATAATAATAATAATAATAATAATAATAATAATAATTAATAATCACTCTGGGGCACTTTAACCCTTTGGGGGTCCACAGGCCTTCTCAGGAAAGTGTTCCTGGGGTCGAAAATTTTTTGGAAAAAAAAAAATTAATTTTTTCTTATGAAATGATAGAGAATCTTTTTCCGATCATAACGCCACCAAAATTATGAAATTTGATCGAAAACTAACGAAATTATGCTTTCGCGAAGTTAGCGGTAGCCATGACACTTACGCATTGGCGATTTTGCCCACTTTGAGCCCTATTTTCGACAAATTCCAATGTTTCAGTCTCCTAAAATTATAGCTATTTCGCTAGAACTCTATTTCTTCTATCGATTGAGTACAAGAAACTGCCTATTTACCAATTTCATCTACCCAAAATAGTGGTCAGAAAATGGCAATTTTCCAATTTCACACAAATTTCAAACGATGCCAATTTCAAAATAGGGTCCAGAGTAAACAAGGTAGACATTCCTGGCACTAAAATAACATGTTCTCTGTTCATTAGTCACGTCTCCAGGCCCTGTTCCATTACTTTTGCTTTTCATTTTGAATTTTTATTCTCACAAAAATAGAAGATTTACTGTTATGTATACAACTGCATCATTGTAAAAATGGTATAAATAATATCAGAGCACTTGTGCATGAATATAAGACTCGCCAGTTGATGTGTATTGGAGGCATGGTGTGATTTGTTTTCTCTTGAACATCGTCAAAAATCGAACATTTTCGCTACTTTGAGCTCAATTTCAAGGTACTTGTCATTGTCATACCAATCAAAATCAACTCTATTTCTGTAATATATCTTCCATTCTATCAAATGAGATCAGGAAAACGAGAATACATCAATAAAAACCATACGAAAATCGACTGCAAACTCGCTGTTTTAATCGAAAAAAATGGTCAGAGTTTTTTTTCTCTCATTATGCAGTGTGTACTGCAGGATTTTTTTTATACTGCGCACACTGACCACACAGACCCATTCTTTCATATGTATGCCTACCAGACGTTTTCTGCTTAAATTGAGGCCACTAGAATTTGGGCGTACTAGTACGGCACCAACCCCTGCTCGTAAAACGTACTAGTACGGCACCGACCCCCAAAGGGTTAAATGTCATACCTATTTCATAATAATAAACATGACACAAGGGAGGGTTTCCTGCAGCAGTGCAATTTATCAAATGTCACTGGCTGTCATCAGTTATCTGACACTTGTCACAACACCATAAAATAAAAAGTGACCACCACCATTACAGAAAGTTATGTGCTATGTATATCAATTTCCCTAATATTATATACATAGTCTATAAGTCATTAGATTAAGCTGCCCCTAATGCCATGGCATGTCAGTGGCTCTCCTTGCACTTCAGTTTATTATTGTAACTACCAATTCTATGTAAAAATGCAATTAAATAAAATTTACTTTACTTACTACTACTACTTTACTTTACTATGTGCTAAACATACACTCTTTTTCAGTAAGTCCGTCAAGTCAGTAAGTCATTCAGTCAAGTCAGTGTGTCATTCAGCCAAGTCAGTAAGTTATTCAGTCAAGTCAGTAAGTTATATAGAGAGGTATTGAAGGGTGGAGAGGGATTAAAAAAAAAAAAAAAAAAGTGACCGCGACCATTACAGAAAACGTTATGTGCCTGAAGGGTAACTATAGAAGATCACTCTTACCCTATGCAAAGATTGAAAAAAGTGCGATTTACTCATTTTTTTTTTTCAAGTAATCAGCTATGTAAGCGTTTCCTGGAATATCTTGGAAGTAAGTCATTGACCTATTTCATGTTGTATTACTGTTAATAATAAACAGATTGAAAGGAATTTCCCAATAAACATAAAACTGAATGTTTTAATTTTGGGTGTTGACACTTTTGAAGTGTTAGTAAGGGGTCATTCCTCGATTAGCGATGTTTACCGACGGGGTCTTAGGCCCCTATCTCCGTCGTTAAGTGAGGAGAGGCTGTATTAACGTAAAATAAGACATTTAATGTGCCCAAGAGTAAGTCACAAACGTATGAGCGGCCCAGGTGCACGCGTCTGGTACCAACGATTTCCATTTCAGAGTGGATGCTCGAAATCCAGGGGGAAATTTCGCTGAAAAAAGTGCTCGAAATCCGAATTGCTCAATTTCCGAACCAGCCGAAATCCAGGGGTCCACTGTACGTATTTGTATAGTACAGTTCAGTACTAGACTAATACAGTAGCAAATACAGTACCATATTTAATACTCACTCTTCTAGTTCAGGGAAATTCTTGTATACAAAGGTGAGGGCACTAAGTGAGATTAGGAAGATGGCAACCAGGCACAACAGAGCACGTCTTGTATCCATACCCTTCCTTGTCCCACCTTCCACGCACCCTCCTTCACTCTGCGTCATCTCTAAGGAAAAAAATTATATTAGTTCATGGTAATCTCTACAATGATTTTGGTATAATAAATTGATATACAGTGGACCCCCGAGTATCGGCCGTAATCCGTTCCAGGAGCTAGGCTTCAACTCAGACTGGCCGAAAGTCGAACTAATATTTCCCATAAGAAATAATGTAAATACAATTAATCAGTTTCCACCCAAAAATATTCACCAAAAATTCATTTTTTTAAAGAATAAATACTATAGTTTTACATACAGAAAACAATGAGAAATAAATATAAAGCACTAATTTTAATGGATAAATGAACATCTGAATCAGTTTTGCCTTTATTGAAGACTCTTGTTGGCATATGACAGAGGCAGGAGAGTTTGTTTGGAGGCAGGACAAGATAGCCCTTCAATACGACACTAATATAAACTCTACGGCTTATTTATCTATCACAATTCATCTAATATGACATAATAAACAATATTAATAACATAGAAACATGATGAATAAAATATGTCATTACGAATGTGAGGACTGGTGGTAGTGTGTTACTGTTGTTGGGTTAATAAGGGCCACTGACCATAAGCTGTACATATACTGCTGGTGGTGGAGGCAGCAGGCCACCACCACCACTAATTCACACTGAAACAATGTACGTAATTTATAAATAAGAAATATTTACACTAATAACTGATGCACACATGAACAAAGACCATTTGCTGCTCACAGGAGACTTCAATATAAATCTCCTACATGACCAGGACCCACAAGTAACAGAATTCACAAACACTATGAGCAACTGCTTGTTACTACCAACAATATCAAAACCTACAAGAATCTCCGAGACTAGTACCTCATTACTAGACCACATCTGGACTAATACTATAGCCCCTCTAAAATCAGGCATCATCACAGACAACACCACAGACCACTATCCGACCTTTCTCATAACTAATCTTGGTAAATTGCCCCTAGATATTACAAAAGTTACCTTCAGACTACATAATGAGTCAGCTGTAAATAACTTTATAACAGCTATGATTAACATTGACTGGCATAATGAGTTAGAAACATATACAGATACTAATGAATGCATCAAGAATTTCCTTAACAAAACCCACCACCTCTATAACAAACATTGCCCTAAAAAAACTAAACAGATCACAGCTAAGAGACTTAACAATCCCTGGCTAACACCCAGCATCCTTAAATCCATTAACAAAAGGCACCAATATGAAAAACAATACAGAAGGGGTCTAATAACCAGAGAACAATCCAAACGCTACTCATCAACCCTTACCAGCCTGATAAGGAGATCAAAAAAATTGTATTATGAGAACAGACTCCAGAACATAAAAGGTGATATGAAAAGACCTGGAAGACCCTATCTGCAATTCTAGGAAATAATAAGATAGCGAAAAACAACACCATCAAATTATCAAGAGCAGATGAACCCTACTCTCACCTACTGAGACAGCAAACAGACTTAATGTTTTCTTCTCCACCATAGGAAAGAATCTAGCGAGTAAAATCCCAAGCTCAAACACCCGTCCAACAGACTACCTCACAAACACCTACCCTAATACGCTATTCCTAGCTCCTACCAACCCAATTGAAGTCTCGCTCATAATCAACACCCTTAAAAACAAGGCAGGAGACATAAACAGCCTACCAACTTTTATGTACAAAAAGCTTCACAGGTACTGTCACCAATCATAGCAACACTATTCAATAAATCCATTGAAGCCTCTACCTTTCCATCAATTCTCAAAATAGCTAGGGTCACCCCGATCCACAAAGGAGGTGATCAAACAGACCTGAATAATTATAGACCAATTTCTAATTTACCATTGCTTTCTAAAATCTTCGAAAAATTAATTCATAGACAAATCTATTCCTACCTCGTCTCACACAATGTACTCAACCCTGTCAATTTGGATTCAGGACAAACAAGAGCACAAACGATGCTATTACGCACATGTTGGAGTTAATATATACAGCACTTGAGAAAAAGAAGTCCCACTGGGAATCTTCATTGATCTCCGCAAAGCTTTTGATACAGTCGACCATGATTTACTGCTCACAAAATTAGCACACTATGGTATAAGGGGCACCCACTCAACTACCTAAAATCATACCTCACCAACAGAAGCCAATACGTGTACACAAATGGAGAGAACTCTTCCACACAACCAATTACAGTCGGAGTCCCTCAAGGAAGTGTCCTGGGGCCACTCCTATTCCTCATTTACATAAATGACCTACCGAATGCATCACAACTACTCAAACCCATTTTATTTGCAGATGACACAACATATGTCTTCTCTCACCCAAATCCAGTTATACTGGCCAACACTGTTAATGCCGAATTACAGAAAATATCAACATGGATGACGACTAACAAGCTTACTCTCAATACTGACAAGACCTACTTCATACAGTTTGGAAGCAAAGTCACAAATGTTCCACTTAACATAACACTTAATGGTACACCCATCACAAGACTCACAGAGGGAAAATTCCTAGGAATCCACCTTGACAGTAGCCTTAAATTCCAAACACACATACAACAAATTTCAAAGAAAATCTCGAAGACAGTAGGCATATTATCAAAGATACGCTATTATGTACCTCAATCAGCTCTCCTTGCACTCTATCATTCACTTATCTACCCGTATCTCACCTATGGAATCTGTGCATGGGGATCAACAACGTTAAATCACCTTAGACCACTCATAACACAACAAAAGGCCGCAGTCAGAATGATAACAAATTCCCACTCTAGACAGCATACTCCACCAATATTCAAAAGTCTCAAACTACTCACCGTAAAGAACATTCATACTTACTCTTGTGCCTACTACATATATAAAACTTTACACTCTAATATAAACCCTCTGCTCAAAACTCTCTTCACCAACTTTAATAGGACCCATGACCACAACACACGACACAGATCACTTTTTGATATACCCCGTGTTCATATCAACCTATGTAAAAATTCTATGCACATAAAGGGCCCCAGAATCTGGAATTCATTACCAGTAAATATTAAGATAATCTTGTCTGAAAATCAATTTAAGACTCAACTCAAAACCACCTACTCACCCAAACCTAAATGATCATGCTATAAACTACTTTGAAAAATGCTCATTGTTACTTTCCTATACGATAATCTCAATTTTTAATAATATGTTACTATTATGTTACCCCTACTCATATTATAAGTTAATGTCAAAAATGCTCAATGTTATTTTCCTTAAGATAATCTCAATTCCATATTATCATTCAAGAATCTTAACACCTGTAACAATCTAAGATCTAATATCATTATATAATAATTTAAACAGTAAAATTTCATCATATTGTAATTTTGAAAATAATTTTTAACTAGAATAAACTCAATAAATTTCTCTAATATTAAGTACCTAGTTTTTAAGGACTAGAATAAGCTGCCCCTAATGCCATGGCATGTCAGTGGCTCTCCTTGCACTCAATTTACATTGTAATTTCCAATACCCATGTAACCTGCAATGAAATAAAATTTGTTTGTTTGTTTGTTTGTTTGTTTGTTATTATTATTATTATTATTTTAATACAGTGGCCCCTCGGTTTTCGCGAAAATTTGTTCCAGAATGCTGCTCAAGTGCCATTACCGAGCAATTTACTTCCTTAAGAAATAATGTCACGTAGGTTAGTCTGTTTCAGACCCCCAAAATACACTTGCAACAGCACTTACGAAAATACACTTACATAAATGTTCGAGTTTGGAGATGCACGAAAACCGAGGGACCACTGTATTGTTATTATTTTAATATTATTATTTTAATATTATTATTATTATTTTAATATTATTAGTATTTTATTATTATTTTTATTATTTTATTATTATTAGTACAGTGGTACCTCGGCATTTGAACAGCTCCCAACTCGAACAATTATGTAAGTGCACTTTTGTAAGTGTATTTTTGGGGGTCTGAAACAGATTAATCTAATTTACATTATTCCTTATGGGAACAAACTCATTCGGTATCAGCACTCGAACAGCCTTCTGGAATGAATTAAGCTCCTAACCTGAGGTACCACTGTATTTTATGCCATACGAGAACTTGGGTGATAGAAACAAGCAGTGCGGCGTCTCAGCGTCAAGTATCTCAGTCTGCTTCCTACAGCCACTCAGAACACTAGCTTTCACTGTCTCCAAGACTACATATTTGTACAAATTTGCACTTTATTGTGCATCCGATAGTACAAGATGTCGGCAAAAAGGAAGATCTTGACTTCACCTGAAGGAAGTGCCAAGAAACAAGGAAAGGCTCTCCATCTTGAGGTGAAAATGAAGATTATAAACGAGTATGAAGCTGGTAAGAAAGTGCAAGTGATAGCTGATGACTTGAAGCTGGCGCATTCTACCATTTCCATTATCTTGAAGGATAAAGATAAAGTGAAAAAGGCAGTGAAAGCATCGACAAGATTTCAAGCCATAATAACTAGGCATGATAAAGACGCCCAAATTAATAAAAACTGACATAGTATATAGAGAGGTATTGGAGGGTGCGGGGCTATACGAGAGGGGGAGAAGGCGCGAGCAGTGTCTCTCAGTAACTCATGGTTTACCATGAGTACAGACGTGTAAGCTCACAGCACTATAAAATATTGTATAATTAGTACTATTACTATCAATAAAGATTATCTACCTATCATATTTATTCCTGAATAATATTAGGTATACAGTGGACCCTCGGAAATTGAACAGCTGGGTAATTGAACAAATCAAAAATAGAACAACAAATTTGATTTGGTAATCAAACACATTCGCTAATCGAACAAGTGTGTACCAGACCTGTCTGCCCAGGCATCGTGAGTCAGTCTAGCTTTGTTTATCCTCCAGTGAACATTACCCTGCTTGTTCTTCCAAACATTTCACAATTAATTAATTGTGTTTGGAGCTTGTTTAATCGTTGAGGCAGTGTTAGAGGCAGTGGTGGTGAGAGGCAGTGATGAGAGGCAGTGGTGATGAGAGGCAATGGTGGTGAGAGGCAGTGGTGATGAGAGGCAGTGGTGGTGAGAGGCAGTGATGGTGAGAGGCAGTGGTGGTGAGAGGCAGTAGTGGTGAGAGGCAGTGGTGGTGAGAGGCAGTGGTGGTGAGAGGCAGTGGTGGTGAGAGGCAGTGGTGGTGAGAGGCAGTGGTGGTTAGAGGCAGTGGTGGTGAGAGGCAGTGGTGATGAGAGGCAATGGCAGTGAGAAGCAGTGGTGGTGAGAGGCAGTGGTGGTAAGAGGCAGTCTTAATGTAGAGTGAGAGGTGAGTAAACAAGATTAAATGAATAAACGAGAGAGAATGAGTGTGTAGAAGGTTCAGGAGTTTTGTAAACAAACCAGTTGTTGTTGTTGTTGCTGTTACCAGCCTGGACAGGAATGAATTCTGTTCACTCCGTGTAGCCGACTGGAAAGAAGTGATCTAATGCAGTTAGCATTACAAACTCCGTTTTTCTCTTATACTAACACGTCTGAAAGAGGAAAGAATGGGAAGATGTTTTCATAGCTGGATCAAGTATGCCCGCCACCACTGTCGTCCCCCGCCACCACATTCGTAATGACATACATATTTTATTCATTCTAGAGTGTATATCAGGTTTTATGTTATTTATATTGTTTATTATGTCATATTAGATGAATTGTGATAGATAAATAAGCTGTCGAGTTGATAATAGTGTCATAGTGAAGTACTATTTTGTCATGCCTCCTGACAGCAGGACGGATTAATTGTATTTCCATTATTTCTTATGAGAAATATTGATTCAATTTTCGAATATTTCGAGTTAAGAACAAGCTCCTGGAATGGATTATGTTCGATTTCCGAGGGTCCACTGTAACATAAATAACATAGAAGCATGATAAAGACGTCAAAATTAATAAAAACTGACATTATATAGAGAGGTATTGAAGGGTGAAGGGCGAGGAGGGATAAAAAAAAAGTGAATGTGACCATAAAAGAAAACATTAAGCGCCTGAAAAAAGTGTGATTTTCTCGAAAAAAAAAAATCCCAAGTAATCAGCTATGCACGCGTTTCCTGGAATAACTCAGAAGTAAGTCATTGATCTATTTCATGTTGTATTACAGTTAATATAATAATAATAATAATAATAATAATAATTTTTATTTCTATGCATGTTACAAGTGTACAATGTTATTGGTAGTTACAATTATAAAACAATTATAAAACTGTAATGCAAGGAGAGCCACTGGCATGCCATGGCATTAGGGGCAGTTTATTCTAGAGACTTATTCACTAAGTACTTAATGCTAAAGAAATTGATTGAGTTTATTCTAGTTCTGTATTATTTAAATTATTATATGGTTATACATACTATTAAAAGACAATACAAGAGAAATTGGTTGAGTTTAATCTAGTTGTATAATTTATTTCAAGTTACAGTATGTTGATGCTATACTAGTATAATAACAATACTAGAAATTGTTTTTAGAGTTTCTTCTAGATATATATTTTATTTCAAATTAAGAAAATGATGATACTAATAAGATTTTAAATGACAATATGATGATATGAAATTGCAACAAGTGTTAAGGAGGATGAACATATCAAATTCAGATCATCTTTAGTAAAATAATATTGGGTTTGGAAGTTTGTTACAGTATGAGTACAGTGGAACCCCGACTACGATGTTATCATCTTACGTTATTTTCGATAACCGATATTTATAACGTAAGAAATTTGTTTGTGACTTACGATGTTTGCTTCGTTTACCGACATTCGTGCCGGACCTGTCCGCTTGGCGCCCAGCTGAGCGCACTCCAGGGAGCGTCAGTGCTATTGTTTACAAGCGGAGCGACCACCCACCCACACCCACGCATTCATACCAGTATATTGTCATTATTCCACTGTTTTTAGTGCTTGCAACTGCTAAATAAGCTACCATGGGTCCAAGGAAAGATCCTAGTGCTAAGCCTGTGGCAAGAGGAACAGAAATATATGTACGATAGAAGTGAAGAAGGAGATAATAGAAAAATATGAAAGTGGAGTGCGTATCAGTGAGCTGGCCAGGCTGTATGGTAAACCCTATTCTACCATCGCTACCATTGTGGATAAGAAATATTCAAGTAAAATCAAGGAAGCTGTTGTTGCAAAAGGTGCATCTGTGATCACAAACACAGACCACAAGTGCTGGAAAATGTGGAAAGGTTGTTGTTGGTGTGGATCAACGAGAAACAGTTAGCAGGAGATACTGTTTCGGAGGAATAATATGTGAAAAAGCAAGGCAGTTGCATGATGATCTCCTTAAGAAAATGCCTGCAACGAGTGAAGTGAGCGAATTTAAAGCCAGCAGAGGCTGGTTTTACAAATTTAAGAATCGAAGTGGCATACATAGTGTTGTGAGGCATGGCGAGGAGCCAGTTGTGACAAAAGTGCGGCTGAAAATATGTTCCTGAATTCCAGGAGTACCTAGAGGCTGAACAATTCCTCCCCCAACAAGTGTTTAATTGTGATGAAACAGGCCTGTTTTGGAAGAAAATGCCCAACAGGACCTACATTACTCAGGAGGAAAAGGCACAGCCAGGACATAAGCCTATGGAAGACAGGCTAACTTTGATGCTGTGTGCCAATGCCAGTGGTGATTGCAAAGTGAAGCCTTTACTGGTGTATCTTTTTGAAAATCCCGAGTGTTTGGCAGATGCGGTGTCAGCAAGTCTAACTTGTGTGTGATGTGGAGTCTAACAAAAGGCTTGGGTCACAAAGGACATTTTCTTAGATTGGTTCAATGAAGTGTTTGGCCCCAGTGTGAAGAAATATCTATTGGACAATAATTTGCCACTTAACCCTATACCGCGCCGGCATCACATACGAGGCGCAAAAGCATGGTTTTCATGGCGCCATGAGCACAAAGCATATCCTCAGAAAGACTTCAAATTTCACTCCAACCAATCACAAGCCTTCTGGGCGGAGCTTGAATGTGTTGTCACTTGGGTGTTGTTGACTGCTATTGGCTGGGAGCTCCAGAAGTCTTCAGTACTGTCTGAAGTGTTGAAGGAGGAGCATTTCCAGCTTGACTCTCTTGATATTTCACCAATTTACACCACTCCAGAATGTCGGTAAGTTACTGAATGTGTTTCCATTGCATTATTGAATGTTTTATCCTCATTTTGAGATGCAAATGAATTGCCTGAGGTATTTATAAGTAACAAATGAATGTACTTGAAGTTTTGTTTACATTTTTGGTATCATTTATGAGGCTCGGCCTGACAAGTATAGAATGTCATTTGCCACTGAGTGTATCATATGTGAGGCCAAAACAGACAATGGTGATAACAAATTTGCCAATGAATGTATCATATATCATGGATTAAGAAATAACAATAAGGCCATCTTTGTCAATAATAGCTACCAATTGCATGCTGAATCAAATACATTGATATATGATTGCTTTTATGTACTTTGTAAATTTATAAAATTTGCTCAATTTCGATGCTCATTTTGTGTTTTCTGTTCATTTCAGTTAAACACAAATGTTTTATGGATCAAGGGCTCAAAGAAAAATGGATTACATTGTGTCAGAGTTATGTGATGACAGTGACAGTAATGAGGAAGTGGATTCTGTGGATGAATATGAGCGACCACGGCAAGATGCTTCCTCTTCAAGTGAAGATGAACATGAAGATTTGTCTACTAGAAGGTACAGCAAGGAGAACAAACAAAAGGTGGATGTTGACTGTCCTGCAGTCATAAAGAGTTATAATGACCATATGAGAGGCATAGATAAGAATGATATGTTGGTGCACCTCTACAAGTCTCCACTCAAAGCAAAACGCTGGTACATGAGGCTGGTTGTTGTACAGGCATGACTGTGCTGCTCTGAAAGAGAAATACATGAACCTCAAGGATTTCTGGTTTTCCATCTCCCATTCAGCAAGAAAGCCAACCATGGGAATCCCAAGGAGCATGAGATCCTCTCCAAGTTGTTCAACTTCACGGTCTTCTTCAATTGAAGAAAATTTCATTCGCTATGGAAAAAGAAATCATGAGGATACAAGATATGATGAAACACTACCTCACTGGCCAGTTTCTACAAAGAGGCTTTCATGTAAACATTGCAACACCAACGACAAAAGGATCTACTCGTCCTTTTCTTGTTCCTTCTGCAAGGTTAATCTATGTCTAAACTCAACCAGACATTGTTTTGTGGAATTCCATAAGAAACAAGATGCATAAATACCTCTGATAAAAATGTTTGTCACAATAAATACAGAAAGGACACTCATTTGGTGCCATATTCATATTTTTGTAACATTTTTGCAATTTTTGTGTAATGTCAAATACTATAAATGCGTTAAAATTATTGAAATCAAGTTACTGTGCCTTTGTTTTAACCCAGTTGTTTATTAATAAACCTTTAATGTATATATATGCCTTTTATTATCAGTTATTAGTAGCTGTTATCATTCTTTTAGACACATACCATTGTCAGGAATGGCATCAAATATGATGCGAATCTGTCACCTATAGTTTAACCTTTGTTGGGATTGGCCTCATATTTGATTCTGCCAAAAAGGCCTTTTTATGGACCAAAAATAAATAAACTTGAAAATGGACCACAAATAAATAGGTCTTAGAATTGCTTATATTATCAGAATATAGGTTGCAAATGTTGCAAATTCTCAAATTTGATTCATGGCCCAGTAAAGGGATAATTATTAACCACATATACTACTTTACATTACGGTGGCCTGTGACCTGGTAGGCAACGAACTCACTTCACACGCTGAGTGTCCGTGGTTAGATCCATGGAAAGAGTGGAAACATTGGGCGTGTTTCCTTACACCTGTTATCATGTTCACCTAGCAAGCAAGTAGATACCTGGGTGTTAGTTGACTGGTGTGGGTCGTATCCTGGGGGACAAGATTGAGGACCCCAATGGAAAAAAGACAGACAGTCCCTTGATGACACAGTGCCTTTCTTGGGTTATCCTGGATGGCTAACCCTCTGGGGTTAAAAATCCGAACAAAATCTTATCTTACCAATGATAACATTTTTGTATTACACAAAGTTCTTTTCAGTTTTTTAAATTTCTGTTATTACTTACACTAATTATTCTCATTATCAAAATAGGTTACTGAAGTCTTGAAGATCCTGTATGGATGACTAACCTGTGTGCATTTACCTACGTACTGTATATAATAATAATAATAATAATAATAATTTTTATTTCAATGCATGTTACAAGTGTACAATGTTATTGGTAGTTACAAATATAATACAATTATAAAACTGTAATGCAAGGAGAGCCACTGGCATGCCATGGCATTAGGGGCAGTTTATTCTAGAGACTTATTCACTAAGTACTTAATGCTAAAGAAATTGATTGAGTTTATTCTAGTTCTATATTATTTAAATTATTAAATGGTTATACATACTATTTAAAGACAATACAAGAGAAATTGGTTGAGTTTAATCTAGTTGTAGAATTTATTTCAAATTACAGTATGTTGATGCTATACTAGTATAATAACAATACTAGAAATAGTTTTTAGAGTTTCATCTAGGTATATATTTTATTTCAAATTAAGAAAATGATGATACTATAAGATTTTAAATGACAATATGATGATATGAGATTGCAACAAGTGTTAAGGAGGATGAACATATCAAAATGAGATCTTCTTAAGTAAAATAATATTGGGTTTGGAAGTTTGTTACAGTATGAGTATTTAGTATAGGGTGAGTAGGTGATTTTTGAGAAGAGTCTTGAATTGATTTTCCGACAAGGTTAACTTGATATTTACTGGTAATGAATTCCAGATTTTGGGGCCCTTTATGTGCATAGAATTTTACATTGGTTAGTATGGACTCGGGTATGTCAAATAGTGATCTGTGTCTTGTGTCATGTTCGTGGGACCTATTAAAGTTGTTGAGGAGAATTCTGAGCGCAGGGTTAATATTAGCATGTAGAGTTTTATGTATGTAGAAGGCACATGAATAGGTATGAATATTTTTTATGGTGAGTAGTTTTAAGGTTCTGAATATAGGTGGAGTATGCTGTCTAGAGTGGGAATTTGTTATCATCCTGACTGCAGCCTTTTGCTGGGTTATGAGTGGTCTAAGGTGATTTAATGTTGTTGAGCCCCATGCACAGATTCCATAGGTGAGATAAGGGTAGATAAGAGAATGATATAGTGCAATGAGAGCTGGTTGAGGCACATAATTGCGTATCTTAGATAATATACCTACTGTCCTTGAGATTTTCTTGGAAATTTGTTGTATGTGTGTTTGGAATTTAAGACTACTGTCAAGGTGGATTCCTAGGAATTTTCCCTCTGTGAGCCTTGTGATGGGTGAACCATTTAGCGTTATGTTAAGTGGAACATTTGTAGCTTTGTTTCCAAACTGAATGTAGTAGGTCTTGTCCGTATTGAGAGTAAGCTTATTTGTCATCATCCATGTTGATATTTTCTGTAATTCAGCATTAACTGTGTTGGCTAGTACGACTGGATTTGGGTGAGAGAAGACATATGTTGTGTCATAAAGGGATGTCTGATAGGCCACACAAAAGTAAAAGCAACACTATGCATAAGCATTAGACAAATTAATATAATATCTCCATAGAGACTAAATGAAGGACTGGAGATCCAAAGTGCCAAATAGGATGAAAGGTAGTATGTACTGTACTGTTCTTTCTTGCATATAATGGCTACTGCAACAAAATATGAGAAGCTCAAACAGACCTTAATAACTACAGGCCGATATCTAACTTACCCCTTCTCTCCAAAATCTTTGAAAAATTAATTCATAAACAAATATATTCCTACCTCACCTCAAACAGCGTACTCAACCACTGTCAATTTGGATTCAGGCCTAATAAAAATACAAATGATGTCATTATACACATGTTAGAAATAATTTACACCGCCCTTGAAAAAAAAGAAATCCCAGTGGGAATCTTCATTGATTTACGTAAAGCTTTTGATACAGTTGACCATGATCTGTTACACCTAAAATTATCACACTATGGTATAAGAGGACACTCCCTCAACTACCTAAAATCATACCTAAGCAACAGAAACCAATATGTGTACACAAATGGAGCTAGCTCCACCGCGCAAACTATTACCGTAGGTGTCCCACAGGGAAGTGTTCTTGGCCCACTACTCTTTCTCATTTACATTAACGACCTACCAAATGCATCTCAACTACTCAAACCCATACTTTTTGCAGATGACACTACATACGTTATCTCGCACCCTAGCCCAGACATACTAGCCAACACTGCAAATACTGAATTGCAGAAAATATCTACCTGGATGATGATCAACAAACTTACTCTCAATATTGATAAAACCTATTTTATCCAGTTTGGGAACAGAGCTACAAACGCACCACTTAACATAATGATAAACGGGTCCCCTATCGCAAAACTCACAGAGGGAAAATTCTTAGGAATCCATCTTGACAGTGGCCTCAAATTTCAGACACATATACAACAAATTTCCAAGAAAGTCTTAAAGACCGTGGGAATACTATCCAAGATACGGTACTATGTTCCACAACCAGCTCTCCTTACCCTATATCACTCACTCATTTACCCATACCTCATCTATGGAATCTGCGCATGGGGCTCTACATCAATAACTCATCTCAGACCACTAATAACACAACAAAAGGCAGCAGTTAGAATAACAAATTCACACTCCAGACAACATACTCCACCAATATTCAAAAACCTAAACTTACTCACCATACAAGACATCCATACTTTTTACTGTGCCTATTACATACATAGAACACTCTATGCAAATATTAACCCACTACTCAAACTTCTCCTTACCAATTTTAACAGGACACATGACCATAACACTAGACACAGATCACTCCTCGATGTTCCCCGTGTCCATCTAACACTGTAAAAACTCAATGCATATAAAAGGCACGAAAATTTGGAATTCATTACCTGTCATTGCCAAAGAAACCCTGCCTGTACCCCAATTCAAAATGATGCTAAAAAATCCTCACCCAAAGCTAAATGCTCAATATCAAACATTCTCAACAAAGTAGAATAATCACTTAATGTAAAAACCTGACTAATCACTTAAATGTAAAAACCTGTTATGAATAATACATACTAAGCTAACTATTACCTAACATTTACATTATAATGACCATGTAAACTGTAACTGCAATGCAACTAATTGTTTTAAATTGTTATCTCACTCAATTAGTTGCATTGCTGCAATTAATTGATATGTTCAACTTATATTCAAACTTTATAACTTAGATATGCAATTATACTTATTTTATAAATTGTCAACCATAACATTTTACCATGTAGTCTAGAATAAAGTAGTCTTAAGAATGCCCGCAATGCACAGCATATTAGGGGCTTTTGGCATGTACATCTCATTAAGAAATATATCTTGTCTACCATGTATCATTGTACCATGTCACAATAAAGTATTATTATTATTATTATAAATCATGATAGATAACATTCTCCTAGGATTAATCAAAGGAAAAACTATTAGAATATACTGTAGTGGACCCTCGGTTAACGAAAAAACTTCATCCCAGAAGCCTGCTCAAGTGCCATTACCGAACGAATTTACTTCCTTAAGAAATAATGTCACGTAGGTTAGTCTATTTCAGACCCCCAAAAATACACTTCCACATGCACTTACAATATTATACTTACATAATTGTACGGTTTCCGGGGTATTCGTTAACCGAGGGTCCACTGTATATAGTTTTATGAACTGTGTGTGTGTACTCACCTAATTGTGGTTGCAGGGGTCGAGACTCAGCTCCTGGCCCCGCCTCTTCACTGATCGCTACTGGGTCCTCTCTCTCCCTGCTCCATGAGCTTTATCATACCTCATCTTAAAGCTATATATGGTTTCTGCCTCCACTACATCACTTGCTAGACTATTCCACTTCCTGATTACTCTATGACTGAAGAAATACTTCCTAACATCCCTTTGACTCATCTGAGTCTTCAACTTCCAATTGTGACCCCTTGTTTTTGTGTCCCCTCTCTGGAATATCCTGTCTGTCCACCTTGTCTATTCCACGCAGTATTTTATACGTTGTTATCATGTCTTCCCTAACCCTCCTATCCTCCAGTGTCGGCAGGCTGATTTCCCTTAGCTTTTCTTTGTAAGACATTTCCCTTAGC
>WNWK01002896.1:160000-165000 GCA_009830355.1 Cherax destructor | reverse complement strand
TAACCTCTGGACTTCTGTTGCTTACACTTCTTGATATAAATCCCAGTAATCTGTTTGCCTTATTACGTACGCTTAGGCATTGCTGTCTTGGTTTAAGGTTGCTGCTTACCATAACCCCCAAGTCCTTTTCGCAATCTGTATGGCTAAGTTCTATGTTATTTAACTTATAAGCGCTTGGGTTATGGACACTCCCGAGCTTCAGAACCTTGCATTTATCTACATTGAACTGCATCTGCCACTTTTCTGACCAGGAATTGAGTTTGTCTAAATCCTCCTGAAGTTCCCTGACATCTACGTTTGAATCAATTATCCTACCTATCTTCGTGTCATCGGCGAATTTGCTCATGTCACTAGTAATTCCCTAATCAAGGTCATTGATATATATTATAAACAACAACGGGCTAAGACTGATCCCTGTGGAACACCACTTGTTACAGATCCCCACTCGGATTTAACCCCATTTATGAACACTCTCTGCTTCCTATTGGTGAGCCATGACTCAATCCATGACAGCACTTTTCCCCCAATGCCATGAGCTGCGACTTTCTTTAACAGTCTCTGGTGCGGTACTCTATCAAAATCCTTACTAAAATCTAAATAAACAACATCAAATTCTTTATCGTGATCAACAGCCTCAAAAGCTTACATACATACATACAGTGGTACCTCTACTTACGAGCAGCTCCCAACAAGTGTATTTTTGTAGGTGCTTTTGTAAGTGTATTTTTGGGGGTCTGAAATGGATTAACCTAATTTTCATTATTTCTTATGGGAAAAAATTCCTTGGGTATCGGCACTTGAATAGCCGACTGGAATGAATTTTGCTCGTAAGTAGAGGTACCACTGTACGTATATATATATATATATATATACACAGTGGACCCCCGGTGTTCGTGATGCTCTAAACTCGCCCTTTTATGTAAGTGTATTTTTGTAAATGCTTTTGTAAGTGTATTTTTGGGGGTCTAAAAGGACTTGTCTACTTTACATTATTTCTTATGGGAATAAATTTGTTTGGTAATGGCACTTGAACAGCATTCTGGAACGAAAAAATCACGAAAACCGGGGGTCCACTGTACAGTGGACCCCCCCCGAGTTTCGTAAAAACTTCACTCCTGAAGTCTGCTCAAGTGCCATTACCGAACGAATTTACTCCCTTAAGGAAAAATGTCACGTAGGTTAGTCTATTTCAGACCCCCAAAAATACTTTTCCACAAGCACTTACAATATTATACTTACATAAATGTATGATTTCCGGGGTTTACGAAACTCGGGGGTCCACTGTATATATACAGTGGTAACTCAAGTTACGAGCTTAATTTATTCCAGAAGGCTATTAAAGTGCCGATACTGAAGGAATTTTTTCCCATAAGAAATAATGAAAATTAGATTAATCCATTTCAGACCCCAGAAATACACTTACAAAGGCACTTACAAAAATACACTTACATAATTGTTCGAGTTGGGAGCTGCTCATAAGTAGAGGTAAGTGGAGGCAGTGGAGATGTTTTGTCTAAGGGTAATGTGTGGTGTAAATATTATGCAGAGAATTCGGAGTGTAGAAATTAGGAGGTGTGGAGTTACTAAAAGTATTAGTCAGAGGGATGAAGATTGTTGAGGTGATTTGGTCATTTAGAGAGAATGGATCAAAGTAGAATGACTTGGAGAGCGTATAAATCTGTAGGGGAAGGAAGGAGGGATAGGGGTCGTCCTCGAAAAGGTTGGAGGGAGGGAGTAAAGGAGGTTTTGTGGGCGAGGGGCTTGGACTTCCAGCAAGCGTGTGTGAGCATGTTAGAATGGAGTGAATGGAAATGAATGATTTTTGGGACCTGACGAGCTGTTGGAGTGTGAGCAGGGTAATATTTAGTGAAGGGATTCAGGGAAACTGGTTATTAATTTAGTCGGACTTGAGTCCTGGAAATGGGAAGTACAATGCCTAGTGACAATGGATAGTGACAGTTTGGAGGGACTAAATCTGAGTGCCTCTGCAAAGACAGTGATTATGTACGAGTGAGGTGAAAGTGTTGAATGATGATGAAAGTATTTTCTTTTTGGGGATTTTCTTTCTTTTTAGGTCACCCTGCCTCGGTGGGAGATGGCCGACTTGTTGAGAAAAAAAAAAATAATATGTATGTATGTATATGTTTTTTTTTTTTTTCAACAAGTCGGCCGTCTCCCACCGAGGCAGGGTGACCCAAAAAGAAAATCCCCAAAAAGAAAATACTTTCATCATCATTCAACACTTTCACCACACTCATACATAATCACTGTCTTTTCAGAGGCGCTCAGATACGACAGCTGAGAATAGTCCCTCCCAGCTGTCACTATCCCAAACCCCTCCTTTAAAGTGCAGGCATTGTACTTCCCATTTCCAGGACTCAAGTCCAACTAAATCAATTAACTAGTTTCCCTGAATCCCTTCACAAAATGTTACCCTGCTCACACTCCAACAGATCGTCATGTCCCAAAAACCATTTGTCTCCATTCACTCCTATCTAACACGCTCACACATGCTTTCTGGAAGTCCAAGCCCCTTGCCCACAAAACCTCCTTTACCCCCTCCCTCCAACCTTTTCTAGGACGACCCCTACCTCGCCTTCCTTTCCCTACAGATTTATATGCTCTCCAAGTCATTCTACTTTGATCCATTCTCTCTAAATGACCAAACCACCTCAACAACCCCTCTTCAGCCCTCTGACAAATACTTTTAGTAACTCCGGACCTTCTCCTAATTTCCACATTCCGAATTTTCTGCATAATATTTACACCACACATTGCCCTTAGACAGGACATCTCCACTGCCTCCAGCCTCCTCCTCGCTGGAGCATTTGCAACCCATGCTTCACTCGCAACCCATGCTTCCTCGCTGCAGCATTTGCAACCCATGCCTCCAGCCTCCTCCTTGCTGCAGCATTTGCAACCCATGCTATCCGGTTTTCTGTCTTACTCTTAATTCTTTCAATAATAACTCTACCATACACTTTACCAGGTACACTCAACAGACTTATTCCCCTATAATTTTTGCGCTCTCTTTTGTCCCTTATTTGTATGTATTTAAATTTGTTTATGCAGTTCGTAAAACATACAAATACATTGCAGAACAACCACTGTGAAAAAATGGTGAACTCCAAAGCAATTTTATGATTTCCTAACATTATCCTTAAAAATGTGAGAAATCACAAAATTGCTTGGAAGTTCACTTATTTTTTTCACAGTGGTTCTGCATATTGTGATATTACCTGTTTACTGTGATCTTATAGCATTTAAATATATTATATTCATGGGGGAAACATTAAATCTGTAGCGAGTCATACAGTGTCTGTGACATCAAAGGTAATAAAGCTTGACTCAAGGAAGAGTGGGCTCCAATTCCTTGAGCCAAGAACATTTGATCAGCATCAAGGCACTTACTTCTCTTGAAGGGGAAGTAAATATTGTATATAAACAAAAGGTATAAGTTTATCAAGATGGTGAGTGCAAGATGTACACAGGTCATAGAACACTGTAGAATACTGAGAGTACACCAGTGATCAGTATAGAGGTATCTTTGCAATAAGGGGCTAAGACTTATATATTACTGTAATCATTTACTGTTATGTGGCCTGTTTTATTTTGGGTATTTAAAATACATATATTTCAAGTTTATTTTACTGAGGAGTCTGCATTAGTTAATATGCATGATGCCCACTTATAAAAATTACAAATAATTATAAAGAAAAATATTATTCAATTAGTATAATGAATTGTAACAGATCATCACTTACATATTAATTTGAACTTGGAACATCAAAACACAAAAGAAAACTAGTGTTAAATTTGCAGTAAAATTATATAAATTCCAACCAATATTCAGTAATTATTAACAAATATTCAATAAGAGAACTCCTAAAATATGTTGCCAAATAATATTAAACAAGACTAAGATATTAGCACCCATGATTCAATAACATTTATAAATATTTCACTTACTGAACTTAAAATTTGACAGTTTCAATTGATAACTATTAGTGTTTATAATCAGGATGAAATTTTTGACTGCCTACTTGATAATTGGGCTGCTAAAAAATACAATTTTGGAATTCCTGCTCAGAGAGGAAAAATTCAGGTACAATTGTAAAAGTATGTAATACAAAAACAGCCGAGGCATCTGTGTGAAATTTGGCAGAGAAATAAACTACATGTGAATTAGATTTTTAACATTACATTATCTTAAAAGCATTAAAAAACCTTGAGATTTTGTAAATGACATTTTTTTCCTCTTGATCAGAACATCAAAGTGTTTGCTAAGGTTGCAAGAATTCCAAAATTACTTTCTAACTTATATATTATAAGAAATGTCTTCAAAGGCTTTGTTAGAAAAAATGATATTTAAAAGTACAAATTATGTGTTTGTGTGTGTACTCTATTTGTGGTTGCATGGGTCGATTCACAGCTCCTGGTCCCATATCTTCGCTCTGTGTGTGTGTGTGTGTGCGTGCGTGTGTGTGTGTGTGCGTGTGCGTGTGCATGCGCGCATCACAAACAGATGATCTTAACAATGCAGAACAAGCCACAAGAGGATGAAAAGCTTTAGCTCAAGATCTTGCACACTCTCCTGTGTCTTCAGGAGCTATGCAATGTTGCAAGGCAGCAACAGATAGGAGGAGAAATTCTCTGGGGCAAGGCAGGTGTCAGTGGTAACCCATGTCACAGTGAGAGTGATAACCCGTGTCACAGTGAGAGTGATAACCCGTGTCACAGTGAGAGTGATAACCCGTGTCACAGTGAGAGTGATAACCCGTGTCACAGTGAGAGTGATAACCCGTGTCACAGTGAGAGTGATAACCCGTGTCACAGTGAGAGTGATAACCCGTGTCACAGTGAGAGTGATAACCCGTGTCACAGTGAGAGTGATAACCCGTCACAGTGAGTGATAACCCGTGTCACAGTGAGAGTGATAACCCATGTCACAGTGAGAGTGATAACCCATGTCACAGTGAGTGATAACCCATGTCACAGTG
>WNWK01002896.1:20000-157500 GCA_009830355.1 Cherax destructor | reverse complement strand
ATATATATATATATATATATATATATATATATATATATATATATATATATATATATATATATATATATATATATATATATATATATATATATATATATATATATATATTATATATATATATATATATATATATATATATATATATATATATATATATATATATATATATATATATATATATATATATATATATATATATATATATATATATATATATATATATATATATATATATATATATATATATAATATATATAATATATATATATATATATATATATATATATATATATATATATATATATATATATATATATATATATATATATATATATATATATATATATATATATATATATATATATATATATATATATATATATATATATATATATATATATATATATATATATATATATATATATATATATATATAATATATATATATATATATATATATATATATATATATATATATATATATATATATATATATATATATATATATATATATATATATATATATATATATATATATATATATATATATATATATATATATATATATATATATATATATATATATATATATATATATATATATATATACAGTGGTACCTCGAGTTACGATGGTCCCCCAAAATCGCCCTTTTATGTAAGTTTATTTTAAATGCTTTTTAGGTATATTTTTGGGGTGTAAAAGGACTAGTCTATTTTACATTATTCCTTATGGGGATAAATTCTTGGTAATGGCACTTGAACAGCATTCTCGAAGTAAAATATCGTATCTGAGGTACCACTGTATATATATATAATATATATACAGTGGTACCCCGAGTTACGATGGTCCCAAAATCGCCCTTTTATGTAAGTTTATTTTTTTAAATGCCTTTGTAAGATATTTTGGGGTGTAAAGGACTAGTCTATTTTATATTATTCCCTTTTGGGGATAAATTGATTGAAGAGCACTTGAACAGCATTCTCGAATGAAAAAATATCGTAACTCGAGGTACCACTGTATATATATAATATATATATATATATATATATATACACACAGTGGACCCCCGAGTTTCGGCCATAATTCATTCCAGAAGACTGTTCAAGTGCCATTACCGAACGAATTTGTTCCCATAAGGAATAATGTAATGTAGGTTAGTCTGTTTCAGACCCCCCCCAAAAATACACTTACAAAAGCACTTACAATATTACACTTACATAATTGTTGGAGTTTTGAGGTGGTCGAAACTCGGGGGTCCACTGTATGTATACATGTATTTTTTAGTGCACCAGCCGTTTCCCACCGAGGCAGGGTGACCTAAAAAGAAAAATTAAATTTTTCTTTTTACATTTATTAATTTATACAGAAGGGGATACTAGCCCCTTGCTTCTGGCATTTTAGTCGCCTCTTATGACATGCATGGCTTATAGAGAAAGGATTCTAACCCACTTCCCCATGTATATAATTTGTATGTGTAATTATTGGTAGCTATTTATAGCTACAGGAGCATTTTATTTCCCATGGTTGTAGTATTTGCTGCCTCCTCTTGTAAATCATTTCATTGCTCTACCACTATGTTGAGACAATGTTTCTAATAATTTTGGTACGTACCTTAGTTTATGGCTATTACTTCTCTGTGCCTGTTTTAATATAATCAGTTCAAGCTCACACAGAACTGTGGTTAATGTTTTTGTCTGTAAGAAAGTGTAAATATTTTTATATTATGGTTTTAGTGGATTTTATTTTGTTTACTATCACTCCTTGTGATCAATTTGCTTGAATATTTAACATCCACTTCCCCATGCCTTTTGACATTACTTAAGGAGTTATCACCCCCATGGTCATATTTGTTAAATGCTTTTGTAAAGTTCATGAAAACCACATCTGTTATGTTCTTGTAAGGCCTCAGCGAGTGAATCAGTAATATCATAGAATTAACCGAATGCTTCAGCACCCTTTCAAATATTCTTATGATGTGTGATGTTTACGCTGATGATCTGCAACTTTTACAATGCTGCCTCCTTTGTGAAGGGTATTGGGAGGAGACTGTGGCAACACTTTTTTGGGGCCTATGGTATTTCATCTGAATTTAGGCTCTCTCCCCAAAATAAACAGTGCTCATACTAATGGGATTTTACACTTCAGTACCTGGACCCATGAATTGGGTCCAGGTACTGAATGTATGGGCATTCTCTCAATTTCTTTTTCAAAATCTGTATGGACTGTACTAAAATTGGAAATGGTCAAAGTTTACAATATCCTTCATGTTAAAAAAGGTTCTTTTATATTCCATTTATAACTATGTACAGTTTTGGTAGTACAGTAGACCATTATATTACGGATTTATTTGTCACGTTTTGGTTATTGCACTATTAAAAAATTGCGATACGATTTTATACAACACTTCGTAAAATTAACTTAACATGGTTCTGTTTACAGGTGCAGAAAAAATTTCCCCAGCTCAAGCTGCTGCCTTGTTGTGGATCAGCGGGGAAGACCTTCCACCATTCCCTGCCACCCCTGACACTCCCACCATCCCCTGCCACCCCAGACACTCCCACCATCCCCTGCCACCCATGTCACTCCCGCCATCCCCTGCCACCCCAGACACTCCCGCCATCCCCTGCAACCCCCGACACTCCCATCCCAGCCTTCGTGAATATGTGTTCAGTTCCAATGTCTTAGGTGTTTGTGAATTGTTTTGATCTTTTAATTGCCATATCTTGTATCTGCCAAACAATCATAGAACCCAGTAGGCATACGAGTGTTGCTGAAAGTGGCAAGAAAAGGTATAAGTGTTTAAGTCTTAGAATTAACAAAGAAAATAGATACTATATTAGACAAGAGATAGCCTATGGAAATAAGCCACTTTGACTTTTTTGGGTTATCCTAGGTTCTCTACACATATGCAGGCTGCTATGTATGATAATCTATGTATATTTGTGTATACCTGAATAACTCTTACTTATAACCTTAAAAAAGCGTCACTTTGTACAATTAAAAAATGAGGTAAATATACGAGTTTGTGTGATGACTGACTTGACTGACTGACTTACTTTACTGACTGACTTACTGACTGACTTTACTGACTGGACTGACTAACTGACTTGACTGACTGACTAACTGACTTGACTGATTTACTGATTGACTTAAAGTTAGACATTTTCACTGAAGAGGACCCTGACAAATCTAAAAGCAGTGCTCTGAAAGGTGTCTAGAGCAGGTGATGCCTTACCGTCAGCTGTATAATGTACTGTGGGGTAAAATAGAACCGAAATCCATTACAGAATTTATGCACATTCCAGTACAACCATCGACTTCAGTACCAGAACCTCTACCATCCACTTCAGCCCAGTAGGGCCACAGCATAACTCTCCACTCTCTTCACAATCATCGATAAACACCAGCACCCACAATTTAACCCTTTGACTGTTTCGGTCATATATATACGTCTTACGAGCCAATGTTTCGGACGTATTAATACGCCTAAATTCTAGCAGCCTCAAATCAAGCAGGAGAAAGCTGGTAGGCCCACATGTGAGAGAATGGGTCTGTGTGGTCAGTGTGCGAAGTATAAAAAAAAATCGGGCAGCCACTGGTGCATTGTGGGAACACCATTTCAGTATCCCTTGTTCAGCATGCCTAGTGGTAAGAATTATTTGACTCCTTGGCGCATCTGGGACATTTCTCTTCCTCAAAGATAGCTCTAACACAGATGGAAGTGTCTCTGAAGATAAATTTCATGGTTTTGAGGAGTTTGTGACCGAAAGCAATGCCCAGGATACCAGAAGGAAGGAAGGAAGAAAGAAAGAAAGTAAGGAAGGAAGGGAGAGATGTGAGGAAGGAATGAAGGAAATAAGAGATGAGAGGAAGGAAGGAAGGAAAGAAGAGATGAGAGGAAGGAAGGAAAGAAGTAAGGAAGGAGGAAAGGAAGAAGGAAGGAAGTAAGAAAGAAAGAGAGAGAGAAAGGAAAGAAGGAAGAGATGAGAGGAAGGAACAAAAGAAGTAAGAAAGGAAGGAAGAAATAAAGGAAGGAAAGAAGGAAGAAAGGAAGGCAGGAAGGAAGAGATGAGAGGAAGGAAGGAAGGCAGAAAGAAAGGAAGGAATGAAGGAAGAAAGGAAGCTAGGAAGGTAGGTATGAAGGAAAGGAAGGAGGTTGTGGAGAAGAAGACATGAGTCCCCTTTTGTGTTGACAGGTTGACAGGCAGTGTGGGGGTGGTGAGTAATGGTATAATATGTCATTTTGACAGCTGCCTTACCCTGACTCAGCAAATTTAGATGTCCCCACACACACACACACATAGCTTGGAGCTTTGAAGTGCTAATTGCAGTTGATGGAAAGTGTCTAGTCATTATATATGTGTATATATATTATAGAACAATAGTAATAAACAATTTTTTTTATTGTTGGTTGGTGTAAACAAGTTTTGTAAACAATATAATGATACTAATATTTGTGCGATTATTGTGTTGCATACAACAAGTGTATATATATATACACTGCACCTTACTTTGAGTCTCACAGGCCACATAAGTTATGTAAAAAAATAAAATAGTGAAAAAAAAAAAAGAAACCTACGAAAGGAAGTAAGTAAACCAAAGTTTACCTGGTGAGCGGCATTCACCGCTGTTGCCATACGCGGCTCATTTTTTGCCAACTTTACGCCTCTATATCTCGGTAAATACTGATCGCAAATTTTTTTGGGGGGATTTAAACAATCAGAAAAATAATCTTAACATTTTGATATGAAAAAATAATTTGTTTTTTTTCGAATATTTCCCGACATAGAATGACAGTTTCAGAGAGGGGCCTCCGACAGTCAAAGGGTTAAGGTAAGAAATACTATTACAGTGGACCCCCGGATTTCGTACTGATCCCAACTCGAACAATTATGTAAGTGTATTTTTGTAAGTGCTTTTGTAAGAATATTTTTAGGGGTCTAAACGGACTAATCTAATATACATTATTCCTTATGGGAATAAATTTGTTTGGCAACGGCACTCAAACAGCATTCTGGAACGAATTATGGCCGATAACCGGGGGTCCACTGTATTTCTGTTGCATTTGTAGTCTTAAGCAGTAAAAACAACATAATACATCATGGCAATGAACTACAATTACATACAGTCATCTCTCGGTTTTCGATTTTAATCCGTTCCAGATGGATCGGCTAAAACCAAAACTATTTTCCCCATAAGAAATAATGGAAATTCAATTAATCCGTTCCAGAAACCCAGAAGTTTGGAAAAAAAAATTTTTTTGGGGGGGGCCTTAAAGATAGATTTACATGCACAAATGAATGAACTATGTGGCACTTACCTTTATTGAAGACTGATGTTGCTGGATGGAAGAGAGGGAGGAAGGGAGAGGGAAGAGACCCTATTTTTTGGAAGGGGAATCCCCTTCCATAAGGAATTTAGGTACCAAGTCCTTATCCGGGGTCACTTCCCTGCATGCCTGCTACACTCCCTCCCTGCCTGCTACACTCCCTGCATACATGCTACACTCCCTGCATACCTGCTACACTCCCTGCATACATGCTACACTCCCTGCATACATGCTACACTCCCTGCATACATGCTACACTCCCTGCATACATGCTACACTCCCTGCATACATGCTACACTCCCTGCATACATGCTACACTCCTGCATACCTGCTACACTCCCTGCATACATGCTACACTCCTGCATACATGCTACACTCCCTGCATACATGCTACACTCCCTGCATACCTGCTACACTCCCTGCATACCTGCTACACTCCCTGCATACCTGTTACACTCCCTGCATACCTGCAACACTCCCTGCATACCTGCTACACTCCCTGCATACCTGCTACACTCCCTGCATACCTGCTACACTCCCTGCATGCATGCTACACTCCCTGCATGCACGCTACATTCCCTGCATGCACGCTACACTCCCTGCATGCATGCTACACTCCCTGCATGCATGCTACACTCCCTGCATGCATGCTACACTAACTGCATGCATGCTACACTCGCTGCACGCCTGCTACACTCTTAAACTCCATCGTGTTTCTCACTTTCACTATCATATTTTTCTATTATTTCTTTCTTCATTTCTACAGTGTTCTTCACTTTCTTTACCAAAGAACTGGCACTAGGAGCTTTCTTTAGGCCCATGGTAACTTATTTAGTAGTCACACACAATAATCAAGGGCCAAAAAGAATGAATTGTTAATAAATGTTTTGTATGAACTCCTGGGGTGATGTTCACTCAAGCATAAACAATGCTAGACTGTGTGACAATGTGCGTGGGTGGTGGGCCTACGGCCTTTGTATGTGTGCGGCACTGGTGGACAGGTCCCATACGGTCGGCGAAAACTAAAACAATCGGCGAAAACTGAGACAAATTTTCCCCAAAAAAAGTCGGCGAAAACTGGGACAATCGAAAACCAAGGGATGACTGTATTCACTTTTATTTTTGTAAGATCCGGAGGCCTAAAAAAAAGTAGTTTGGCCTTTTTGGGGCTCCCAGGAACGTAACCCTATTTTTCCATAAGTTCTTCAGTTTATCTAACATGGATTTACCTAACACGGCATTTTCAGGAACATTACTACCGTGTAATATAACGATCTACTGTATATAAATAATTACAGAATTCACCCAATGAATATGACGACCCTTTTTCTTATGTTTACATACAGCGGAGCTGTTTAATTAGTCACATCTGTTCACACTGTGTACCTCCCTGAAACTGCAATTTAAAAAACTACCATGCTATCATTTCTAACTTATCAATTAAAATTTTAATTTTATTGAACAATTTTTAATTGGAAACTAATCTTTTACTGTAAATTCATATATTGTGAGACAAGATGGCAACTGCAATTACTGTTTTTAGCAAACAATTTTTTAATTTGTAGATTAACTTGTACTGTATTAGATCATAAGCATAAAAACTCCACCTAATATGAGTTTTTAATATAATGTATTTAAATAACTATAATAAACAATAAAAGTAAACAATAAAAAAATATAATTACTACTACTACATTATTGTCATTATTTTGATTACGTATTATTAAGAGGCCTTTCGTGTTCCTATCCTGGTTTTCAGGTCCTTACCAGTCAGAGGAAAATAAACTTCATCACAGTTCTTACCAGGTATTTTATAAACGACTGTGCATTCAGTAGTATTTTTTCTTTGTTAAATATTCACTAATTCTTTCATTAACTTGTTGTCTAGCTACTGGGGGCTACAAATACAGTGGTACCCCGGTTTACGATGGTCCCCAAACTCACCCTTTTATGTAAGTTTATTTTTTTAAATGCTTTTGTAAGTGTAATTTTGGGGGTCTAAAAGGACTAGTCTATTTTACAACATTTCTTAAGGAGATAAATTCGTTTGGTAATGGCACTTGAACAGCATTCTGGAATGAAAAAATATCGTAAACCGGGGTACCACTGTATGTAGTCTCCACAAAGAAAGTACATGTTCCAAAATTGACTATGATGACAGACTAAATAAAATGTTTTACTTGTTCAACTTCATCCTGTTCCCTATTTGTATGTCTCATAACAAAAAGGCTTTCAAATGAGCTGATGTGTGTAACATCTCTTAGCTTGTAAATAAAGTTAAGAACCTGAAACTAACCTTGTAAAACCCTGTTAAAAAAAATTGAGAAAAAGGTTTCCTACATTATCTTTCCAACTCTTTCCCACTAGGAAATATGTCACCACCATATGTAACTACATCATGCCATTTGGCTTCATTTGAGGGAAGAAGCTCAGTTTTTAACCCTTCATATTCTACTTAGAGAAAATGGGGGAAAGAGGGTGCTCATAATGCACTTCTTTTAATAGAAAACTGTAGTATTTCAACAGAGATCATTTGATTGTTGCGTAGGAAAGATTTAATGTACGTATTCCTGACAATATTTATTAGCTATGCTGATGCATTTGTTGAAGTAAACTTGGTGTGGTACATCTGTTCCTGAAGGCACCTCTTGAGGAAGTTCTACTAGTTATTTTTAGGCATGAGATGAGGATAGTTTCATGGTAGCAAAAAACTTTAAGCCAAAGGAATGAGTCCAAGAAGAAGTGGAGATATGGCAACACTGCAAGTATAAATCCAAACAATAAAGTCTAACGAACACTAATAAATGGCACAAATGAATTCACATGCAGAAAATAATGTAAAAGATAAAAACAATACAGTGGTACCCCGGTTTACGATGGTCCCCAAACTCACCCTTTTATGTAAGTTTATTTTTTTAAATGCTTTTGTAAGTGTAATTTTGGGGGTCTAAAAGGACTAGTCTATTTTACAACTTTTCTTAAGGAGATAAATTTGTTTGGTAATGGCACTTGAACAGCATTCTGGAATGAAAAAATATCGTAAACCGGGGTACCACTGTACATACTGTATAATGGAATGCAACTGAGTCTGGGTTTGATTAATTTATGCCAAACAATAGTTTAAAACAGATGTACTCTAATTGAAATACCTGATGTTACAGAATACTACTTCAAAAGCAAAGAGGGGGGTGTTCTCATGTTACAACCGAAAGCTAATAAGAATAATATGACCAAATTCAACAAAAGTTTACATTTTAATAAATAACATGGATCTATGTATGAAATACTATACTTGCCAAAAATCCTCTGGTAATGTAAGTGGAGATTTCAGCCAAAAAAAAAAAAAATACATTGGACCCCCGAGTTACGAGCATAATTCATTCCAGAAGGCTGCTCAAGTGCCATTACCGAACGAATTTTCTCCCTTAAGGAATAATGTCAAGTAGGTTAGTCCATTTCAGACCCCCAAAAATACACCTACAAAAGCACTTACAATATTACTCTTACATAATTGTACGATTTCCGAGGTGCTCGTAACTCGGGGGGTCCACTGTATATATATATATATATATACAGTGGACCCCCGGTTAACGGCCATAATTCGCCCCAGAATGCTGTTCAAGTGCCATTACCGAACGAATTTATTAACATAAGGAATAATGTAAATTAGATTAGTCCTTTTGGACCCCCAAACATACACTTACAAAAGCACTTACAAAAATACACTTACATACTTGTTAGTGTTTGGAGCCGGCCGTTAACCGGGGGTCCACTGTACATCTATACAGAAAAACTGAAGATGATCAATCAAT
The DNA here is from genome assembly GCA_009830355.1 of Cherax destructor. NCBI lineage: Eukaryota > Metazoa > Arthropoda > Malacostraca > Decapoda > Parastacidae > Cherax > Cherax destructor. The sequence goes on along the minus strand of WNWK01002896.1, from coordinate 148,358 downwards.
GCCTACCTTTATTTCTATGGCCTCCCACAAATGTACGAAGAAAATATTCCTTTGAGATCTATCATATCTAATGAGTATCATTCTCTGCAAACTTGCTAAATGGCTTAGCTGTCTTTTCACAATTTTTGGGTAAATTTTAGGCGGGGTAGGGGTCGTCCTAGAAAAGGTTGGAGGGAGGGGGTAAAGGAGGTTTTGTGGGCGAACGGCTTGGACTTCCAGCAAACATGGGTGAGCGTGTTAGATAGGAGTGAATGGAGACGAATGGTTTTTGGGACATGACAATCTGTTGGAGTGTGAGCAGGGTAACATTTTGTGAAGGGATTCAGGGAAACCAGTTAATTGATTTAGTTGGACTTGAGTCCTAGAAATGGGAAGTACAATGCCTGCACTTTAAAGGAGGGGTCTGGGATAGTGACAGCTGGGAGGGACTATTCTCAGTTGTTGTATCTGAGCGCCTCTGCAAAGACAGTGATTATGTATGAGTGTGGTGAAAGTGTTGAATGATGATGAAAGTATTTTCTTTTTTGGGATTTTCTTTCTTTTTGGGTCACCCTGCCTCGGTGGGAGACGGCAGGCTTGTTGGAAAAAAAAAAAAAAAATACATGTCATACACTCACAAGATTTCACCAACAAAACAGACTACTCCCAGCTGCATAAAACAAAAATGTTGAACCTTAATGTTGACTCACTCTTTACAATAGCTCATGTCAATATTGTAAATTGTATAGAAAAAAAAATAGGAGCAAAATAACCTACAGCTAAGTTATGCATTTCTACCATTTTTTTTCCTCTGATTAACACTTTTGGAAAAAACGTGAGTGTAGTATAGTCTGGCCACTCTTACTAAGCCTCTATAACCTTTACCTGGAATACAATTATTGCAACACCCTTCAATAAATCCATTAAAACCTCTACCTTCCCATCAATTCTCAAAATAGCAAGGGTCACCCCGATCCACAAAGGAGGTGATCAAACAGACTTGAATAATTATAGACCAATATCTAATTTACCACTGCTTTCTAAAATCTTCGAAAAATTAATTCTACCTAGACTTAAGCCTCAGAACATAGTATAGTAAAGATACAGATGACATTTTATAATTTGGAAAGAGGAATAGACTTTTTGATACTTTCTTGGAAAAACTTTGATATCTAGTCTCAGGCATTAATTTTAAAGCAGGTTACCGCTCCTGGATATACGTTACTTAGAATCCAATTTAAAAGAAGGGAAGTATTGGAATTGTTTGTATGTGTACTCAGACTGTGCAGTCCACAACATAAATCATGAAAACAGCAGTTACTGGACAACTGAAAAGACTCTGCTAGCCAGAATGGTTTATACAAAAAATACAACATAATCAAGCAAGAGTCAATACTGTACTATGTACTAGTTACTATAGAATCAAAAAGAAAAATGATAGCAACATAAAAAATTCTAATACAGTGGACCCCTGGCTAACGAATAAACTTCATCCCAGAAGCCTGCTCAAGTGCCATTACCGAACAAATTTACTTCCTTAAGAAATAATGTCACGTAGGTTAGTCTATTTCAGACCCCCCAAAAATACACTTTCACAAGCACTTACAATATTATACTTACATAAATGTATGATTTCCGGGGTGTTCGTTAGCCGGGGGTCTACTGTACTAATATTCACAATACACATTGATCATAAACGTGACAGTTGTGCTGCCTCAAGCACCATCCTTGCTGCTACATTCACGCTGCCTCAAGCACCCTCCTTGCTGCTACATTCACACTGCCTCAAGCACCCTCCTTGCTGCTATATTCACGCTGCCTCAAGCACCCTCCTTGCTGCTACATTCACACTGCCTCAAGCACCCTCCTTGCTGCTACATTCACGCTGCCTCATGCACCCTCCTTGCTGCTACATTCACAGACCTTGCATCACACTTATACAAAAGTGTTGGCACCACTATGGTGTATCCTTCTTATGTTACCATTGATAAACTTCTTTCTTTCCAAAGGTGCCTCAACATTTCACTCACATTTTACCCGCACTCATCTATTTTACAACTCACTATTTTATACAATCATCATCTGCTGATATATTCACTCTCAAACATTTAAATGCATTTCTTATACTCTACTTCATTACCATGTTCTTTTCTATGTTCATTTTCAATTTCCTTTTACACACACTTGCTAATTCCTTTGCAAAGTATTGCAACCTCATTTTTTAATCTACCAAATGCAGTGCCATCAGCAAAAAGTAACCCTGATGACTCCCCCCTTTATACCAGATTCATTATCTTTAAAGTTCACACCTCTTACCTATACACAAGGACTCGCATCTTTTACAACCACATCTACAAATGCATTAAACAACCATTATAACATCACACATCACTGTTTAAAGCCTAATTTGAGTAGGATGTCCTAGTACTGAGTGAGCATTTCATAGTGGAAGATGGAATGAGAAAGAACCAGCTGTATTCAAGAGAATGAGTGTTAATGGAGTAACAGTAATAGTAAACTAGCAATCATGGAAAGGAAAAAACAGATATACAAATGTTTAAATTCAAGATGAATGTGAACTAAAATAAAAATGGGATGTGAGAGGTGGGTTATAACAAGTATTCATGTAATGAGTGAATGAGAAAGATCTATCTGAAGGCATAGTCACTTGCCAACCCCTTGGTTAAGTTGGATAATCTGACCACAAGGCTGTCTTTACGACGCCAAAGATTCCAACAGAATGATGTGACCTGATTAATATGCTCTTTTCCAAGGTGATGCTGATAACCAAGTGAATGCCTTCACTGAAAACATTCTTAATCTCCACCAAAAATACATCCCTCACTGGTAGTATGTGACGAAAACCTTCAGATCAGCCTTGGTCTGGCTTTCATTGTCAAGAGGCCGCTACTGCTAAGTACAAGGCATCCCACAATAGAAACCTGCACAGGCAAGCCAGTCGACAAATGGAAGTAGTCCAAAAGTGGTCCATCTCTAGATGGGAGGCTGACACAAAAAGAATACTGGAATCAGGTACAGTGTGCTCCAAAACCTAGTGGTCCTTGGTCAAGGACCAGCAAGGTTTTTCACGCAATGAAATTATTCCACTTCTAAATCAGCAGGATAGGACTGTCTCTATTAGTAGTCAGGAGAAGGTTGATTTCTTTGCTGAAAAGATGAAAGTTCCTGATCCAGCTAGGGAACCTCCTGTGCTAGCTGCAAGAACTGTCTCAAAGTTGTCAGAGGTGACAATAAGGCAGGATGAAGTGTATCTTAAATTACTGGACCAAGAAAAGGTTGAGAGCCCAGATAAGGTAAGCCCAAGATTGCTGAGTAGATGCACAGACCAGCTAGCATCACTGCTTAGCAGTGTAAATGGCCTTCTCTGTGGAAAGAGGCAAGTGTAGTCCCTCTTCACAAAAAAGAGGAGAGTGGATATCAGCAACTACAGACCAGTATCAATCAATGGCAAGATGACAGCATTTTTCGACTACCACTCATTTCTGTGACTGTCAATATGGCTTCAGAAAAGGTCACTCTGCTGCTGATCTGCTGTTAAGCCTCTCCATTATGAGATACCAGTCGCTGGATGAATCCAAGTAATGCACTCTTAAGACTGAAGAGTAAAGCAGGTTTGTGGTTGAAGGAGAGTTGGTGTGAGGAAAAATGGAAAACAAATGATTGCTGAGACAGTAAAGTAAAAATGGGTGGTAAGGGACAAAAAGTTAGTACATGAAGGTTTTTAAAATATAAAAGTAATATGAAGAAAGAAAAGTACATATAGAGAGGTAAGAATGGTGAGGGAGGGCAACTGAGAGATTGGACGAAACTTTAACAAATTTTGCCGACAATGAGAGTCAGTGTTGGAGAGAAATAAATAGAAAAAAATCTGGGGAGAAAATAAAAGTGGTAAGGTGGAGGTACTGGAAAGATGGATAAAATATTCTGAGGTATTAAATACTGACAATGAAAGGGAAGTGCATTGGGCACAGAGGAACAGTACCTGGTATGAGGAGGGAAGAGCCAAAGAAATGTGTGGCAGAAGTGGGCAAGTTGAAAGGAGAGTAAAGTATTAGTGATAAAAGGGATGAAAATAGATACTAAAAGCAAGTGTGGACATAGTATTGAATGGTTTATGTATCTGTTTAAACCTTTGGGGGTCGACAGGCCTTCTCGGAAACACGTTCTTAGGGTCAAAAAATTTTCGGAAAAAAAAAAAAATTTCTTATGAAATGATATAGAATCTTTTTCCGATCATAACAACACCAAAAGTATGAAGTTTGAATGAAAACTTACGGAATTATGCTCTCGCGAAGTTATCGGTCTCGAAGATGTTTACGCATCAGCGATTTCGCCCATTTTGAGCCCTTTTTTGGCCAATTCCAATGTTCCAGTCCACTAAAATCATAGCTATTTTGCTAGAACTCCATTTCTTCTATCGATTGAGTACAAGAAACTGCCTATTTACCAATTTCAACTACCCAAAATAGTGGTCAGAAAATGACAATTTGGCCAATTTCACAAATTTCAAACGATACCAATTTCAAAATAGGGTCCAGAATAAACAAGGCAGACATTCCTGGCACTAAAATAACATCTTCTCTGTTCATTAGTCATGTCTCCAGGCCCATCTTACATTACTTTTGCTTTCCATTTTGAATTTTTATTCTCACAAAAAAATAGAAGATTTACTGTTATGTATACAACTGCATCAATGTAAAAATGGTATAAATAATATCAGCGCACTTGTGCAAGAATATTAGACTCGCCAGTTGATGTGTATTTGACACATGGTGTGATTTATTTACTCTTGATTATTATTATTATAATCAAATAGAAGCGCTAAACCACAGGGGTTTATTTACTCTTGAACATTGGCTAAAATCGAACATTTTCGCTACTTTGAGCTCAATTTCAAGTTACTTGTCATTGTCAAACCAATAAAAATCATCTCTATTTCTGTAATATATCTTCCATTCTATCAAATGAGACCAAGAAAACGAGAATACATCAATAAATACCATACGAAAATAGACTGCAAAGTCGCTGTTTTAAACGAAAAAAATGGTCAGTTTTTTTTTTCTCATTATGCAGTGTGTGCTGCAGGATTTTTTTTATACTGCGCACACTGACCACACAGACCCATTCTTTCATATGTAGGCCTACCAGCCGTTTCCCGCTTAATTTGAGGCCGCTAGAATTTACGCGTACTAGTACGGCACCGACCCCTGCTCGTAAAATGCACTAGTACGGCACCAACCCCGAAAGGGTTAATAAATGTAATACAGAAAAGTAAAAATTGTAATATTTTATCATGGATAAAAAGTTTCTCTAAAACATCTAAGATTAATGCTCATTACAGATATCAGTGAAGTCACTGGGAGAAAGTGCAAGGGAGGGCATTCTAGAATTACACCATCTAGCACAAACTTAAAATATTCACAGATTTGCATACAATCTCTTTTTTTTTCAGGAAAACCCAGAGATGTACACCTGCCCCGATGGCATGGTGGCTAGCGCTCTTGCTTTACGCACGGAGGGCCAGGGTTCAATTCCCGGCAGGGCCAAAACATTTTGAAGTGTTTCGTTACACACACACACACACATACATACAACAGGCCTAGTGTCTAATCGACATGTGCCTAGGACAAAATGGTAACTAACAAGATCATGCTCCCTGGGTAATGCAGAAGTATATGTTAGACAATGAAAAAATGGTATATAGAACCACTATATAATTAACCTTTACCATTCCTTTAAAATTCATGTCTTAATTACTCTTAAAGTTAAGGAATGATGATCTTCAATATAAAAGGTAATTAAAAATTTAAATTTTATATTTTATATAAAGAGCTATACAATGTGTTTTTGTTTACATGTGTGATGACTGTAACCCCACACTCTGTACAAGGCAAGTAGTGCACCAATACCCATGTATGTAGTCTAATTGAATAATAATTATCTATGGCATCAGAAATTCATATGTATACTCAGTATTGTAGTAGTTAAAATATAAATCTATAAAACTTAAAATGAAGTAAAGGAATTGTGCTTTATTTATAATATGGCAGGTTCATAACATAATTAACATTCAATATGAAATCTACAAGGTATCTATATGCAGTAACATAACAAATACCTTTGGCAATTATGCATTCTGGGTATCTGAATGCTGTAAAGACCAGTGGTTGCCTATTTTGTGAATAGATTTGTAGAAAACATTCATGGAAGTCTGTCCATTAAATTTTAAATGAGGCAAACACACCCGTTAATGTGACTTCAGGTACCCTGTATGTTACTTTGTGTTTCTTGGCAACAATTGAGCTAATGAGCAGTGTTTTATTGACACATTGGATAACCTTGTATCAGAAAACTAATTTAGTTTTAGTTGAAGTGTTAATACCTCAATGCAGTCCTGGGAAATGCAGTGGTACCTCGGTATACGTCCTTAATCTGTTCCAGGACCTTGGACTTTTACCAAACAGGATGTATACCAAACGAATTTTCCCATAAGAAATACAGTAGAGCCCCACTTTATGGCATTTCGCCTTACGGCGTTCTGCTAATACGACAATTTCAAATTATGACCAAAACTTTCTATACGGCGAGCGGGCTTTCAAATACGGCACGCGCCACCCAGTTTGTTTACATTCTCCATGAGCACATCTCTCTATTATGTAATAATAATCACTCTTGCGTCAATATACGTAGACATTTTCATTAATCCATCTATGATATTTTCTTCAAAATTATATAAGAAGCACGTTACATAGCATATAAACATGCTGCTTATATGCTATGGAGGTATGGTTGCTGGGCGGAAGGAAAACATTACATAATACTAATAATAATCACTCTCAGTACATTAAATGTCTTATTTTACGTTAATATAGACATTTTCATTAATCCATCTATGATATTTTCTTCAAAATTATATAAGAAACAAGTTACATAGCATATGGAGGTGTGGTTGCCGGGCAGAGGGAAAAACATTATGTAATACATGTACACTAATAATAACTCTTGGGCACATTAAATGTCTTATTTTACGTTAATATAGACATTTCCATTAATCCAACTATAATATTTTTTTTCAAAATTATGAAATAAACATGCTACATAACATATAAGCATGATACATACACCCACAGTATAAAAATTGACATAAATATGAGTACTTAACTGTAGAAAAATATTCTTTTCGTATGCCTTCACTTTATAGCTATTCACGACCCTTGTGGGTTTAACGATTCTTTTTTATTATGATAATAATAATAATATCATTCACTCTAAAAATGGTGTGTTGCATGAGAATGGTAGTGTTGCTGTTTATTTATTCTGTACTAACTTGTCAGAGTATCATTCCTTCTAAAAATGATGTTACATGAGAATGGAAGTGTTGGTCTTTATTCTACTGTACCACTGTGGAGACAACTTGTACATAATGTAAGGTGTTTGTATGAACCATAACCAGACGCTTTGTCTGTTTGTTTACATAGTTGGTGGGGTGACCAGGCTGGCTACCCTCCCTCCCTCCCACACCTGACTTTCTACAAATAAATACTTTTCACCTCTCACCCTACATTAAGACCACAAATATTTTAAGGTAAGCAATGAGTGTACTCTATATGCATTTTATCTCTCTAGGGTGCTTTAAGCCTTGTAGTATATTGTGTGGGTGGGGTGGCCAGGAGGGCTACCACACCTGACTTCTTACAATAAATACTACTCACCTTTTGCCCTACATTAAGACTACAAATATTTTGAGGTAAATAATGAGTGTACTGTGTGTGTATTTTACTTTTTATTGTTTTTTTAATGCCTAGTTCTATTGCTAACTTAATATATGTTAGTGTAAACTTGTTATCTGGCATTTATATGTGGAAAAAAATGGCGTTCTGCTTTCCGGCGATGTCTGCTTTGCAGCAGTAGCCTGGAACCTAACCTGCCGTATAAGTGGGGCCCTACTGTATAGGGAAAACAATTAATCCGTTCCCATGAAAAAAAATCCTATTGTTATTGGCATATTATACATTGATGGGGTTGTATAAAATAATTTGAACACTGCTTAACTTTCTTAGAACTCATGGTTAATGAATTTACTAAAAATTTATCTGAAAAAAAAAAAAATCACATGAAAATTTACAGAGTTACAGCGCGGGCTGTTCACTGAATGGTAGCAACAGGCGTACTGACGCTAGAAGGCAGTCATGGCTTTGTCTCGAGAGAGAGGTAAACAAGAGTAGCGCGCGTGGTGTCGTGGCTCATTTTGACCCATACAAGTTCTAGCACACGAGTCATATTCCAAACAAAGGTCGTATACCAAGCAAAAATTTTCATGTCCAAACAGGACGTATACCAAGTTGGACTTATTCCAAAGTTGACATATACCGAGGTACCACTGTAATGGATTTATATAAATTATGGCATTTTCAACAATGAAAATACAAGAATTTTACCATTTTGGAAAAGAGAGAGAGAGAGTGAGTCTAAAATTTAATGCCAGATATCCAAGAATAATTCTTGCCATGTATAATGAAACTCCTAAACAGCTGGTAATTTAGAATTGGTATTGTATGAATAGAAACTGAGATCACATGTCAAAAGAAAGTTTTATTCTTTGGTTTTGCTTACCAAAATTATTCATCTTTGACTTAATACCCACTTAATGGTTTGTAATACATTGTATTTACAAGCTCTAAATAAATAATATATAGACATTAGAATCAAGATCATAAGATATAAATGCTCTACTGTGTTTCAATCTCTGCAAAACCAAAATCAAATTATATCATTTAAATAGAAACACAATAAAGCTTGTAAAGTGCCCTTAATCTACTTGATGTACTCTTCTAGTAGTTCCCTGATTCTGATACGAACACATGGAGAGCATTATACAAAAATGTAATGTATAATATTAATGTCACAGTGCCTAGTCATGTAAAATTTGAGAAAATATATTTATAAGGAATTGCTCAGCAGAAAAGAATAAATGCCAAATTCAAACAGTGGACAAAAACATAGGAGTGGGAAGATCAGAGCTATAAAGCTCAAGTTACCATACTTTGTCAAGGGACTGAGCCTAAATTGCAAATACAAGACAACATCTACAAATTCCCAGACAAAACATTAAGGAATTGATTTGTTACTAACATAGATGTTTGCTGTAGTGGCAGTTATTCTCACTGCATAATAACTCTTATTACACAGCAGCTTCCTCATTTACAATGTTTTCCTGAATTTTTTTTTTGTAACTTCATTGCTTGGAACATGGAACCTATTTTCCCTATAGACACTCCACATTATTATTATTGGAGATGCATTCCAAAACCATAATATTCTGTATCTAATTTCATTTATTTTCTCCAAATAAGAATATTCACCCAATAATTTAAATTCAATACTGTTCCCTTTCAACTGCAAATAGTATCAAACAGTATTTAATTAATATGTAAATGCTAATTAAAGATGAGAGAAGTACAATACAGCAGTCTTTACAGTATTTACACTGAGTATTGATTCTGTCTTGCTCACTTGAAGTGATATTTCCAAGGCCACAAATAATCCCATTGTTTAGGTCAAGTCTGTGCTTGTAATTAATTAACTGGTTCCAAGGTACCAATATTTGAAGTGTAGATCATCCTGAGATGAATCATTGTAAGAGAGGAATTACTGTGCATACATTTTTTGATATTCATCACCTTACAGCAAATTAATTACCTTAAAAATGTTGTGGATGGAGTAGTAGGTAAATTTGGGGTGCCAGGGGTAAATGTAAATGGGGAGCCATTAATTGAGCTATGTGTAGAAAGAGGTTTGGTAATAAGTAATACATATTTTATGAAAAAGAGGATAAATAAATATACAAGGTATGATATAGCACGTAAGGAAAGTAGTTTGTTGGATTATGTATTGGTGGATAAAAGGTTGATGAGTAGGCTTCAGGATGTACATGTTTATAGAGGGGCAACGGATATATCAGATCATTATTTGGTTGTAGCTACAGTTAGAGTAAAAGGTAGATGGGACAAAAGGAAAATGGCAACAGCAAGTAAGAGAGAGGTAAAAGTGTATAAACTAAGGGAGGAGGAAGTTAGGGTGAGATATAAGCAACTATTGGCAGAAAGGTGGGCTAGTGCAAGTAGGAGTAGTGGGGGGGTTGAAGAAAGTTGGGATAGTTTTAAAAATGCAGTATTAGAATGTGGGGCAGAAGTTTGTGGTTATAGGAGGGTGGGTGCAGGAGGAAAGAGGAGTGAGTGGTGGAATGAAGAAGTAAAGGGTGTGATAAAAGAGAAAAAGGTAGCTTATGAGAGGTTTTTACAAAACAGAAGTGTTAGTAGAAGAGCAGAGTATATGGAGAGTAAAAGAAAGGTGAAGAGAGTGGTGAGAGAGTGCAAAAGAAGAGCGGATGAAAGAACGGGAGGGCTCTGTCAAGAAATTTTGCTGAAAACAAGAAAAATTTTGGAGTGAGATAAACAAGGTAAGAAAGCCTAGGGAACGAATGGATTTGTCAGTTAAAAACAGAGTAGGGGAGTTAGTAGATGGGGAGCTGGAGGTATTGGGTAGATGGCGGAATATTTTGAGGAACTTTTAAATGTCGATGAAAAGAGGGAGGCGATAATTTCATGTACTGGCCAGGGAGGTACAACATCGTTTAGGAGTGAAGAAGAGCAGGATGTGAGTGTGGGGAGGTGCGTGAGGCATTACGTAGAATGAAAGGGGTAAAGCAGCTGGAATTGACGGAATCATGACAGAAATGTTAAAAGCAGGGGGATATAGTGCTGGAGTGGTTGGTATTTTTGTTTAATAAATGTATGAAAGAGGGAAGGTACCTAGGGATTGGCAGCGAGCATGTATAGTTCCTTTATATAAAGGGAAGGGGGATAAAAGAGAGTGTAAAAATTATAGGGAATAAGTTTACTGAGTATACCAGGTAAAGTGTATGGCAGGGTTATTATTGAAAGAATTAGAGGTAAGACAGAGAGTAGGATTGCAGATGAGCAAGGAGGCTTTAGAGTGGGTAGGGGATGTGTAGATCAAGTGTTTACAGTGAAGCATATATGTGAACAGTATTTAGATAAAGGTAGAGAAGTTTTTATTGCATTTATGGATTTAGAAAAGGCATATGATAGAGTGGATAGGGGAGCAATGTGGCAAATGTTGCAAGTGTATGGAATAGGTAGTAAGTTACTGAAGGCTGTAAAGAGTTTTTATGAGGATAGTGAGGCTCAGGTTAGGGTGTGTAGAGAGAGGGAGATTACTTCCGGTAAAAGTAGGTCTTAGACAGGGTTGTGTAATGTCACCATGGTTGTTTAATATATTTATAGATGGGGTTGTAAAAGAAGTAAATGCTAGGGTGTTGGGGAGAGGGGGGATTAAATTATGGAGAATTAAATGCAAAATGGGAGTTGACACAGTTACTTTTTGCTGATGATACTGTGCTTATGGGAGATTCTAAAGAAAAGTTGCAAAGGTTAGTGGACGAGTTTGGGAGAGTGTGTAAAGGTAGAAAGTTAAAAGTGAACATAGATAAGAGTAAGGTGATGAGGGTATCAAACGATTTAAATAAAGAAAAATTGGATATCACATTGGAGAGAGGGATTATGGAAGAAGTAAATGTTTTCAGATATTTGGGAGTTGATGTGTCAGCAGATGGGTTTATGAAGGATGAGGTTAACCATAGAATTGATGAAGGAAAAAGGTGAGTGGTGCATTGAGGTATCTGTGGAGACAAAAACGTTATCCATGGAGGCAAAGAAGGGAATGTACGAAAGTATAGTGGTACCAACACTCTTATATGGGTGTGAAGCATGGGTTGCAAATGCTGCAGCGAGGAGGAGGCTGGAGGCAGTGGAGATGTCCTGTCTAAGGGCAATGTGTAGGTGTAAATATTATGCAGAAAATTCGAATGTGGAAATTAGGAGAAGGTGTGGAGTTACTAAAAGTATTTGTCAGAGGGCTGAAGAGGGGTTGTTGAGGTGGTTTGGTCATTTAGAGAGAATGGATCAAAGTAGAATGACTTGGAGGCGTATAAATCTGTAGGGAAGGAAGGCGGGTAGGGTCGTCCTAGAAAGGTTGGAGGAAGGGGTAAAGGAGGTTTTGTGGGCGAGGGCTTGGACTTCCAGCAAGCATGTGTAGCGTGTTAGATAGGAGTGAATGGAGACGAATGGTTTTTGGGACCTGACGAGCTGTTGGAGTGTGAGCAGGGTAACATTGTGTGAAGGATTCAGGAAACCAGTTAATTGATTTAGTTGGACTTGAGTCCTGGAAATGGGAAGTACAATGCCTGCACTTTAAAGGAGGGGTCTGAGATAGTGACAGCTGGGAGGGACTTTTCTCAGCTGTAGTATCTGAGCTCCTCTGCAAAGACAGTGATTATGTATGAGTGTGGTGAAAGTGTTGAATGATGATGAAAGTTTTTCTTTTGGGGATTTTCTTTCTTTTGGGTCACCCTGCCTCGGTGGGAGACGGCCGACTTGTTGAAAAAAAAAAAAAAAAAAAAAAAAAATTTGTGAAGAGGTACAGTACTTGCCTTTTTGCATATTTCAAATGGTTAATCTCTTAATAGATCAAATATAAATATAAACATACAGATACACCTTTGTATATATCTGAGTAAAGGTCCAAATTATCAGACAAAATTTTCAAGCAAAAGATATTATTATTTTTTTTTTTTTAACACATCGGCCGTTTCCCATCGAGGCAGGTTGACCCAAAAAGAAAGAAAAACACTTTCATCATCATTCAACACTTTCACCATCACTCATACATATTCACTGTCTTTGCAGAGGCGCTCAGATACTACAGTTTAGAAGTCCCTCCAAACTGCCAATATTCCAAACCCCTCCTTTAAAGTGCAGGCATTGTACTTCCCATTTCCAGCACTCAAGTCCAGCTAACTGGTTTTCCTGAGTCCCTTCACTAAATATTACCCTGCTCACACTCCAACAGTTCGTCAGGTCCCAAAAACCATTTGTCTCCATTCACTCCTATTCAACACGCTCACGCACGCTTGCTGGAAGTCCAAGCCCCTTGCCCACAAAACCTCCTTTACCCCCTCCCTCCAACCTTTTCGAGGACGACCCCTACAGGTTTATATGCTCTCCAAGTCATTCTACTTTGTTCCATTCTCTCTAAATGACCAAACCACCTCAACAACCCCTCTTCAGCCCTCTGACTAATACTTTTAGTAACTCCACACCTCCTCCTAATTTTTACACTCCGAATTCTCTGCATAATATTTACACCACACATTGCCCTTAGACAGGACATCTCCACTGCCTACAGCCGTCTCCTCACTGCAGCATTTACAACCCATGCTTCACACCCATATAAGAGTGACCACTATACTTTCGTACATTCCCTTCTTTGCCTCTATGGATAACGTTTTTTGTCGCCACAGATACCTCAACGCACCACTCACCTTTTTTACTTCTTCTATTCTATTATAAACATAACCAAGCAATAAGGGCAAACAAAAGATAGAGTTGTCACCATATTTTATGTATAGGTAGGATTTTTGAGGAGCTGAAATCCATATAGTTCCCATGTAACTTCTAAAAGTAAACAATAACTCCAACACTACGTACAACTTGGTTTCCACGGTATCTGCTCAACTTGATGACTCTCCATATATTTCATTATTACCATATTAACTTATACTGTACCACTTTTTATGCATATTGATAAACATTTTCTCTCAAATTTTATATTCTTAGGTATGAATAATAAATACAATATACTGTACATCACAATGTATAGTACATAATTTGTATAGTACAATACTTTTATAATGACAAGTTAAGAGCTTTTCATGTTTTATGAGAGCCACCTTAAAACAGTTAAAACAGCTCTATATGCAGAATAGACAAACTGCATTACAAGAATATAATTAAAACAGTATAAAGAAAATAGTATAAACATTAAAGATTACTAAATTTTCAACAGAGTATTTTACAAAGCATTAAGTGAGCTAACAAGTGTGATCATATAAATGAACTGTCAAACAGTGCAAACCAATAAATTTCTTTATAAATCTCTGTACTTTTCATACAGGTGGTACATACAGTACACAATTAAACATTATTAACAGTTGAACCTTACATGTGAAGGGGATGGAAAACAATGACAGCATCTACGCCATGAAAGCACTTCAGTGGTTTAAGTATTGGGTGAACAATGGAAGGCATTTCCTGCTGCACTTTCAGTTCATACTTTTTTTACATTTGTTTATTCATCAGTTAGTATGTGACAAGACCAAACAATAATCTCATCAGTTCAAAAATTCATCGCTGTCTTACAATGGCATTGATTTACTCTTTCAATTATTCTTTACTTTACAAATATAATCTTATCTACATTTCCAAAGGTTAATTCACCTTTATTATACAATCAGGCCTCTCATAAACAATCTACAACCAGTGCAAGTTTTCATAAATGAGACTGAAAAAGTGCATTAAAAACTGAATAACACTTACTATGATGGCCTTTCTACAAGCTATGAAATTTTGGATGTACTTTTTCAATTGCATTTACAAAAAAATGCACTATACAAACATATAATTAGTCAACAACTTGATAGCCAAGACAGCTTGCTTGTTGTCAACCATGTTTCAAGTATAAAAGATGAGCATCCAACAATAATGACTTCATTTATTTTCTGTATGTATGAAGTGGAAAACAGATTGCCATAAATAAATAAATATATAGATATATATTTTATTTTTTTAACACACTGGCCGTCTCCCACTGAGATAGGGTAATCCGAAAAAGAAACACTTTCATCATCATTAACACTATCACTGTCTTACCAGAGGCATATATATATTTATGTATGTACATACATATAGTGAGTGAGTGTGTGGGAAGTTTTGAACCAAGCGAGAGAGTAATTGTGGTTGGGGATCTTAATGCTAAAGAGGGTAAAAATGTTGTGGAGGGAGTAGTAGGTAAATTTGGGGTGCCAGGGGTAAATGTAAATGGGGAACCATTAATTGAGCTATGTGTAGAAAGAGGTTTGGTAATAAGTAATACATATTTTATGAAAAAGAGGATAAATAAATATACAAGGTATGATATAGCACGTAAGGAAAGTAGTTTGTTGGATTATGTATTGGTGGATAAAAGGTTGATGGGTAGGCTTCAGGATGTACATGTTTATAGAGGGGCAACGGATATATCAGATCATTATTTGGTTGTAGCTACAGTTAGAGTAAAGGTAGATGGGACAAAAGAAAATGGCAACAGCAAGTAAGAGAGAGGTAAAAGTGTATAAACTAAGGGAGGAGGAAGTTAGGGTGAGATATAAGCAACTATTGGCAGGAAGGTGGGCTAGTGCAAGTATGAGTAGTGGGGGGGTTGAAGAGAGTTGGGATAGTTTTAAAAATGCAGTATTAGAATGTGGGGCAGAAGTTTGTGGCTATAGGAGGGTGGGTGCAGGAGGAAAGAGGAGTGGTGGAATGAAGAAGTAAAGGGTGTGATAAAAGAGAAAAAGGTAGCTTATGAGAGGTTTTTACAAAACAGAAGTGTTAGTAGAAGAGCAGAGTATATGGAGAGTAAAAGAAAGGTGAAGAGAGTGGTGAGAGAGTGCAAAAGAAGAGTGGATGAAAGAATGGGAGAGGCTCTGTCAAGAAATTTTGCTGAAAACAAGAAAAATTTTTGGAGTGAGATAAACAAGGTAAGAAAGCCTAGGGAACGAATGGATTTTTTTTTTTTCAACAAGTCGGCCGTCTCCCACCGAGGCAGGGTGACCCAAAAAGAAAGAAAATACTTTCATCATCATTCAACACTTTCACCACACTCATACATAATCACTGTCTTTGCAGAGGAGCTGAGATACGACAGCTGAGAATAGTCCCTCCCAGCTGTCACTATCTCAGACCCCTCCTTTAAAGTGCAGGCATTGTACTTCCCATTTCCAGGACTCAAGTCCAACTAAATCAATTAACTGGTTTCCCTGAATCCCTTCACACAATGTTACCCTGCTCACACTCCAACAGATCGTCATGTCCCAAAAACCATTCGTCTCCATTCACTCCTATCTAACACGCTCACACATGCTTGCTGGAAGTCCAAGCCCCTCGCCCACAAAACCTCCTTTACCCCTTCCCTCCAACCTTTCTAGGACGACCCTACCCCGCCTTCCTTCCCCTACAGATTTATAGGCTCTCCAAGTCATTCTACTTTGATCCATTCTCTCTAAATGACCAAACCACCTCAACAACCCCTCTTCAGCCCTCTGACAAATACTTTTAGTAACTCCACACCTTCTCCTAATTTCCACATTCCGAATTTTCTGCATAATATTTACACCACACATTGTCAGTTAAAAACAGTAGGGGAGTTAGTAGGTGGGGAACTGGAGGTATTGGGTAGATGGCGGGAATATTTTGAGGAACTTTTAAATGTCGATGAAAAAAGGGAGGCGGTAATTTCATGTACTGGCCAGGGAGGTACAACATCGTTTAGGAGTGAAGAAGAGCAGGATGTGAGTGTGGGGGAGGTGCGTGAGGCCTTACGTAGAATGAAAGGGGGTAAAGCAGCTGGAATTGACGGAATCATGACAGAAATGTTAAAAGCAGGGGGGGATATAGTGCTGGAGTGGTTGGTATTTTTGTTTAATAAATGTATGAAAGAGGGGAAGGTACCTAGGGATTGGCAGAGAGCATGTATAGTTCCTTTATATAAAGGGAAGGGGGATAAAAGAGAGTGTAAAAATTATAGGGGAATAAGTTTACTGAGTTCTAGTAACCCCCTTCTCCTGTATATATTACTAAATGTAAAAGGAGAAACTTTCGTTTTTTCTTTTGGGCCACCCTGCTTCGGTGGGAAACGGCCAACGTGTTGAAAGAAAGAAGTTTACTGAGTATACCAGGTAAAGTGTATGGCAGGGTTATTATTGAAAGAATTAGAGGTAAGACAGAGAGTGGGATTGCAGATGAGCAAGGAGGCTTTAGAGTGGGTAGGGGATGTGTAGATCAAGTGTTTACAGTGAAGCATATATATGAACAGTATTTAGATAAAGGTAGAGAAGTTTTTATTGCATTTATGGATTTAGAAAAGGCATATGATAGAGTGGATAGGGGAGCAATGTGGCAAATGTTGCAAGTGTATGGAATAGGTAGTAAGTTACTGAAGGCTGTAAAGTTTTTATGAGGATAGTGAGGCTCAGGTTAGGGTGTGTAGGAGAGAGGAGATTACTTCCGGTAAAAGTAGGTCTTAGACAGGGATGTGTAATGTCACCATGGTTGTTTAATATATTTATAGATGGGGTTGTAAAAGAAGTAAATGCTAGGGTGTTGGGGAGAGGGGTGGGATTAAATTATGGAGAATCTTTTTTTTTTTTATTAACACATCGGCCGATTCCCACCAAGGCAGGGTGGCCCGAAAAAGAAAAACTTTCATCATCATTCACTCCATCACTGTCTTGCCAGAAGGGTGCTTTACACTACAGTTATAAAACTGCAACATTAACACCCCTCCTTCAGAGTGCCGGCACTGTACTTCCCATCTCCAGAACTCAAGTCCGGCCTGCCGGTTTCCCTGAATCCCTTCATAAATGTTACTTTGCTCACACTCCAACAGCACGTCAAGTATTAAAAACCATATGCCTCCATTCACTCCTATCAAATACGCTCACACATGCTTGCTGGAAGTCCAAGCCCCTCGCACACAAAACTTCCTTTACCCCTCCCTCCAACCTTTCCTAGGCCGACCCTACCCCGCCTTCCCTCCACTACAGATTTATACACTCTCGAAGTCACTCTGTCTCGTTCCATTCTCTCTACATGTCCAAACCACCTCAACAACCCCTCCTCAGCTCTCTGGACAATCGTTTTGGTAATCCCGCACCTCCTCCTAATTTCCAAACTCCGAATTCTCTGCATTATATTCACACCACACATTGACCTCAGACATGACATCTCCACTGCCTCCAGCCTTCTCCTCGTTGCAACATTCATCACCCATGCTTCACACCCATATAAGAGCGTTGGTATAACTATACTCTCATACATTCCCCTCTTTACTTCCATGGACAAGGTTCTTTGTCTCCACAGACTCGAGTGCTCCACTCACCCTTTTCCCCTCATCAATTCTATGATTCACCTCATCCTTCATAGACCCATCCGCCGACATGTCCACTCCCAAATATCTGAATACATTCACCTCCTGTGTCAAATGGGAGTTGACACAGTTACTTTTTGCTGATGATACTGTGCTTATGGGAGATTCTAAAGAAAAGTTGCAAAGGTTAGTGGACGAGTTTGGGAGAGTGTGTAAAGGTAGAAAGTTAAAAGTGAACATAGATAAGAGTAAGGTGATGAGGGAATCAAACGATTTAAATAAAGAAAAATTGGATATCACATTGGAGAGAGGGATTATGGAAGAAGTAAATGTTTTCAGATATTTGGGAGTTGACGTGTCAGCGGATGGGTTTATGAAGGATGAGGTTAACCATAGAATTGATGAAGGAAAAAAGGTGAGTTGTGCGTTGAGGTATCTGTGGAGACAAAAAACGTTATCAATGGAGGCAAAAAAGGGAATGTATGAAAGTATAGTGGTACCAACACTCTTATATGGGTGTGAAGCATGGGTTGCAAATGCTGCAGCGAGGAGGAGGCTGGAGGCAGTGGAGATGTCCTGTCTAAGGGCAATGTGTGGTGTAAATATTATGCAGAAAATTCGGAATGTGGAAATTAGGAGAAGGTGTGGAGTTACTAAAAGTATTTGTCAGAGGGCTGAAGAGGGGTTGTTGAGGTGGTTTGGTCATTTAGAGAGAATGGATCAAAGTAGAATGACTTGGAGAGCGTATAAATCTGTTGGGGAAGGAAGGCGGGGTAGGAGTCGTCCTAGAAAAGGTTGGAGGGAAGGGGTAAAGGATGTTTTGTGGGCGATGGGCTTGGACTTCCAGGAAGCATGTGTGAGCGTGTTAGATAGGAGTGAATGGAGACGAATGGTTTTTGGGATATGACGATCTGTTGGAGTGTGAGCAGGGTAACATTTTGTGAAGGGATTCAGGGAAACCAGTTAATTGATTTAGTTGGACTTGAGTCCTGGAAATGGGAAGTACAATGCCTGCACTTTAAAGGAGGGGTCTGGGATAGTGACAGCTGGGAGGGACAATTCTCAGCTGTCGTATCTCAGCTCCTCTGCAAAGACAGTGATTATGTATGAGTGTGGTGAAAGTGTTGAATGATGATGAAAGTATTTTCTTTTTGGGGATTTTCTTTCTTTTTGGGTCACCCTGCCTCGGTGGGAGACGGCCGACTTGTTGAAAAAAAAAAAAAAACATACATATATATGTACGTATGAAGGTATATGTACATGTATTTTTTTTTTACCTCAACAGATATCTCGTCAAGCTAGGATGACCCAAAGAAAACATTTACCATCATTCATTCAACTGCTGTCTTGTCAGAAGTATGCTTGTGTCAATTCAGATTACCCACCAACTGCAATAGCTCCACCCCCTCCTTCAGAGTGCAGACACTGCATTTTCCACCTCCAGGTCTGACTAACTTATTTTCCTGAATTCTTTTATAATAGTTACCTTGCTCACACTCCAACAGCATGTCCATTAAAAACCACTTGTCTCCATTCACTCCTATCTAAGATGCTCACACAAGCTTGCTGGATGCTCAAGCCCCCAAAATGCAAAGCCTCAAACTATACCACAAACCACACGATTTCGTAAGTCATGCAAAGCCTCTTTTACTCCATCCCTCCTATTCTTGGGATGGCCCCTACTCCTCCTACCTTCCATCTTAATTGTACACCCTTTTTAGTCAACCTATCCCTCTCCATCCCATATGCCCAAACTACTTCCAGAACCCCTCCCCTGTCCTCTCAATTATGCCCTTGGTGACTTCACGTTTTCTTTCTCCTGTGGCAACAAAGCACTTCATCCAAGGAGGCAAAGAGGTAAATATACCAGATTATGGTGGTACCAACAGTTATATGGATGTGAAGCATGGGTTTTAAATATTGCAGCTACGATGAGGCTGGGGGCAGTGAGAAGATGTGATTGAGGTCAGTATATGTTATGATTATTATGCAGAGAATTTAGAACTTAAGAGACTAGGTGTGGGGGTTACAAGAGTATAATCCAGAAGGATGAAGAAGGGTTGTTGAGATCACTTGGACAGAGAGGAAGGAGTAGATTAGGATGATTAGGAGTGTGTATAAATCTGGGATGGAGGGAAGGCAAGGTAGGGGTCATTTCAGGATAGGTTGGAAGAGGGGAAAATAAAGGAAATTTTGAGCACTAGGATTTTGAACATCCAACAGATTTGTGTGTGAACAAGGTAACATTATGAAGGGATTCTGGAAAAGCCATTAGCCAGTCTCAAAGAGTCCTGGAGGTGGGAAGTACAGTGCCTGCACACTGAAGGAGGGCTGGGGATGCTGTAGTTCGGAAAGCCATCTGAACTGTGATGTCAGCACGCTTCTGGCAAGACAGTGATTGAATGAATGACAGTGATGCTGTTTCCTCTTTTTTTTGGGAGGGTCACCCTACCTTGGTGGGAGACAGCAGATGTGTTAAAAACATTTATTAATTTATTTATTTACTGCATTTTTCAGAATTGCTAGGGATGCTTTATCAGGCCAAATCACATCCGTTTTAAGGCCTAATTTTACTGTAAAACAAATTCCTTTTTTTTCTACATACCCTAACCCGAGCCTCACTCTCCTTATAAAAATTCTATGTACTGCTTTTAAAAGCATATTCCCTATTCCATACATTTGCAACATCTGCCACAATACTTCTATATGCCTTTCTAAATCCATGTGACAAACAATTTCATACACTTATTTAAATACAATTTAAAACAATGAAAAAAAATTAATTTCTAAGCACTCATAGCAATCACTGTAACTTGGCAAATATTATAGCAAACATTAAGTTTTGTAAAATAGATGAGTTTATTAATAAAAATAAAGACATACGAAGAGGTGAAGCAACTTTACAATGTACAACTCAACACAATGGACTTGCCTCGCCACTCTTTGTGTTACTATATACAAAACTAAACAACATTTAAATCTCATTGCACTACACAAGAAAACACCTTTCAAAAGTGAAAAATAGGTTCAGCAAATATACAAATATTAAACAGGTTTCTTAGGGATATGATACATGATAAGATGAACTAAGCATAAACAGCATATAAGTTGCTGTACTCAAAGTCCATTAACTAAATGAGAATAAAATTGGAATGGTTTTGAGTACAGTCAGTGAATGTTGAGAGAGAACTTTGGCCATTTTTGTGTTTAGTAATCAGATTATGTAGTCTGATTGGACAGCAGTAGACAAAATTACAAAGTGATGGCAAAAACTGTTAAGAGATAAGCAGGCAAGTATTAATGCAAGCTGTGTAGTAACATACACATAGTCTTCTTCCACTAATAAGTGGCTGCAACAATGCACAACTAACTTGAAATGTCTAGAAGAAACTTTAGAAGAATAATAAGTAACAATACTGTGGCTAGAACAATTCACCAAAAACTTGACCGTTGGAGAGAAACTTTATGATGATGTTTTGGTCCACCTGGACCATTGTCAAGTCACAACTGGAACTAGAAAAGTAAAGGACAGGAGACAATATGCCCTTTACAGTATTGTCTTTTGGCCTTCTCCACTTTTCTGCCTCAATTCTGACTTGACAATGGTCCAGGATGGACCACAACACTGACATAAGGGTCCTCTCATAAATGCAAATTTTTGGAGAAAATGTTAGGAGACATCTCGTTTTGTTTTTGAGCAAGATGATAAAAGACTGACCAAAATGTCATCTGAACTTTCCTCTACAAATTACAACTTAAGTGTGAAGTCTGCTTGGTTTAGTTTATACAATGTAAGAGACAACATTAAAGGTGAGATCGGTCATTAGCTTCTCCTAGTAATGGTAGCCCATTTCTCAATAACTTTGTTAAAACAAAGTTGTGCATGGGTTTTTCAAAGTAAAGAAACTTGCGTAGTTAACAGTGATTACCATTTCTGCCAAAAACTAATAAGGGTGGTTAACAGCCATTTTTGGTATGTTATAAAAATATTTTGATTTCTGTGTACAGTATTTGACACTGCACCTGGGTGTTGGCATGATTATTAGGTAGTGACAATAATAATTATATCTATCATCCAATCCCACAAATCCTGAAACTGGATGTATGAGTATTCAATAATAATGTATTACAACAATATAAAACTCTGATGTCTAAGATAATTCTATATAACAGAGGTAATGAATGTACTTATCCAATGGGTTGCACTGTGCTGCCCCACATAAATTCTGATGAAATGAAGCATGAAGCAAAAATACATGCCATTTGAGATGATATATGAAATACTTACAAAATATATGATAATAGAAACTTTTTTGATTCATGTTTTATGGGTTTCTGAATGAAGTAAATGGGAGCAGCAGCAGCAGCAGCCAAAGACTGAAGATGAACTGATCTGACAGAATGAAGATGTACTGTGAGTGATGGTGTTAGTTCATAAAAGTGAGTGAAGATATGATCATAATATATAAAGAACATTTTATATTTCCCATCTTTGTACTAGGGAACAACACAACAAATAAAATTGGACAGCTAGAATTAGAGAGAAAATAAGAGAATATAGATATCATTAAAAATATTGCACAACCACTCTCATATTTCTGAGTTGAAAGAATTATGGATAGAGAAGCAATAGTAAAAAGTGATTGAAAATAATCTACATCACTGACACAGTAGCAAAAGAACACTAGATTTTTAGGTAGCATCAATACCTCCCCAATATTTAATGAAAAATATTGTCCCAAGCTAAACATCCATCACATGAAGTGAGAAGAAAGATTTTTATTTGATAATATAGCAAATCCCTGCAGATAGTCTCTCCCTGTAGGCATGCTTAAATTGTGGACAACAATTTCTTTCTAAAAATTACCTGTCTGAGGTCTGCTTTTATACTGCTAATAACTAGAATTATTTACTGGAATAAGACCTATGGTAAGGTAATGGACAGAGGGATCCACCAAGAAATCTTTACTCCTTAGCTGTATCTTCAGTATGCCAGAGGAAGTTGAAATCTTTTTTGTAAAACCACTATTCACGCATAACTAAAACTGTATTTTGTGCACAACTGAAGTTTTGGCGAAGGGATCTGTACTACCATTTCTGATATGCAACAAAGCTGTTGGCGTCTTTACAAACACTGATGCAGAAATATTCATTTACAATCAATTGTAAATTTTGTCATAAGTGTCATAGGTGTAAAGATGTGCAAATACATTATGTATAAATATACAACTTCAATACAAAATGTTCTCACGTGAAATTCCATATCTGCAGGGACTTACCACATTACTGAGGCACTGAGTGTGTCTTTCAAGGACACTGTTAATTTTACATGCACTCAATGCAATACAGTACAAAAGAAAAAGAAAACAAATATAGCTGACCTTTTTAATTAAATCCCATGTGGCAAGATTTACCGGAAATTTTATCAGCTTAAATATATGAACCTATACTAAGACTGTGGAAGATTAGGTTGACTGTTATTTATTCTTAATAATAATCTGAACCTCTCCCCAGCAGTATCTTGAAGCACCTCAATAGATAACATGGACTCCTCAGACATGTTTTGCACTACCTGAAATACAACATTTATTGCATTACTATTTTGATACTTTTTTTATGGTTGTTTTAAAGACACTTCATAGCTAGAAACATGGAAAAGGGGCCATAAAAAATTACTCCACAAGCAGATACAATTATTATTTTTACTTGTAGAAATATTAAACTAGTACAAATTATTTTGGGGGTAATGAGCACTGTTATTATCAAAAGAAGTTAAATACAGTGGTACCTCGAGTTACGATGGTCCCCAAAATCGCCCTTTTATGTAAGTTTATTTTTTTAAATGCTTTTGTAAGTATATTTTTGGGGGTGTAAAAGGACTAGTTTATTTTACATTATTCCTTATGGGGATAAATTCGTTTGGTAATGGCACTTGAACAGCATTCTCGAACGAAAAAATATCGTAACTCGAGGTACCACTGTATAGAATTATTCATGTTTAATTTTGATTTTTCCTGTAATTGTTTTACACGATGGTAGGATTGCTGGTATCTTTTTCTGTCTCATAAACATGCAAGATTTCAGGTACGTCTTGCTACTTCTACTTACACTTAGGTCACACTACACATGCATGAACAAGCATATATATACACACCCCTCCGGGTTTTCTTCTATTTTCTTATTAGTTCTTGTTCTTGTTTATTTCCTCTTATCTCTATGGGGAAGTGGAACAGAATTCTTCCTTCGTAAGCCATGCGTGCCGTAAGAGGCGACTAAAATGCCGGAAGCAATGGGCTAGTAACCCCTTCTCCTGTATACATTACTAAAGTTAAAAAAAGAGAAACTTTTGTTTTTCTTTTTGGGTCACCCTGCCTTGGTGGGATATGGCCAGTTTGTTAAAAGAAGAAGAATTTTGATTTTTTAAGATTCTTCTCATTAGGAGATGTCAAACTATAATATAAATATACACAATACAGCCAAGAGATGAGTGCTGGTGAATTTGTTTTCCTTCTTTGGGTTGGCCTGCTATGGTGGGAAATGACCTGTCTTAAAGAAATCCTCTGAACTTCATTTCAAGCAATCAATGTATGCTATGTTGATGTATTGAGCTTATGCTACAAATGTGTGAAAATGTGGTGCTCTAATACATGCTAGTCTCCAATGTACCACCAGGAGTAAGCTGCATTTGGGGTTTAAATAAAATTTTTAGCTAGAGTATGAAGGGGAAGTGGAACAGAATTCTTCCACAATAAGCCATGCGTGTTGCAAGAAGCGACTAAAATGCTGGGAGCAAGGGGCTAGTAACCCTTCTCCTGTATATGTTACTAAATTTAAAAAGAGAAACTTTCGTTTTTCTTTTTGGGCCACCCTGCCTCGGTGGGATATAGCAGGTTTTGTTGAAAGTAGATGAAGATGAATATTAACCCTTCGACTGTCACAACCCCAAATCCTGAGGTGTCTTCTGGTGTCGCAAAATATTTGAAAGAAAAAAAAAAATCTTATGAAATGATAGAGAATCTTTTCCCGATGGTAATGACACCAAAAGTATGAAATTTGATGGAAAACTTACAGAATTACGCTCTTGCAAAGTTAGTGATCTCGGCGATATATACGCATCGGCGATTTCGCCGACTTTGAGCCCTATTTTTGGCCAATTCCATTGTTCCAGTCGACCAAACTCATAGCTATTTCTTTAGAACTCCATTTGTTCTATCGATTGAGTAAAAGAAACCACCAATTTACCAATTTCAACTACCCAAAAAAAGTGGTCAGAAATTGGCAATTTGGCAAATTTCATGCAAAATAAAAAAGATGTCAATTTCAAAATAGGGTCCAGAATAAACAATGAAGACATTCCTGGCACTAAAATAAGATTTTCTCTATTCATTAGTCACGTCTTTAGGCCCCTCTTATATTACTCTTACTTTCTATTTTGATTTTTTATTCACACAAAAAATAGAAGATTTACTGTTATGCAGACTACTGCATTATTGTAAAAATGGTATAAATAATATCAGTGCACTTGTGTAAGAATATAAGACTCACCAGTTGACGTGTATTGGACGCATGGCGTGATTTGTTTACTCTTGAACATTGGCAAAAATCGAACATTTCCACTACTTTGAGCTCAATTTCAAGGTCATTTTCATCATGAAACTAATCGAAATCATCTCTATTTCTGTAACATGTTTTCCATTCTATCAAATGAGATCACAAAAAAGAGAAAACAACCATAAATACTATACGAAAATACACCTCAAAGTCGGCGTTTTAATCCAAAAACACGGGCAGAGTTTTTTCTCATTATGCACTGCGTGCTGCAGGATTTTTTTTATACAGCGCACACTGACCACACAGACCCATTCTCTCATATGTGGGCCTACCAGCTTTCTCCCACTTGATTTGAAGCCGCTAGAATTTTTGAGTATAGTACAGTGGAACCCCGGTTAACGAACACCCTGGAAATCGTGCAATTATGTAAGTATAATATTGTAAGTGCTTGTGGAAGTGTATTTTTGGGGGTCTGAAATAGACTAACCTAAATGACATTTTTTCTTAATGAAGTAAATTCGTTCAGTAATGGCACTTGAGCAGGCTTCTGCAATGAATTTTTTTCGTTAACCTGGGTTCCACTGTATATATGTCCGAAACACTGGCTCGTAAGACGTATATATACGACAGAAACAGTCAAAGGGCTAATGAACTACTGACTAGCTCAATTTTCTGATTAAATTTACTGTATTATACTGTAAATAACCTTCCTTTTTTGGGGGATGATTTAAAGCACGATATATCAAATAACATCTGCCCAATGAGGTGCTACTGTTCTGCTGTATGAAGTGTGAAAGGTCAACCTGTTAAATATTGAACACACTACTACTACGCCTTACATCCAGTATACAATACACGTATGTGACTGTGCATGTACATGTACGTGTATCTTTATCCAAGTTTCCTTCTAATTTCTTAACAGTTCTTGTCCTTGTATTGTTTCCTTCCAGTCCCATGGAGTAGTGGTTAAAATTTCTTCTCTATCATAAAAGGTAACTATAATGCTAGGACAAAAGGTGTAGTAATCAATTCTTCTGTATCAATTACTAAAAGGCAAGAAATTTTGAGGCTGAGTTGTTTGAATGTGCATGGGTGTAGTGCAAACAATGAGATAGAACCCAACTTCAAAAAACCTTTATATAAAAAATACCACTGTACTAACCTCGTCTGTAACCATAATATGTATTCCTGATGGCCCTTGTAAATACACATCATGAATACGTTCAGGTGTGATCTGCATTAGTGCTGACAATTTCCGAGTAAAGTCAACACAGGTGAGGTTTTCCAAGTACACTGCATGGTAAAGTTGTTCATGTTCAAGACAAACGTACAGGGTTAGCCTTGGTACTACATTCCTGCTGGGACAAAATTTGAAATAAATGTATTAGGTTTGTCCCATTAAAACAAGATTGGGAATAACATGTGAACAATTGTTAATGTACTGTATGTAATATAACTTAAAAATGTAGGATAACACAAAAAACTGATATGAATACCGCTTAGATTAATTAAGAATGCACAAGTTTAGCAAGACAATTTTTTATAGAGTGAACATATATCACACTGAAAGAAAGAGGGATGTTACAAAAAAAGTAGCAATGGTGAATATACAGTGGTACCCCGGTTTACGATATTTTTTCATTCCAGAATGCTGTTCAAGTGCCATTACCAAACGAATTTATCTCCTTAAGAAATGTTGTAAAATAGACTAGTCCTTTTAGACCCCCAAAATTACACTTACAAAAGCATTTAAAAAAATAAACTTACATAAAAGGGTGAGTTTGGGGACCATCGTAAACCGGGGTACCACTGTATATTACAGATCAATAAGTTTTGTGTAGCATTACTAAAAGTACTATTCAGAATGCTGAGGAGGGGTTGTTTAGGCGGTTTGGTCATTTAGAGAGGATGGAGCAAAATAGGATGACTTGGAAGGTGTATAAATCTGTAGTGGAGGGGAGGAGGGGTAGGGGTTGTCCTAAGAAAGGATGGAGGAAGGGGGTAAAAAAAAGGTTTTGTGTGCAAGGGGCCTAGACATGCAGCAGGCATGTGTGAGCATGTTAGATAGGAGTGAATGGACACGAATGAATGGTTTTTGGGACCCGACGAGCTGTTGGAGTGTGAGCAAAGTAATATTTTGTGAAGGGATTCAGGGAAACCGGATAGCCAGACTTGAGTCCTGGAGGTGGGAAGTACAATGCCTGCACTTTAAAGGAGGGGGTTTGGGATATTGGCTGTTTGGAGTGACATCTAAACAGTCATATCTGAGTACCTCTGCAAAGACAGTGATTATGTGTGAATGATGGTGAAAGTGTTGAATGATTTGTGAAAGTGTTTCTTTCTTCTTTGGGTCACCCTCCCTTTGCAACTTTTCTTTAGAATCTCCCATAAGCACAGTATCATCAGCAAAAAGTAACTGTGTCAACTCCCATTTTGTATTTAATTCCCCATAATTTAATCCCACTCCTCTCCCCAACACCCTAGCATTTACTTCTTTTACAACCCCATCTATAAATATATTAAACAACCATGGTGACATTACACATCCCTGTCTAAGACCTACTTTTACAGGGAAGTAATCTCCCTCTCTCCTACACACCCTAACCTGAGCCTCACTATCCTCATAAAAACTCTTTACAGCCTTCAGTAACTTACTACCTATTCCATACACTTGCAACATTTGCCACATTGCTCCACTATCCACTCTATCATATGCCTTTTCTAAATCCATAAATGCAATAAAAACTTCTCTACCTTTATCTAAATACTGTTCACATATATGCTTCACTGTAAACACTTGATCTACACATCCCCTACCCACTCTAAAGCCTCCTTGCTCATCTGCAACCCTACTCTCTGTCTTACCTCTAATTCTTTCAATAATAACCCTGCCATACACTTTACCTGGTACAGTGGACCCCCGAGTTTCGTAAACCCCGGAAATCGTACATTTATGTAAGTATAATATTATAAGTGCTTGTGGAAAAGTATTTTTGGGGGTCTGAAATAGACTAACCTACGTGACATTTTTTCTTAAGGGGGTAAATTCGTTCGGTAATGGCACTTGAGCAGACTTCAGGAGTGAAGTTTTTACGAAACTCGGGGGTCCACTGTATACTCAGTAAACTTTTTTTTTTTTCAACAAGTCGGCCGTCTCCCACCGAGGCAGGGTGACCCAAAAAGAAAGAAAATCCCCAAAAAGAAAAAACTTTCATCATCATTCAACACTTTCACCACACTCATACATAATCACTGTCTTTGCAGAGGAGCTCAGATACGACAGCTGAGAAAAGTCCCTCCCAGCTGTCACTATCCCAGACCCCTCCTTTAAAGTGCAGGCATTGTACTTCCCATTTCCAGGACTCAAGTCCAACTAAATCAATTAACGGGTTTTCCCCTGAATCCCTTCACAAAATGTTACCCTGCTCACACTCCAACAGATCGTCATGTCCCAAAAACCATTCGTCTCCATTCACTCCTATCTAACACGCTCACACATGCTTGCTGGAAGTCCAAGCCCCTCGCCCACAATACCTCCTTTACCCCTTCCTTCCAACCTTTTCTAGGACGACCCCTACCCCGCCTTCCTTCCCCTACAGATTTATACGCTCTCCAAGTCATTCTACTTTGATCCATTCTCTCTAAATGACCAAACCACCTCAACAACCCCTCTTCAGCCCTCTAACAAATACTTTTAGTAACTCCACACCTTCTCCTAATTTCCACATTCCGAATTTTCTGCATAATATTTACACCACACATTGCCCTTAGACAGGACATCTCCACTGCCTCCAGCCTCCTCTTCGCTGCAGCATTTGCAACCCATGCTTCACACCCATATGTTACGAGACTCACCCTTACCCGTCATTATATACTCGAGCATATTCCATTAGAATATGTCTCTTTATCATTATTATGAAAATAAGCGTTATATTGGAAAATTATATGTCTCCTGTACGTCTAGGCAAGGTTTTATGTGACGTATAGTTAACAATCCATTCGCTCGTTAACAGGTCAGAAATTCCCGCCTTACCACATCATCGTACCCAATGAGGGGGCCACCGGCTACACCTCAGAGAGAGTATTCATTCAGCGAGTCAGCTGAGAGTATTCAATCAGCGAGTCAGCTGTCAGTATCCATTCAGCGAGTCAGACAGAGAGTATTCAGTAATCGAATCAGCAAGCAGTGATCTGTCTGTGGTCAGTCAAACGTCATTCAGTCATCATCGAGTCAGCAGTCAGTGATCCGTCAGTGAGCATTCAGTCCTCAGTGAGACTTTCATGGAGGACGGTCCTCTCACATTTTCTGAGAAGACCTTAGTTCCAGGATATATTCTTCTGACCTTTGTGAGGTTCCTGTGTGAGCCTCCAGCACCTTGAGTGGTGTTTGTCTCAGTCGCGGCTCAAAGTGAGTGAGTGTGCTGTAGTATGCGAGACGCTGGGGTTCGTCTCTGTTGCCGCTCAAAGCAAGTGAGTGCGCTGTAGTAAGTGAGACGCTGATGTTCGTCTCTATCGCGGCTCAGTGTGCGCGCATTGTAGTTATGGAGACACGGGAGTATGACTCTAATGGCGCTCACAGCAAGAGTGAGTGTGGTGCAGATGTGGAGACTTTGGAATATGTCTCTAGTGGTGCTCGTAGTAAAAGTGCATGTGTTGCTGTATTGCAGACATTCCATTTATTGTTCTGAAAAGTGGTTTCTAATTCGCAGTTGTGAATAATCTACGTTCTAGATACATTTCGGTGATAATGGATTAATAAATAAGTGTTATGCTTTCCGACTCAGTGGGAAGGAGTCAGGTAAAGTGTTATGTTAGGTGATTAAAACGTCTTGCGATTCTAGGGCCATTTAGTGTGATAAATGAGAAAGAAGATTGAATATTGTACACTTCATTAATAAGTGAACTTAGGTTAAACTTGTTTGTAAATACGGTTTCATGGAAACTCCATTTTAAATACTTTATACAAAACCTTCTACGGATTATTAAGGAAGTTAATAAAAACCAGAAAGAAGTATTGTAATTATTTCATTCCTATTGATTCCTTTTCATTTCTTTTATAACTTGATGTTAAGTTCTTGTTACATTGTTACTGGCCTGTGCAGAACAGGCCCTAGAAAGGCCCAGGTTTGTAACACATATAAGAGTGTTGGTACCACTATACTTTCGTACATTCCCTTCTTTGCCTCCATGGATAACGTTTTTTGTCTCCACAGATACCTCAACGCACCACTCACCTTTTTTCCTTCATCAATTCTATGGTTAACCTCATCCTTCATAAACCCATCCGCTGACACGTCAACTCCCAAATATCTGAAAACATTTACTTCTTCCATAATCCCTCAAACCAATGTGATATCCAATTTTTCTTTATTTAAATCCTTTGATACCCTCATCACCTTACTCTTATCTATGTTCACTTTTAACTTTCTACCTTTACACACTCTCCCAAACTCGTCCACTAACCTTTGCAACTTTTCTTTAGAATCTCCCATAAGCACAGTATCATCAGCAAAAAGTAACTGTGTCAACTCCCATTTTGCATTTAATTCTAAATAATTTAATCCCACCAACTCCCCAACACCCTAGCATTTACTTCTTTTACAACCCCATCTATAAATATATTAAACAACCATGGTGACATTACACATCCCTGTCTAAGACCTACTTTTACCGGGAAGTAATCTCCCTCTCTCCTACACACCCTAACCTGAGCCTCACTATACTCATAAAAACTCTTTACAGCCTTCAGTAACTTACTACCTATTCCATACACTTGCAACATTTGCCACATTGCTCCACTATCCACTCTATCATATACCTTTTCTAAATTCATAAATGCAATAAAAACTTCTCTACCTTTATCTAAATACTGTTCACATATATGCTTCACTGTAAACACTTGATCTACACATCCCCTACCCACTCTAAAGCCTCCTTGCTCATCTGCAATCATACTCTCCGTCTTACCTCTAATTCTTTCAATAATAACCCTGCCATACACTTTACCTGGTATACTCAGTAAACTTTTTTTTTTTTTCAACAAGTCGGCCGTCTCCCACCGAGGCAGGGTGACCCAAAGACAAAGAAAATCCCCAAAAAGAAAATAATTTCATCATCATTCAACACTTTCACCACACTCGTACATAATCACTGTCTTTGCAGAGGCACTCAGATACGACAGCTGAGAATAGTCCCTCCCAGCTGTCACTATCCCAGACCCCTCCTTTAAAGTGCAGGCATTGTACTTCCCATTTCCAGGACTCAAGTCCAACTAAATCAATTAACTGGTTTCCCGGAATCCCATCACAAAATGTTACCCTGCTCACACTCCAACAGATCGTCATGTCCCAAAAACCATTCGTCTCCATTCACTCCTATCTAACACGCTCACACATGCTTGCTGGAAGTCCAAGCCCCTCACCAACAAAACCTCCTTTACCCCCTCCCTCCAACCTTTTCTAGGACGACCTCTACCCCGCCTTCCTTCCCCTACAGATTTATACGCTCTCCAAGTCATTCTACTTTGATCCATTCTCTCTAAATGACCAAACCACCTCAACAACCCTCTTCAGCCCTCTGACAAATACTTTTAGTAACTCCACACCTTCTCCTAATTTCCACATTCGAATTTTCTGCATAATATTTACACCACACATTGCCCTTAGACAGGACATCTCCACTGCCTCCAGCCTCCTCCTCGCTGCAGCATTTGCAACCCATGCTTCACACCCATATAAGAGTGTTGGTACCACTATACTTTCGTACATTCCCTTCTTTGCCTTCATGGATAACGTTTTTTGTCTCCACAGATACCTCAACGCACCACTCACCTTTTTTCCTTCATCAATTCTATGGTTAACCTCATCCTTCATAAACCCATCCGCTGACACGTCAACTCCCAAATATCTGAAAACATTTACTTCTTCCATAATCCCTCTCTCCAATGTGATATCCAATTTTTCTTTATTTAAATCGTTTGATACCCTCATCACCTTACTCTTATCTATGTTCACTTTCAACTTTCTACCTTTACACACTCTCCCAAACTCGTCCACTAACCTTTGCATCTTTTCTTTAGAATCTCCCATAAGCACAGTATCAGCAGAAAAAAGTAACTGTGTCAACTACCATTTTGCATTTCTTTCCCCATAATTTAATCCCACCCCTCTCCCCAACACCCTAGCATTTACTTCTTTTACAACCCCATCTATAAATATATTAAACAACCATGGTGACATTACACATCCCTGTCTAAGACCTACTACTTTTACAGGGAAGTAATCTCCCTCTCTCCTACACACCCTAACCTGAGCCTCACTATCCTCATAAAAACTCTTTACAGCCTTCAGTAACTTACTACCTATTCCATACACTTGCAACATTTGCCACATTGCTCCCCTATCCACTCTGTCATATGCCTTTTCTAAATCCATAAATGCAATGAAATATTCTCTACCTTTATCTAAATACTGTTCACATATATGCTTCACTGTAAACACTTGATCTACACATCCCCTACCCACTCTAAAGCCTCCTTGCTCATCTGCAATCCTACTCTCTGTCTTACCTCTAATTCTTTCAATAATAACCCTGCCATACACTTTACCTGGTATACTCAGTAAACTTCTTCCCCTTTAATTTTTACACTCTTTTATCCCTCTTCCTTTTATATAAAGGAACTATACATGCTCTCTGCCAATCCCTAGGTACCTTACTCTCTTTCATACATTTATTAAACAAAAATACCAACCACTCCAGCACTATATCCCCCCCCCCCCGCCCCTGCTTTTAACATTTCTGTCATGATCCCGTCAGTTCCAGCTGCTTTACGCCCTTTCATTCTACGTAATGCCTCACTCACCTCCCCCACACTCACATCCTGCTCTTCTTCACTCCTAAACGATGTTGTACCTCCCTGGCCAGTACATGAAATTACCGCCTCCCTTTTTTCATCGACATTTAAAAGTTCCTCAAAATATTCCCGCCATCTACCCAATACCTCCAGCTCCCCATCTACTAACAGAGTAGGGACTCTGTTTTTAACTGACAAATCCATTTGTTCCCTAGGCTTTCTTACCTTGTTTATCTCACTCCAAAATTTTTTCTTGTTTTTAGCAAAATTTCTTGACAGAGCCTCTCCCATTCTTTCATCTGCTCTTCTTTTGCACTCTCTTCACCTTTCTTTTATACTCTCCATATACTCTGCTCTTCTATTAACACTTCTGTTTTGTAAAAACCTCTCAAGCTACCTTTTTCTCTTTTATCACACCCTTTACTTCTTCATTCCACCACTCACTCCTCTTTCCTCCTGCACCCACCCTCCAATAGCCACAAACTTCTGCCCCACATTCTAATACTGCATTTTTAAAACTATCCCAACTCTCTTCAACCCCCCCACTACTCATACTTGCACTAGCCCACCTTTCTGCCAATAGTTGCTTATATCTCACCCTAACTTCCTCCTCCCTTAGTTTATACACTTTTACCTCTCTCTTACTTGCTGTTGCCATTTTCTTTTTGTCCCATCTACCTTTTACTCTAACTGTAGCTACAACCAAATAATGATCCGATATATCCGTTGCCCCTCTATAAACATGTACATCCTGAAGCCTACCCATCAACCTTTTATCCACCAATACATAATCCAACAAACTACTTTCCTTACGTGCTATATCATACCTTGTATATTTATTTATCCTCTTTTTCATAAAATATGTATTACTTATTACCAAACCTCTTTCTACACATAGCTCAATTAATGGTTCCCCATTTACATTTACCCCTGGCACCCCAAATTTACCTACTACTCCCTCCATAACATTTTTACCCACTTTAGCATTAAGATCCCCAACCACAATTACTCTCTCACTTGGTTCAAAACTCCCCACACACTCACTCAACATTTCCCAAAATTCTCTCTCTCCTTTACACTTCT
This sequence comes from Cherax destructor, assembly GCA_009830355.1. Lineage (NCBI taxonomy): Eukaryota > Metazoa > Arthropoda > Malacostraca > Decapoda > Parastacidae > Cherax > Cherax destructor. The sequence goes on along the minus strand of WNWK01002896.1, from coordinate 113,830 downwards.
CTCTTCTCCAGGTGCATAAACACTTACTATAACCCACTTTTCACATCCAACCTTTATTTTACTCCACATAATCCTTGAATTTATACATTTATATTCCCTCTTTACCTGCCATAACTGATTATTCAACATTATTGCCACTCCTTCTTTAGCTCTAACTCTATTTGAAACCCCTGACCTAATCCCATTTATTTCTCCCCACTGAAACTCTCCTACCCCCTTCAGCTTTGTCTCACTTAAAGCCAGGACATCCAGCTTCTTTTCATTCATAACATCTACAATCATCTCTTTACCTTTCGCACAACATCCACGCACATTCAAACATCCCACTTTGACGGTTTTCTTCTTTTTCTTTTTAGTAAGCTATACAGGAAAAGGGGTTACTAGTCCATTGTTCCCGGCATTTTAGTTGACTTTTACAACACGCATGGCTTACGGAGGAAAGATTCTTATTCCACTTCCCCATGGATATGAAAGGAAAAGCAATAAGAACAAGAACTATTAAGATAAAATCAAAGAAAACTCAGATGAGTGTGTATACATAAACGTGTACATGTATGTGTAGCGTGACCTAAGTGTAAGTAGAAGTAGCAAGACGTACCTGAAATCTTGCATGTTCATGAGACAGAAAAAAGACACCAGCAATCCTACCATCATGTAAAACAAATACAGGCTTTCGTTTTACACTCACTTGGCAGGACGGTAGTACCTCCCTGGGTGGTTGCTGACTACCAACCTACTATTCAATAAACATACTCCCAGAAAAAAGAAATTGCAAGTAACATACAGAGGAAGCAGGATGCTCAAAATAAACAGTATGCACAAGACAACAGTCAGTAAATGACACAAAATTACAGAAAGAAAATGTTGAAAATAATAAATACAGTGGACCCTCAGATATCGGCCGTTCCAGGTATCGGCTAATTCAGATTTCAGCCGATTTTTGGCCGAAATTCTATCCCGGATTTCGGCCATCAACTCGGAAATCAGACGTACTGGACGTGTCTGCCCGCCACTCCGCCGCGTTCGTGAGTCAGTCTGGCTGTGTCTCTCGGTGAGTGAGCAAGACTCCACGCATTAATCCAAACATTTCATTATAATACAGTGGACCCTCGCTATTCGAACACTCCAAAACTCACCCTTTTATGTAAGTTTATTATTGTAAGTGCTTTAATAAGTGTATTTTTGTGGGTCTGAAATTGACTAATCTAATTTACATCATTCCTTATGGGAATAAATTCGTTTGGTAACAGCACTTGAACAGCATTCTGGAATGAGGGTGAGTTTTAGAGTGTTCGAATAGCGAGGGTCCACTGTACATTGTTTTTGTGGTTGTTGATTGAGTGCAACTACAAAATAAGAAACCTAGTGCCAGCCCTCTGGTAAAGAAAGTGAGAAACACGACAGAATTCAAGAAAAAAATTGTAGCAAAGTACGAGAGTGGTGTACATGTGCTCGAGCTTGCCAGGATGTATGGGAAATCCAAATCAACAATCACTTCCATTCTGGCAAAGAAGTAGAAATCAAGGAAGCTAATGTTGCGAAAGTGGTAAATATGGTAACGAAACAAAGATCACCAATAATCGAAGATGTGGAGAAGTTATTGTTGGTGTGGATCAACGATAAACAATTAGCGGGAGATAGCGTTGTGGAGTCAATCATTTGTGAAAAGGCAAGGCAGCTGCATGCAGATCTCATGAATAAAATGCCTGGAACGAGTGCTGCTCTTAGTGAATTTGAGGCCAGCAAAGGCTGGTTTGAGAGATTTAAGAAGCGTAGTGGCATATACAGTGGACCCCCGAGTTTCGTAAACCCCAGAAATCGTACAAGTATGTAAGTATAAAATTGTAAGTGCTTGTGGAAGTGTATTTTTTGGGGTCTGAAATAGACTAACGTACGTGACATTTTTCCTTAAGGGAGTAAATTCGTTCGGTAATGGGGCTTGAGCAGACTTAAGGAGTGAAGTTTTTACGAAACTCGGGGGTCCACTGTACAGTGTTGTAAGGCACGGCGAGGCTGCAAGTTCAGACAAACGTGCGGCTGAAGAATTCGTGCATGAATTCAAGGAGTACGTAGAGGCTGAAGGATTCCTCCCCCAACAAGTGTTCAATTGTGACGAAACAGGCCTCTTTTGGAAGAAAATGCCAAAGAGGACCTACATCATGCAGGAGGAAAAGGCACTGCCAGGACACAAGCCTATGAAGGATAGGCTTACTCTTTTGTTCTGTGGTAACGCTAGTGGGGATTTTAAAGTGAAGCCTTTACTGGTGTATCACTCTGAAAATCCCAGTGTGTTTCAGAAAAACAATGTCGTCAAGAGTAAATTGTGTGTTGTGGAAAGCTAATAATAAGGCATGGGTCACAAGGCAAATTTTCATTGACTGGGTCCATGAAGTGTTTGGCCCCAGTGTGAAAAAATACCTCCAGGAAAATAAATTGCCACTCAAGTGCCTCCTGGTACTGGACAATGCTCCTGCTCCTCCTAAAAACTTGGTAGACCTATTGTCTGTGGAGTTAAGTTTTATAACAGTGAAGTTCTTGCCTCCTAACACCACTCCTTTCATCCAGCCCCCATGGACCAGCAGGTCATTTCTAACTTCAAAAAACTCTACACGAAAGCAATGTTTCAAAGGTGCTTTGAAGTGACCTCGGACACTGACTTGACCCTAAGAGTGTTCTGGAGGAACCACTTCAATATCCTCCATTGCATAAGCCTTATAGATAAGGCTTGGCAGGGAGTGACTTCCGGGACTTTGAACTCTGCTTGGAGAAAATTGTGGCCAGAATGTGTCCTCGACAAGGATTTTGAAGGGTTTGAGGCTGACCCTGACCCTGTCGACCCTCTGCCTGTTGTGGAATCTATTGTGTCTTTGGGGAAGTCCATGGGGTTGGAGGTGAGTGGCAAGGATGTGGAAGAGTTGGTGGAGGACCACAGGGAAGAGCTAACCACTGAAGAGCTGCAAGACCATCTGTAACAGCAACAGACCACAGCTGAGGAAATTGGTTCAGAGGAGGAGAAAGAGAGAGGGAAGGATGTGCCTTCTTCAGCAATTAAGGACATTTGTGCAAAGTGGAGGGAGATGCAAAGTTTTGTGGAGAAACACCACCCTGACCAAGCTGAAACAAGCCATATCTGCAACATTTTCATTGACAAAACCTTGTCCCACTTCAGGCAAATCTTAAAGAGACGCCAGGAACAGAGCTCTCTGGACAGTTTTTTGTGCGACAGGGGTTCAGTGACTCTCAAGCTGGTCCTAGTGCCAGTAAAAGACAAAGAAGGGAAGTAACCCCAGAGAGGGCTTTGATACCTAAAGTCCTTATGGAAGGGGATTCCCCTTCCAAACAATAATCAGTCCTCCCTGTGTTCCATACGCCAACAAGAGTCTTCAATAAAGGTATGTAATAGTGATTTAAATGTTCATTTATCCATTTCATTAGTCATTTTATTTAGTTCTTATTGTTTTGTGTATGTAAAACTATAGTTAATCTTTAAAAAATGTATTTTTTGTTAATATTTTTGGGTGTCTGGAATGGATTGATTGTTTTTTTGTTTTTTGTTTTTTCAACAAGTCGGCCGTCTCCCACCGAGGCAGGGTGACCCAAAAAGAAAGAAAATCCCAAAAAAGAAAATACTTTCATCATCATTCAACACTTTCACCTCACTCATACATAATCACTGTCTTTGCAGAGGTGCTCAGATACGACAGCTGAGAATAAGTCCCTCCCAACTGTCACTATCCCAGACCCCTCCTTTAAAGTGCAGGCATTGTACTTCCAATTTCCAGGACTCAAGTCCAACTAAATCAATTAACTGGTTTCCCTGAATCCCTTCACAAAATATTACCCTGCTCACACTCCAACAGCTCGTCAGGTCCCAAAAACCATTCGTCTCCATTCACTCCTATCTAACACGTTCACACATGCTTGCTGGAAGTCTAAGCCCCTCGCCCACAAAACCTTTTACCCCCTCCCTCCAACCTTTTCAGATTTAGGTTGACCTTCTGGAACGGATTATGGCCGATAGCTGAAGGTCCACTGTACGTATATGCTATTTTAAATGACAGTGAATGGGTTATGTTTTTTTGGGATCAAATTACCATGGTGAGATGCGAAGAATTAAAATGAATTTAATATTAAGAAAAAGTTACATACAGTGGACCCCCGAGTTTCGGCTACCCTGAGTATTGGCCATCTCATGTTTCAGTCGCTTTTTTCAGCCCAATTTTAGCCCGACTATCAGCCGTTTTCCCAAGTTTCGAGCCGAGTACCAGACCGGTGTGCCTGCCTGCGCTTGCGCACCTCCCTGCGCACATTACCCTGCTCACTCATCCTAACATTTCACAATACGTAAATTCATTGTGTTTAGTGCTTGTTTATTGATTGTGACTGTGAAATAAGCCACCATGGACCCAAAGAAACTCACAGTGGCAGCCCTTTGGTAAAGAAAGTGACAAACATGATAGAATTGAAGAAAGAAATTGTAGCAAAGTACCAAAGTGGAGGAGGAAGAGAGAGAGGGGAGAATGTGCCTTCTTCAGTGATTCTACGATATGTACGATACTAAAGCAGCATGAGTCGATAAAGGATATAGCACCAGCCAGCGATAAAGTGTAGCATTAACAGTGTAGCAAGTAAGTTAAGCAATTAAGCAAAAGAAAAATGACGACACGAAACTTAACTCCATTGTTGTTTGAGGTAGTATATAGGGGCACTGAGACCAACGCCACCCTCCGCCACCATCTCTTCCAAGGGAAGTGTAAATATTTCTTATTTATAAAGTGTAAATATTTCTTATTTATAAAGTGTAAATATTTCTTATTTATAAATTAAAGTGTAAATATTTCTTATTTATAAATTAAAGTGTAAATATTTCTTATTTATAAATTAAAGTGTAAATATTTCTTATTTATAAATTACATACATTGTTTCAGCGTGAATAGTGGTGGTGGCTTCTGCTGCAGCCTACCACCACCACTATATGTACAGCTTATGGTCAGTGGCCCTTATAAACCCAACAACAATAACACTACTGCCAGTCCTCTCATAGATAATGACATATTTTATTCATTCTAGAGTATATATCATGTTTCTATGTTATTACTATTGTTTATTATGTCATATTAGATGAATTGATAGAAAAATAAGCCGTAGAGTTTATATTAGTATATTAGTGCTATGTATATTAGTATATTAGTATTAGTGCTATGTGTAGAAAAAGGTTTGGTATTAAGTAATACATATTTTATGAAAAAGAGGATAAATAAATATACAAGGTATGATATAGCACGTAAGGAAAGTAGTTTGTTGGATTATGTATTGGTGGATAAAAGGTTGATGAGTAGGCTTCAGGATGTACATGTTTATAGAGGGGCAACGGATATATCAGATCATTATTTGGTTGTAGCTACAGTTAGAGTAAAAGGTAGATGGGACAAAAAGAAAATGGCAACAGCAAGTAAGAGAGAGGTAAAAGTGTATAAACTAAGGGAGGAGGAAGTTAGGGTGAGATATAAGCAACTATTGGCAGAAAGGTGGGCTAGTGCAAGTAGGAGTAGTGGGGGGGTTGAAGAGAGTTGGGATAGTTTTAAAAATGCAGTATTAGAATGTGGGGCAGAAGTTTGTGGTTATAAGAGGGTGGGTGCAGGAGGAAAGAGGAGTGAGTGGTGGAATGAAGAAGTAAAGGGTGTGATAAAAGAGAAAAAGGTAGCTTATGAGAGGTTTTTACAAAACAGAAGTGTTAGTAGAAGAGCAGAGTATATGGAGAGTAAAAGAAAGGTGAAGAGAGTGGTGAGAGAGTGCAAAAGAAGAGCGGATGAAAGAACGGGAGAGGCTCTGTCAAGAAATTTTGCTGAAAACAAGAAAAAAGTTTGGAGTGAGATAAACAAGGTAAGAAAGCCTAGGGAACGAATGGATTTGTCAGTTAAAAACAGAGTAGGGGAGTTAGTAGATGGGGAGCTGGAGGTATTGGGTAGATGGCGGGAATATTTTGAGGAACTTTTAACCCATTAACTGTCCAAACGTATATATACGTTTTTACTGCTAGCGCTCTGACCTTGATTTTCCCCATAAGAAAGCATGTAAAAAAAACGTATATATACGTTCGGAGCGCTAGCAGTAGAAACGTATATATACGTTTGGACAGTTAATGGGTTAAATGTCGATGAAAAGAGGGAGGCGATAATTTCATGTACTAGCCAGGGAGGTACAACATCTTTTAGGAGTGAAGAAGACCAGGATGTGAGTGTGGGGGAGGTGCGTGAGGCATTACGTAGAATGAAAGGGGGTAAAGCAGCTGGAATTGACGGAATCATGACAGAAATGTTAAAAGCAGGGGGGGATATAGTGCTGGAGTGGTTGGTATTTTTGTTTAATAAATGTATGAAAGAGGGGAAGGTACCTAGGGATTGGCAGCGAGCATGTATAGTTCCTTTATATAAAGGGAAGGGGGATAAAAGAGAGTGTAAAAATTATAGGGGAGTAAGTTTACTGAGTATACCAGGTAAAGTGTATGGCAGGGTTATTATTGAAAGAATTAGAGGTAAGACAGAGAGTAGGATTGCAGATGAGCAAGGAGGCTTTAGAGTGGGTAGGGATTGTAGATCAAGTGTTTACAGTGAAGCATATATGTGAACAGTATTTAGATAAAGGTAGAGAAGTTTTTATTGCATTTATGGATTTAGAAAAGGCATATGATAGAGTGGATAGGGGAGCAATGTGGCAAATGTTGCAAGTGTATGGAATAGGTAGTAAATTACTGAAGGCTGTAAAGAGTTTTTATGAGGATAGTGAGGCTCAGGTTAGGGTGTGTAGGAGAGAGGGAGATTACTTCCCGGTAAAAGTAGGTCTTAGACAGGGTTGTGTAATGTCACCATGGTTGTTTAATATATTTATAGATGGGGTTGTAAAAGAAGTAAATGCTAGGGTGTTGGGGAGAGGGGTGGGATTAAATTATGGAGAATTAAATGCAAAATGGGAGTTGACACAGTTACTTTTTGCTGATGATACTGTGCTTATGGGAGATTCTAAAGAAAAGTTGCAAAGGTTAGTGGACGAGTTTGGGAGAGTGTGTAAAGGTTGAAAGTTAAAAGTGAACATAGATAAGAGTAAGGTATTGAGGGTATCAAACGAGTTAAATAAAGAAAAATTGGATATCACATTGGAGAGAGGGATTATGGAAGAAGTAAATGTTTTCAGATATTTGGGAGTTGATGTGTCAGCGGATGGGTTTATGAAGGATGAGGTTAACCATAGAATTGATGAAGGAAAAAGGTGAGTGGTGCATTGAGGTATCTGTGGAGACAAAAACGTTATCCATGGAGGCAAAGAAGGAATGTACGAAAGTATAGTGGTACCAACACTCTTATATGGGTGTGAAGCATGGGTTGCAAATGCTGCAGCGAGGAGGAGGCTGGAGGCAGTGGAGATGTCCTGTCTAAGGGCAATGTGTGGTGTAAATATTATGCAGAAAATTCGGAATGTGGAAATTAGGAGGTGTGGAGTTACTAAAAGTATTTGTCAGAGGGCTGAAGAGGGTTGTTGAGGTGGTTTGGTCATTTAGAGAGAATGGATCAAAGTAGAATGACTTGGGAGAGCGTATAAATCTGTAGGGAAAGGAAGGCGGGTAGGGGTCGTCCTAGAAAAGGTTGGAGGGAAGGGGTAAAGGAGGTTTTGTGGGCGAGGGGCTTGAACTTCCAGCAAGCATGTGTGAGCGTGTTAGATAGGAGTGAATGGAGACGAATGGTTTTTGGGACATGACGATCTGTTGGAGTGTGAGCAGGGTAACATTGTGTGAAGGGATTCAGGGAAACCAGTTAATTGATTTAGTTGGACTTGAGTCCTGGAAATGGGAAGTACAATGCCTGCACTTTAAAGGAGGGGTCTGAGATAGTGACAGCTGGGAGGGACTTTTCTCAGCTGTCGTATCTGAGCTCCTCTGCAAAGACAGTGATTATGTATGAGTGTGGTGAAAGTGTTGAATGATGATGAAAGTTTTTCTTTTGGGGATTTTCTTGTTTGGGTCACCCTGCCTCGGTGGGAGACGGCCGACTTGTTGAAAAAAAAAAAAAAATTTAGTGTCATATTGAAGGGCTATCTTGTCCTGCCTCCAAACAAACTCTCCTGCCTCTCTCATATACCAACAAGAGCTTCAATAATGGTAAAACTGATTCAAATGTTCATTTATCCATTAAAATTAGTGCTTTATATTTATTTCTCATTGCTTTTTGTATGTAAAACTATAGTATTTATTCTTTAAAAAAAATGAATTTTTTTGTGAATATTTTTGGGTGAAACGGATTAATTGTATTTACATTATTTCTTATGGGAATTATTAGTTCGAGTTGAGGCCTAGCTCCTGGAACGGATTACGGCCGAAACTCAGGGGTCCACTGTATAAACAATAATAGGGAAGCAACAAGATGGGATCAAAGTGGAAAAAACAAAAGAGGTTGAGGCACTTAATTTTAGGACTTCATATAATGGCACATTGATTCTATGGAAAAATAAACACATAAGCAGTATAATGTGATCCTTTATTGACAACGTTTCGCCCACTGTGTGGGTGAAACGCTGTCAATAAAGGATCACATTATACTGCTTATGTGTTTATTTTTCCACTGTGTCGGTATTTTATACCATTTATTTACATTGATTTTATAATGAAATAAACAGTCCATACTTACTTAGCATGTAGGGCATAAAAAAGTCTAAGTCCATCAGCCATACCACACATTTCTATGAGGTCTGAGCGAGACAGTCTAAGGATATCAGTACCCGAGAAATTTGAAAACATGCTGGTGTACTTGTTAAAGCGATTGGCCATCAACCAGGCTGTGGTCTGTGTTGTACTGCTTCCAGTGTTGAGAGGAGCACCATAGTACTGATGATAAATAAAATACAAATATTTTTATTATAAGCAATTCTAATATATTATTTTTTATAATTCAGATTAGTATATGATATTTCAGTTGGCAATTCCAATATAAGAGCATTCACTAAATATTAACGACATACTTTGAGAAGTCATAATCATAAACTCCCCAAAGACTACAAATTTAACAGCTCTTACATTATAAATTATTGTACACTTTTTAAAAGGTAAATACAAATACACTATGTCTATAGTACACTGGCTGCAGGTATCTCAATGCTTAACAATGAAGATAATTTTTCTGAAAATTTGAGTGAGATTACTGGGGGCAAAGAAGGGAATGTACGAAAGTATAGTCGTACCAACACTCTTATATGGGTGTGAAGCATGGGTTGCAAATGCTGCAGCGAGGAGAAGGCTGGAGGCAGTGGAGATGTCCTGTCTAAGGGCAATGTGTGGTGTAAATATTATGCAGAAAATTCGGAATGTGGAAATTAGGAGAAGGTGTGGAGTTACTAAAAGTATTTGTCAGAGGGCTGAAGAGGGGTTGTTGAGGTGGTTTGGTCATTTAGAGAGAATGGATAAAAGTAGAATGACTTGGAGAGCGTATAAATCTGTAGGGAAGGAAGGCGGGGTAGGGGTCGTCCTAGAAAAGGTTGGAGGGAAGGGGTAAAGGAGGTATTGTGGCGCAGGGGCTTGGACTTCCAGCAAGCATGTGTGAGCGTGTTAGATAGGAGTGAATGGAGACGAATGGTTTTTGGGACATGACGATCTGTTTGAGTGTGAGCAGGGTAACATTTTGTGAAGGGATTCAGGGAAACCAGTTAATTGATTTAGTTGGACTTGAGTCCTGGAAATGGGAAGTACAATGCCTGCACTTTAAAGGAGGGGTCTGGGATAGTGACAGCTGGGAGGGACAATTCTCAGCTGTCATATCTGAGCTCCTCTGCAAAGACAGTGATTATGTATGTGTGTGGTGAAAGTGTTGAATGATGATGAAAGTATTTTCTTTTTGGGTATTTTCTTTCTTTTTGGGTCACCCTGCCTCGGTGGGAGACGGCCGACTTGTTAAAAAAAAAAAAAAAGTAAAGCATATGACCCTAGCCAGTGTGAATAAATAAAGCAATGAAGTATGTTTATGAATGAGTATATGAATATGTAAGAAGCCTACACTAAGATATATTTAGAAGCAATGTCATGTTAAAATGTGTGTAAGGTTTAAATAAAATTGTAAGTTATTGAATGAAGTCTGCAGCCTGTGCCAAGTCTATACTCTGTATCCAGTCTTCTTGCCCCTTCTTTAATCTTGTTTATCTTACACTTGCTGGGGTTAAATTCAAGCACCCACTTATCTGATCTATCTTGCAGTCTGTTCAGATCTATTTAGATCTTTTCCCTATCCTCCTCTGTTCTTATTCTCACTAGTTTTACATCATCAGCAAACAGGGTTACATTGGAATCAATCCCAGCTGGAGTGTCATTCACATAAACCAGAAACAGCACTGGTCCTAATACTAATCCCTACAGAACCCTGCTAGTTACACTCCTCATTCTGATGTCTCTTCCCTGACAATCATTCTTTGATAATTTTTCTCTAAGGTATTTTTTGATGCATCATAGTATGTTTCCTGTTATTCCTGCCTGCACCTCAAATTTTTCCTCTGTCTCCTGTGGGGTATAGTATCAAATACCTTCTTGCAATCTAAGAAAATGCAATCCACCTGTTGGTTCTCCACTGGGGGAAGAATTCTTCTTCTGTAAACTATGCATGTTGTAAGAGGCAACTAAAATGCCAGGATCAAGGGGCTAGTAACTCCTATATATATAAAAAAAAAAAAAAAAAAGGCCAGTGTGGTGTTGAAAAAAATATAAAGCAAAATGAATTGCATAAAAAAAACTAATAGTCCCTTTGTATTTCACAGGGACAAAACCTAGTAACATTAAGTTGAAATCTGATATGATATGATAACTACTGTAATTGAAAATCTATTCACTATAGCTATTGCATTAATAAAGTATTATATTCAGTTCTAAAATCTCAAGGCAATGCAGTGCAACATACCAAACTATGTCTTTGACTAATATAATGTTGTGATATCAACCAGAATGACAGTCATACAGTATAACAAGCTATAAAATACTATAAGGTCACAAAACTACAATAAGGAAGCACAAAAACGAGCAATACAAACTATCACATGATTCTATCTGTACATCATCAAACAATACAAAACACCATCATATGATCCCAACTGTACATCACTGAACGATACATAATACCACATGATCCCAATTGTACATCATCGAACAATACAAATCTCACGATCCAACCCGTACATCATTGAACAATACAAAATACCACATGGTCCCAACAGTATATCAAACAATACAAAACACCACATGATCCCAACGATACATTATCAAACCAAATATTGCATAATTCTCTAATTAAATTTACAGGGACTAAGTAGCTCTAGATCTTTGTCTCATCTCTGATTTTTGACCAACTGACATACAGTGGTACCCCGGTTTACGATATTTTTTCATTCCAGAATGCTGTTCAAGTGCCATTACCAAACGAATTTATCTCCTTAAGAAAAGTTGTAAAATAGACTAGTCCTTTTAGACCCCCAAAATTACACTTACAAAAGCATTTAAAAAAATAAACTTACATAAAAGGGTGAGTTTGGGGACCATCGTAAACCGGGGTACCACTGTATTAACAGCCCCAACTGTATTACACCACATCTATGCAATTTAGATCAAGCACAGTTAAAAAATATTATATTTCAAAACAAGAGCTAAGCCAATATGGTCAAACATTGCAACTTGTTAACAATAAAAACCATGACCCACCATAAAATGAAAATGTATATATAAAATTTTAAGAAATTTTTCTGAGAAGTTGAAGATACTGATCAAAAGAATATAATCCACAGGAAAGAATTCCAAAAAAAATCAACACAACTTAATTTCTAAAGAGCAATAATGGTTATCAACATTTTTCTACTAGTATGTTTCAAATTCTCATGTGCATGAGACTCATGCACATGAAAGGAAAGAAAAGTATTATGGAAAAAGAAAATCTTAGATGTAATTTGTTAAAATGAAAAGCTGAACAAATTGCATTCAGGAGGAGGAGGATCAAGCCTCCACATCTTGCGCTGAATGACCCAAATGGGTTTAGTACTTTAAAAATAATTAAAATTAATTAAACAAACAAATTATGAGTATCCAGCAAAGGAGCCTAAACATTAAGTAGCCTGAACATTAACTATCCTGACTCTCCAAGGATGCCTAGACATTAAGTAGCCTGAACATTAACTATCATGACTCTCCAAGGACATGAATATTAAAAATATGGATTTTTATTTTCCTGGGGTGATATCACACATTTTGTCGAATATCTCATAACTGAAAGTAAATGTAAGTGTAAGTGCACAAAGATGAATATGAATTTTTATAAATGGCTGTTATTGGATGTGTAAAGGTGTCTCCCCCCCCCAAAAAAAAAAGAGTATTATGCCTTACCAAAAATGCTATGAGAACCCTTCAGTACAATTAAGCAAAATCAGTGTTAACATAGGAATTTGCAAGGTATGTTACAGCACAGAAACCTCTAAATCATTCACCAACTTATAGCCAGCAAACCTCACTCAGCTCTTAATGCATAATTACTGTACAGAAAATTAAAATGATTTAATATTGAAAATCTAGAATACAACTACAGTACTATTAAAAAAAGCTTCACAAGCAACCAGTTATATGATACAAAATAATAATACTATTATTATCAACATATATTTACTTTCTGGAATATCAGTTTCCCCTTGAGCGAGAGACCACTTGGAAAGTTATCAATCTTGCTTACCGGATTATCTTGATCTTCATCTGGATCATGTGGATTACCATTTTCAATATTTTTTAATGGTTCTGAGGATGATGGATCACTTTTTCTGAAATAACAAAATTACCTTACACAGAAGAATGAGACAAAACTACTAGTATATAAAATGGGAAAATGGACTAGGTCTGACATTTCTTTTAGCTGGACACACTGGTGCCCTAAATTTGTAGTGGATTACAATAATTTGCATCCTTTCATCTCATACTGAAGACATATCCATACACAACTGTATAAACAGCAAAGAAAAAATCACAATATCATGGCTGGAACAATTCACAAATATGCCACACTTTGAGTGCTACCGTACTGATTTATGGTGCAAAAAACTGCTGGCTGATAGAAGATGATGCTTGCCGATGACTTCAATGTTTATGCAAATGCAAATTCCCAATGCCACATTTAAATAAATGCAATTAGGCATTTGCAATATTACATCACTGCATTGCACCAGAATAATGGGATTCAACTGCATTTCTCATAGGGCTTTGCCAGCCCTATACAACACACAATTTCATTAGCTTTAAAAAAAAAATCAGTATCAGTGCAAAAATATTATGGTTACCACCATAGAAATTATAGGGCCTCAAGTGTTAATTGCCTTCTTAAAAAACAAAAATAACACAATAAATCTGAATCAGTAAAAATAAGTTAACTCACATATCATTTGATGGACTGTGTCCCCTTAAGGAGAGACTTTTAACTCCAGCTATGGGTGTGGCTATAGGTGATGAGGACTCTGCCACAGGTACATAAACTGCCTCTGGGGACAACTGTAAAACAAAATTTTTTTTGGGGGGGCTTTTAGGTTAGAGATTATACTCACTGATTATACCCAACAGGTCAGAAAACATACTCAATGATCCAAACAATAATGTGATTTACACCACAAACTTTCCTAATTACTATTTTTGAACACGTTGGCCGTCTCCCACCGAGGCAGGGTGACCCAAAAAAAGAAACTTTCATCATCACACAAGTGCAACTAATGTGACATTTTATTGTGGCAACGTTTTGCTCTCCAGGAGCTTTGTCAAGCAGTAACAGTTTGACAAAGCTCCTGGAGAGCGAAATGTTGCCACAATAAAATGTCACATTAGTTGTACTTGTGTCCTTTTACCTAACATATTGTCGGTAATTCTACCAATATTAATACACTTTCACCATCATTCACACATAATCACTGCCTTTGCAGAGGTGCCCAGATACAAGAGTTCAGATGTCACTCCAAACAGCCAATATCCCAAACCCCTTCTTTAAAGTGCAGACATAGTACAGTAATTATTAATAAAAATTTAAGTGCAAAATTATTTATAAATAGTATGTAAATAAATGCATTTCCTTCGATGGGTCGCCTCACCTTGCTGGTAAATGGCTGATGTGGTTACAAAAATAATAATAAGAGCTACTCTGATGACTATGTTCTACTTACCTCGGTTAAAATAGTACATTCACAAGACGGCTGATATTTTTCCTGCTCCGAGAGTGATCTTTTCATTATCTTCTCTCTGTCCTGCTTGTGTTTTCTATCAGCTCCTTTCAACTATCAGTGAGAGGAAGAGAAAAAAATTAAAATAGAAATATGCCTTCTTGTAGAAAATAAAATTGATTATGCCAAGTGTGTAATTTACATTAAAATACTGAGCAAGCTGAACACAGATGGTAATGTGCATTACATGACAGTAAAAATATTACTTTTAAGTGGAACAAAATAGATTGCAAGTTAAGAACTTTATGGAGGCCAGTTACTATTCCTGGAGACAAGGCATCATATACAATGTCAGAAATAATGTCAATTCATTATGGCTCCATCTGCCAGAGATATGAGGATTGTGTTACTAATAAGTGTGAGAAGAGAGAAAGAGGTGGCTAGTTCCTCCTAAGATGTGCGCATGTAAACATATGAAAGTGCTCAGGTGTTCCTGTCCTGTTAATTTTTTCACTGTGGTATTTTTGTCATATTTGTAGTCATATACTTTATAGTCATATATTTTATAGTAAGTCCTTACTTAATGTCATCGATAGGATCTTGGAAACTGTGACTTCAAGCCAAATGACATATAATGAAACCACAACTCGCTGTCCATCATCAAACCTCTTTAAATCTTCTAGTTTTGTTTCTAATGTCACATTTCTCTGTTGTCTGTGGCCACAGACATCAGGGGTGCACAGTGCACCTTTAGTACTCATTGAAACAGGGTTAAATCAAGGAATAAATGTCTGCAAAGTGAAAACTGTAAGGAGTACCTGCTATGCTACCACCATGCAGTCCAAAAACAAACAATAACAAATATGGCAGACTTGCTGAGTGCTTTCGTACTGCATCGTTTAATGTTGTGCATTTGTATGATTATTGTATACTTTACGAATTTTTATTTTACAATACTTTGTATTCATTCAATATTTTCTCATCACAGTTATGACTAAACAATGTTGAACGAAACAACATTATTCAAGGACCTGCTGTGTACAGTATTCTTGTGTATCCTTCATATTGTATTCTGTTCGATAAAGTGCACATGAAAGATGCATTTGTCTGTTTCCTTTTATTGTACATGTGCACATAAACACATGCAAATGGGTTAGAATTCTTTTCCCATAAATAAACCATGCCTGCCATTGAATGCAACAACTGACTGGTAACTCCTTTTTCTGCATTCAATTCCTAAAAAGAAAAAGAAAATTTCTGGTTTCCTTCTTGAGGTTTCCCTGCCTTGGTGAGCAAGTGTAAAACAATAAGCAGTATTTTTTTGATACTTTTTTATATTTTTAAAGTTTCAAAATTTCTTGTAGTCTGCAGAATAAGATGGAGGTCATACATTCGGGCATATTTACTTTGTATAAAAAAAGTCAACTTTATGGCTTGTAATATAAGGTAAGGTGCTTAGCTTAATTACAATAAACAAAGCCAAAAAATATATTTCTAATTCTAAAATAAAATCCTGTTTACAGAACAATTAAGAGCTATCTATTGCATAAGACAGCTCAAATATCTACTGGGAATACCCAGGAAGATTCTTACCTTAAAAACTTTGATTTGACAGGCACACACATGTAACCGCTCCAACCCAGAGCTTGTCTGGTTGTAAGTCTCCACCTGCAAGAAGAAAGTCTTTTAATTTACCTTGTAAAATATTTGCATTTCTCACTTTTGTGTTACCGGAAACTGACAAATGCTGTCATCAAATCTTTCATACATCTCTTAATTACAATTCATTTCTAATGAAGAATACAACAAAAAATCTGACAAAAATATAAATTATCTACCACACAAGAGTGGGCATTCTACTTTTTATCAAAACTATAAGCAAAAATAAAAAGTAATATAAATAAGACTTTTACTTCCTTTACAACTTCCCACTCTGGAGACAGTATATCTTGCAAACTTCTATCAATTACGTGACCATTTTATGGCAAAATGCTATTCTCAAAGTAATTTTCCTTTGAACTCACATATCCCCTTATCTCTATCACAATCTTAAATACAGCATTTTGAATTTTCAATTATAAACACTACCTTCATAATGCTGTTCCTCTGCCTACTATATAAAGGCTACAACACTTCTCTATGATTGAACTCAGCTTTTACGTCACTTGTTTCACACACTGCCAATGCTTCATGAGTGTAGAACATGCAAGAGTGTGCCACTCACTGCACTAAACATTACTTCACTTAATGGTGTATTATTCTATTTGCAATGTTTTAATTGTCTCTCAACAGGTTGTCTGCCTTTTGAGACTTTCTCTGATCTCATCTACTCCCTCTCCCTCACTGAAGGTATTACTAACATACACAAGCTTCTGCAGTCTGCTATTCATCATCTAGTTTTGCACTCATATATCACACATCACACCAATCTCTCTCTCTCTCTCTCTCTCTCTTTACCCTCAAAACAAATTAACTTTCCTAAAGCCTAGGGAATTATAGATGAAGATAAAACTAGAGGTATTGGGAACAGTGATATATGCATTTTATTTTTACTGATAAAAAACATAATGATAAACAATGAGAGGGAAACTAAGCAACCACCCACCCAGGGAGATAGACTACTACCATCCTATTGTACAAACACCCAGAGACACTACTACCATCCTATTGTACAAACACCCAGAGACACTACTACCATCCTATTGTACAACCACCCAGAGACTACAACCATCCTATTGTACAACCACCCAGAGACAGACTACTACCATCCTACTGTACCACCACCCAGAGAGAGAGACTACTACCATCCTATTGTACCACCACCCAGAGAGACAGACTACTATCATCCTATTGTACAACCACCCAGAGAGACTACTACCATCCAATTGTACAACCACCCAGAGACAGACTACTACCATCCTACTGTATAAGTGTGAACCACAAGTCTGTCAAGTGTCTTGCAATTTGGCAGCATTGTCATAATGTCTCATGCTTCAGAGAGTTAACCATATATTCAATAACACTCATCCATATTCAATAATTCATTAATATTCAATAATTCATCATCCTTGAGTGAGACCTTATATACAATAATTCTTCATCCATGAGAGTGACCTTATATTCAACAACTCCTCATCTTAGTGTAACCTTGTACAAAATAATTACAGAAATAAACTTTTCACTTACTGTTCTTGAGTTATAATATCTTAAGATGGATTTTTTTTTAACACACTGGCCGTCTCCCACTGAGGTAGGTGACCCAAAAGAGAAGAAACACTTTCACCATCATTCACTACATCACTGTCTTGCCAGAGGCTTGCCGATATTATAGTTCAAATGTCCCTCTAAACTGTAAATATCCCGACCCCTCCTTCAGAGTGTAAGCACTGTACTTCCCACCTCCAGAACTCAGATCTGGCAAACCAGTTTTCCTGAATGGATATATTCATTAAATATTCTGGGAATCACTGCCCCAGCTGCTTGGTCTAACCAACTCTCTTTAAAGTAAAAAGGATATACAGTGGACCCCCGAGTTACGAGCACCTCGGAAATCGTACAATTATGTAAGTATAATATTGTAAGTGTATTTTTGGGGATCTGAAATGGACTAACCTACTTGACATTATTCCTTAAGGGAGAAAATTCATTCGGTAATGGCACTTGAGCAGGCTTCTGGAATGGATTATGCTCGTTACTCGGGGGTCCACTGTATTACAGGAATAAGAACTTTTAAAGAAACAGAAAGGTCAAGATGAGAGTATACTGAATATAAGCAAAATTTACTATTAACTGAGTTTAGAAATGAAACATTAGACAACATTTATGTCTGTTGTCTAAGTTCCTTTCCAAACTATAGGTTAATAGCAAAATGTTCCATTCAATGTATTGCTTCTTTGCAAACAGAAGTTTAAAAGATTTACCTACAAGTCTGCCAGTTTACAGAACAATTAACAGGTTTCCACTTCACAGTCATTTCTGGAAGATTGCTATCTACCAACCTACTACTTACATTGCAACATTTTATAAATTAATGTGTAAATGCATGAATTGATATAAACACTTAACCAATATTCACAAGTAGATGGCATTCAAATAAACTAGTAAACTATTTATTTCTAATAATAAGGCAAAAACACTTACCTGAATGCGAAAAGGTACACCCTTCTCGCCACCGTGCTTTTTTGGGGTGAATTCAGTACTGATGCAATTCACCTGAGGAATAAAAGTACAAATTCTGTATTATTATTTTTTAACACATCAGCCATTTCCCACCGAGGCAGGGTGACCGAAAAAGAAAGAAAAACTTTCATCATCATTCAACACTTTCACCATCCCTCATACATAATCACTGTCTTTGCAGAGGCGCTCAGATACGACAGCTAAGACATCCCTCCAAATTGCCAGTATCCCAAACCCCTCCTTTAAAGTGCAGGCACTGTACTTCCCATTTCCAGGACTCAAGTCCAGCTAACCAGTTTCCCTGAATCCCTTCACAAAATATTATCCTGCTCACTCTAACAGCTCGTCAGGTCCCAAAAACCATTCATCTCCATTTACTCCTCTCTAACACACTCATGCATGCTTGCTGAAAGTCCAGGACCCTCGCCCACAAAACCTCTTTTACCCCCTCCCTCCATCCTTTCCTAGGATGACCCCTACCCCTCCTCCCTTCCACTATAGATTTATACACCCTCCAAGTCATCCTATTTTGCCCCATCCTCTCTAAATGACCAAACCACCTCAACAACCCTTCCTCAGCCCTCTGAATAGTACTTCTGTCATGTCTTTTAGTAATTTTAAGTACATACAGTAATGTACTTGTACTGAGCCACATTTAATTTTTCACCTTGAAAAGCAGTAAATTTGGCTCTTCTAAACGCGTGATGTATGCTTCATAGTTTAGTATGAGTATCAATCATCACTGATGCTTGATGCTGGACACCGCCCACTGTGTTAGTATCCTCTCTCATATATGGTGACCAGAACTGCATGCATCATTCCAGAATATGACTTTCTCAGATTGAAACTCAATCTTCTCCAAAAAAGTTAAAAATTTTCAGGCCTCTCTACTTCTGTACAGCACAATGTACACTTGACTTCAAATTATTTGTCACTATTATTCTTAGGATTTCTTTATTTTCTGTCATTACATCTATGGTATTCATAAAATAAATTGCCTATTTGCTTACAATATGTTTTACAGTACAGGTCACCCTAGCTTAATAACACAGCTTAAACTGAACCCCTCCTACCCCTAAAAGAAACTACTAGAGGGTAACAGATCGTATCTCCATATGAGCAATCAACTGTGAGAGTGTTAATGCAGGAGGTTACAGTACTTGTAGAGCACTGTACAGTAGCAATACCAGGAGTCTTTCTTGTATTTTTTCTGTATCATTTTACTAGGAAATTTGCTCTCAGTTTCCTGACTGTATCTACTATTGGGTTTGCATAGTTGAGGTCCCCCTTTATGTACACAGAAGAAACAGTCATAATTTTTTCAGCATCACCACCAATTTACGACATTTATCTTTATCTTCGAAAGATAAAGTCTGCCTGACACTGATAATCTACTAACGTACATATGAACCTCTCTTTCCAAACCTCATTCACAAAAAGTTGTAAGACAGATAGATTTATCTTCAGACTGACCTTAATATAGACTCCCACTTCTTTTGTTGGATCCCAGTCAAATTCACACATGTTGAGAGATTTTGAGTCTTGCTTCACATCAAATACACCGTAAGAAAGAGGAATATCAACCTGAAAACCATAAATGAAAATTCAGACATGTACTCTTCAAATTAGTAACACTAAAGTAGATAATAATCAGAGGACAAAACTAGTAGTTAAATACCATTCATTACATTATCTGGGCAAAATATAAAATCATTTGGCTAGTCCCTTACAATAAATAAACCCCCTAATGAGTAACTTTCCAATGGTAACTATACATGAGACAAATAAGACCTAGTTTTTCAATGGGAACAGCATCCTTCTAATGATGTCCCTACCTACAACCAATATATAAATCACATTGTAAAAAGAAATAAAGGAGGAAAACCATTATAAATCCCAACAAGGAAACCTGGATAAATTAAGCAAATAAAGTTGCAAATGGATGATGAATATTAACATAAATGCCATAATGGAAATGAGGCAAGAGTAAAAAAAAAAAAAAACCAGAACAATACAGATTGCAATAAAACATTGAAAATATTAGACAAAAACAGGGATCTGGAAATATTTTTTTTTTTTTTAACATATCAGTCGTTTCCCACCGAGGCAGGGTGACCCAAAAAAGAAAAAAAAAACAAGAACAATACAGATTGTAATAAAACATTGAAAATATTGGACAAAAACAGGGATCTGGAAATATTTTTTTTTTTTTAACATATCGGTCGTTTCCCATCGAGGCAGGGTGACGCAAAAAAGAAAAAAAACTTTTATCATCATTCAACACTTTCACCATCATTCATATATAATCACTGTCTCTGCAGAGGCACTCAGATACAACAGTTTAGATGTCACTCCAAACAGCCAATATCCTAAAACCCTCCTTTAACCCTTTGTTTCGGTCGTATATATACGTCTTACGAGCCAGTGTTTCGGACGTATATACAGTACAGTATACTCAAAAATTCTAGCGGCTTCAAATCAAGCGGGAGAAAGCTGGTAGGCCCACATATGAGAGAATGGGTCTGTGTGGTCAGTGTGCGCTGTATAAAAAAAATCCTGCAGCACACAGTGCATAATGAGGAAAAAAAACTCCGACCGTGTTTTTGGATTAAAACGCCTACTTTGAGGTGTATTTTCGTATAGTATCTATGGTTGTATTCTCTTTTTCATGGTCTCATTTGATAGAATGGAAAACATATTACAGAAATAGAGATGATTTTGATTAGTTTCATGATGAAAATGACCTTGAAATTGAGCTCAAAGTAGTGAAAATGTTCGATTTTTGCCAATGTTCAAGAGTACACAAATCACGCCATGCGTCCAATACACGTCAACTGGTGAGTGTAATATTCTTACACAAATGAAATGATATTATTTATACCATTTTTACAATAATGCAGTAGTCTGCATAAAAGTAACATAACAGTTGTGTGAATAAAAAAATCAAAATAGAAAGCGAGAGTAATATAAGAGCGGCCTAAAGACGAGACTAATGAACAGAGAAAATCTTATTTTAGTGCCAGGAATGTCTGCATTGTTTATTCTGGACCCTATTTTGAAATTGACATTTTTTTTATTTTGCATGAAATTGGCCAAATTGCCAATTTCTGACCACTTTATTGGGTAGTTGAAATCGGTAAATTGGTGGTTTCTTGTACTCAATCGATAGAACAAATGGAGTTCTAAAGAAATGGCTATGGGTTTGGTTGACTGTAACAATGGAATTGGCCGAAAATATGGCTCAAGTCGGCGAAATCGCCGATGCGCATATATCGCCGACATCACAAACTTCGCGAGAGCATAATTCCATAAGTTTTCCATCAAATTTCGTACTTTTGGTCTCATTACAATTGGGAAAAGTTTCTCTATCATTTCATAAGAAAATATAATTTATTTATTTTTTCCAAAATTTTGCGACATAGAATGACAGTTTCAGAATGGGGCCTCCGACAGTGCAGGCAATGTACTTCCCATTTCCAAGACTCAAGTCCGACTAACTGGTTTCCCTGAATCCCTTCACAAAATATTACCCTGTTCACACTCCAACAGCTCATCAGGCCCCAAAAACCATTTGTCTCCATTCACTCCTATCTAACACTTGCTGGAAGTCAAAGCCCCTCGCACACAAAATCTCCTTTACCCGCTCCCTCCAACCTTTCCTAGGACGACCCCTACCCTGCCTTCTTCCCACTACAGATAAGTATAAAAAAGTCAGTGCTGTTGGTTCAAACCAACGAACTCCTACAAGAGACGAAATAATTATATACATATTTTTTTTTTTTTTTTTTCAACAAGTCGGCCGTCTCCCACCGAGGCAGGGTGACCCAAAAAGAAAGAAAATCCCCAAAAAGAAAATACTTTCATCATCATTCAACACTTTCACCACACTCATACATAATCACTGTCTTTGCAGAGGAGCTCAGATACGACAGCTGAGAAAAGTCCCTCCCAGCTGTCACTATCTCAGACCCCTCCTTTAAAGTGCAGGCATTGTACTTCCCATTTCCAGGACTCAAGTCCAACTAAATCAATTAACTGGTTTCCCTGAATCCCTTCACAAAATGTTACCCTGCTCACACTCCAACAGATCGTCATGTCCCAAAAACCATTCGTCTCCATTCACTCCTATCTAACACGCTCACACATGCTTGCTGGAAGTCCAAGCCCCTCGCCCACAAAACCTCCTTTACCCCTTCCCTCCAACCTTTTCTAGGACGACCCCTACCCCGCCTTCCTTCCCCTACAGATTTATACGCTCTCAAGTCATTCTACTTTGATCCATTCTCTCTAAATGACCAAACCACCTCAAAAACCCCCTCTTCAGCCCTCTGACAAATACTTTTAGTAACTCCACACCTTCTCCTAATTTCCACATTCCGAATTTTCTGCATAATATTTACACCACACATTGCCCTTAGACAGGACATCTCCACTGCCTCCAGCCTCCTCCTCGCTGCAGCATTTGCAACCCATGCTTCACACCCATATAAGAGTGTTGGTACCACTATACTTTCGTACATTCCCTTCTTTGCCTCCATGGATAACGTTTTTGTCTCCACAGATACCTCAATGCACCACTCACCTTTTTCCTTCATCAATTCTATGGTTAACCTCATCCTTCATAAACCCATCCGCTGACACGTCAACTCCCAAATATCTGAAAACATTTACTTCTTCCATAATCCCTCTCTCCAATCTGATATCCAATTTTCTTTATTTAAATCGTTTGATACCCTCATCACCTTACTCTTATCTATGTTCACTTTTAACTTTCTACCTTTACACACTCTCCCAAACTCGTCCACTAACCTTTGCAACTTTTCTTTAGAATCTCCCATAAGCACAGTATCATCAGCAAAAAGTAACTGTGTCAACTCCCATTTGCATTTAATTCTCCATAATTTAATCCCACCCTCTCCCCAACACCCTAGCATTTACTTCTTTTACAACCCCATCTATAAATATATTAAACAACCATGGTCACATTACACATCCCTGTCTAAGACCTACTTTTACTGGGAAGTAATCTCCCTCTCCCTACACACCCTAACCTGAGCCTCACTATCCTCATAAAAACTCTTTACAGCCTTCAGTAACTTACTACCTATTCCATACACTTGCAACATTTGCCACATTGCTCCCCTATCCACTCTATCATATGCCTTTTCTAAATCCATAAATGCAATAAAAACTTCTCTACCTTTATCTAAATACTGTTCACATATATGCTTCACTGTAAACACTTGATCTACACATCCCCTACCCACTCTAAAGCCTCCTTGCTCATCTGCAATCCTACTCTCTGTCTTACCTCTAATTCTTTCAATAATAACCCTGCCATACACTTTACCTGGTATACTCAGTAAACTTATTCCCCTATAATTTTTACACTCTCTTTTATCCCCCTTCCCTTTATATAAAGGAACTATACATGCTCTCTGCCAATCCCTAGGTACCTTCCCCTCTTTCATACATTTATTAAACAGGAGAAACATGTAGAGAGGGTGTGGTAGGTAAGTTTGGGGTGCCAGGTGTAAATGATAATGGGAGCCCTTTGATTGAACTTTGTATAGAAAGGGGTTTAGTTATACCTGGAGTCTACCTGGAGAGAATTCCAGGGGTCAACACCCCCGCGGCCCGGTCTGTGACCAGGCCTCCTGTTGGACCAGAGCCTGATCAACCAGGCTGTTACTGCTGGCCGCACGCAGTCCAACGTACGAACCACAGCCCGGCTGATCAGGTACCGACTTGAGGTGCCTGTCCAGTGCCTGCTTGAAGACAGTCAGGGGTTTGTTGGTAATCCCCCTGATGTATGCTGGGAGGCAGTTGAACAATCTTGGGCCCCTGACACTTATTGTGTTGTCCCTAAGATATGATATAGGGCATAATGACAGTAGTTTGTTGGACTATGTATTTGTAGATAAAAGACTGTTGAGTAGACTTCAGGATGTACATGTTTATAGAGGGGCCACAGATATATCAGATCACTTTTTAGTTATAGCTACAGTGGGTGTAAAAGGTAGATGTGATACAAGGAAAATAGAAGCAGTAAGTAAGAGAGAGGTGAAGGTTTTTAAAATAAAAGAGGAGGCAGTTAGGGTAAGATATAAACAACTATTGGAGAGTGCAGGCAATGGGGTCGAAGATGTATGGGGTAGATTTAAAAATTTAGTGTTAGAGTGTTCAGCAGAAGTTTGTGGTTACAGGCGAGTGGGTGCGGGAGGGAAGAAGAGCGATTGGTGGAATGATGATGTAAAGAGAGTAGTAAGGGAGAAAAAGTTAGCATATGAGAGGTTTTTACAAAGTAGAAGTGATGCAAGGAGGGAAGAGTATATGGAGAGAAAAAGAGAGGTTAAGAGAGTGGTGAAGCAATGTAAAAAGAGAGCAAATGAGAGAGTGGGTGAGATGTTATCAACAAATTTTGTTGAAAATAAGAAAAAGTTTTGGAGTGAGATTAATAAGTTGAGGAAGCCTAAGGAACAAATGGATTTGACAGTTAAAAATAGGAGAGGAGAGTTATTAAATGTTGAGTTAGAGGTATCGGGAAGATGGAGGGAATATTTTGATGAGTTGTTAAATGTTGATGAAGACAGGGAAGCTGTGATTTCGTGTATAGGGCAAGGAGGAATAACATCTTGTAGGAGTGTGGAAGAGCCAGTTGTGAGTGTGGGGAAAGTTCGTGAGGCAGTGGGTAGAATGAAAGGGGGTAAGGCAGCTGGGATTGATGGGATAAAGATAGAAATGTTAAAAGCAGGTGGGGATATAGTTTTGGAGTAGTTAGTGTTATTATTTAATAAATGTATGGAAGAGGGTAAGGTACCTAGGGATTGGCAGAGAGCGTGTATTGTTCCTTTGTATAAAGGCAAAGGGGACAAAAGAGAGTGCAAAAATTATAGGGGAAGAAGTCTGTTGAGTGTACCTGGTAAAGTGTATGGTAGAGTTATTATTGAAAGAATTAAGAGTAAGACAGAAAGCAGGATAGCAGATGAACAAGGGGGCTTTAGGAAAGGTAGGGGGTGTGTAGACCAAGTGTTTACAGTGAAACATATAGGTGAACAGTATTTGGATAAGGGTAAAGAGGTTCTTTGTGGCATTTATGGATTTAGAAAAGGCGTATGATAGGGTGGATAGGGAGGCAATGTGGCAGATGTTGCAGGTGTATGGAATAGGAGGTAGGTTACTGAAAGCAGTGAAGAGTTTTTATGAGGATAGTGAGGCTCAAGTTAGAGTGTGTAGGAGGGAAGGGGACTATTTCCCAGTAAAAGTGGGCCTTAGACAGGGATGTGTGATGTCACCATGGTTGTTCAATATATTTATAGATGGGGTTGTAAGAGAAGTGAATGCGAGGGTCTTGGCAAGAGGTGTGGGGTTAAAAGATAAAGAATTAAATACAAAGTGGGAGTTGTCACAGTTGCTTTTTGCTGATGACACTGTGCTTTTGGGAGATTCTGAAGAGAAGTTGCAGAGGTTGGTGGATGAATTTGGTAGGGTGTGTAAAAGAAGAAAATTGAAAGTGAATATAGGAAAGAGTAAGGTGATGAGGATAACAAAAAGATTAGGTGACGAAAGATTGGATATCAGATTGGAGGGAGAGAGTATGGAGGAGGTGAATGTATTCAGATATTTGGGAGTGGACATGTCAGCAGATGGGTCTATGAAGGATGAGGTGAATCATAGAATTGATGAGGGGAAAAGGGTGAGTGGAGCACTTAAGAGGGGAATGTATGAGAGTATAGTTATACCAACACTCTTATATGGGTGTGAAGCATGGGTGATGAATGTCGCAACGAGGAGAAGGCTGGAGGCAGTGGAGATGTCATGTCTGAGGTCAATGTGTAGTGTGAATATAGTGCAGAAAATTCGGAGTTTGGAAATTAGGAGGAGGTGCGGGATTACCAAACCTATTATTCAGAGAGCTGAGGAGGGGTTTTTGAGGTGGTTCGGACATGTAGAGAGAATGGAACGAGACAGAGTAACTTCGAGAGTGTATAAATCTGTAGTGGAGGGGAGGGAAGGCGGGGTAAGGGTCGGCCTAGGAAAGGTTGGAGGGAGGGGGTAAAGGAAGTTTTGTGTGCGAGGGGCTTGGACTTCCAGCAAGCATGTGTGAGCGTATTTGATAGGAGTGAATGGAGACAAATGGTTTTTAATACTTGACGTGCTGTTGGAGTGTGAGCAAAGTAACATTTATGAAGGGATTCAGGGAAACCGGCAGGCCGGACTTGAGTCCTGGAGATGGGAAGTACAGTGTCTGCACTCTGAAGGAGGGGTGTTAATGTTGCAGTTTTATAACTGGAGTGTAAAGCACCCCTCTGGCAAGACAGTGATGGAGTGAATGATGATGAAAGTTTTTCTTTTTCGGGCCACCCTGCCATATTTCACTGAGGCAGGTGACCTAAAGAGAAAAATGAAGCTTTTCTCTTTAAATTTAGCAATTTATACAGAAGGGGTTACCAGCCTCTTGCTCTTGGCATATAATTATATATATGAAAGATAATTACCAGAGAACACAAATGAAGTGGTTAAAAACTCATGCTAAACTGGCCAACTTCAAAACAACCTTCAGATATATGAATGGTGAAATAGTGAAGCTTGTCACTGCACAATATGTTAAACCCAAACTGGAGTATGTAAATGCACCCTCAGCCCCCATAAAGGTCAAATGGAAAAATAGCTCCTGGTTAAAAAACACGAACTACCACAGCTACTAGAAAATATAAAATGTTATACACAAACTAAACAGGGCTACTTCTGTAACTGCAATCACTTACAACCACTGTAAACTTAATACAGAATTGTATAGTATTTAGTGTACATTATAAATAAAATGAAGAAGATGGAGCACCATAAGCATAAGTCTCAATACCATGGCTGGAACAATTTTAAACAAACCCATAACTGGGAATGAAAACTAGATGACATTTTGATCTGTCCTGGACCTGTACACAGTGCAAAATGTACTGAGCATAGTTGTGTATCCATGTTCAATTAGTATGTTAGGAATCAATTTCCTCCTGTAACTATAAATATTTATTACTGAATACAAAAATGTCTGTTGAAATTCACACTTACTTCCAATATTCTCTCTCCCGGTCGCATCTGTCGCCAACTGTCAAGTTGTTGTCTCTCCATGTACTGTAGACGTCGCTCATGGAAACATACTCTTATTATGCTATGATACAATTTTCCTTTACAGCTGCAAGTAATGAAAGTGTAAATGTTTTTTTACAAAACTGTAACATTTTTCAATATGCATTATATACAGTACAAGATTTTTTTTTTTTCGACAAGTCGGCAGTCTCCCACCGAGGCAGGGTGACCCAAAAAGAAAGAAAATCCCCAAAAAGAAAATACTTTCATCATCATTCAACACTTTCACCTCACTCATACATAATCACTGTCTTTGCAGAGGTGCTCAGATATGACAGCTGAGAATAAGTCCCTTCCAGCTGTCACTATCCCAGACCCCTCCTTTAACCCTTAAACTGTCCACACGTAGATATACGTTGACTCGCGTACTGCTCCAAACGTAGATCTGTTTTTTTTTAAATGCTTTTAACCTTGCCACAATAAGCCTGAGTTGTCTAGACATTAGAGAATGGGTCTGTGCACTCAGTGTGTGCAGTATTACAAAATTCGGGGATGCCAAAAAAAATGCACTCTTCATTTTAAACAAAAAGAACAATTTATTTTTTTCTCAAAATATTCAGTGCGCTACGCGTGTCAACGTAGATCTACGTGTGGACAATTTAAGGGTTAAAGTGCAGACATTGTACAGAACTAACATTTTTCAATATTCATTATATACAGTACAAGATACTTACAGCAAAAACAAATATTGTACGTATAGTGAATATAATGAAATGTTAATCTGCAACAGCAATTAAGCAACCAAACTAAATACTGTATGTATCTTGGAAAATAGCCATATGGTGGGGAGGGGGGTCATGTGTGTGCATCTGCAGGTGCTCAACTGCATGCACTCACTCATATGAACTTATCTAAATGTGATTGCAGGGGCCAAGTTCTAGCTCCTAGCCACTTCCCCCCTAGCCTCATGGGTTCTATCTTACCTGTTCTTAAAACTAAGTATGGAGCCTGCCTCCACCACTTCTTCATATTGATCATTCCACTTCCTGTTTACTCTGAGATTGAAGTAATACTTCCTGACATCCCTGTGGCTCATCTATGTCTTTAACTTCCAGCTGTAATCCCACGCACCTGTTTCTTGCCTCTCAAACAGCCTGTTCCTCTTTACACTGTATGTTGTTATTGTATCTCCTCTGGTTCTTCTGTCCTACAATGCTGTTAGATTCAATTCCTTGTAGCTCATACTCCATACCTCTGGAACAGGCATAGCAGCATACTTCTGCATTTTCTTTAATTCCATAACTTGTTTTTTCAGTACTAATGCTGCATACCTCAAGATGAACCTGAAATTTTCTTTTAACACAACGGCTGTCTCTCACTGAGGCAGAGTGATCCAAAATAGAAGAAATGCTTTCATAAAGTCATTCTTCTTTTTATATTTAGTAATTTACACAGGAAAACAGGTTACTATCCCCTTGCTTCTGGTATTCTAGTCACTTCTTATGACATGTATGACTTATGGAGGAAAGATTCTTCTCCACTTCCCCATGGAGAATGGGCCTGATATCTTCTTCTTTCAACAAACCGGCCGTATCCTACCAAGGCAGGGTGGCCCAAAAAAAAAAAAAAAATGAAATTTTCTCTTTTTAAATTTAGTAATTTATACAGAAGGGGTTACTAGCCCCTTGCTCAAATGTATATAATTTGGTAAATAAGCAGTCCCGAAATCGGTACTCTATGATTGTAACTCTTGATTTTATGACTATGTATAGTTTAGCCTGATATATGCTGTATAAAAAGCCCAAAATTGACTCTTCATTGAACTCCTGAAAGCTACTCTAAGATTTGCCAGACAATCATTGGCTGAAGAGGTTATTTGCCTGATGCAAGCCTCTGGCGATATACTAGGCACTGTGCTCACACCTAAGTCTTTCTCTCTGAGCAGTCTGCAGCCTATTTGTATTCACTCACACACACACTTGTCATTTAGTCTCTAATTTTTCCTAGATTTAGAGTGTTTTGTATGACTTTATAAACATATTAAGTAAAGTGCAATTAACAATGGCTTCTAAAGCAAGTGAAAATTTGTGGTTCTCAGTGTTAAACAGCAACTTGAACTAATAAAGGTTGAATCTGGCATCTCAATGGCTCAGGTATGTGAGGAATATGGTGTTAAGAAAGTATTTAATACATACCTGTAGAAGCAAGGACAAACTTACAGACTATGTTTTTAAGTTTAATGAAGAAACTAGTGGAGCTTTACAGCTTCTCTGACCGCTATGTAATTTGGTACCCATATGATGAAGGTAAACAATTTAGGTAATGAAAGATTGGATATCAGATTCGAAGGAGGGAGTATGGAGAAAGTGAATGTGTTCAGATATTTAAGAGTAGATATGTCAGCAGATGGGTACGTATACAAAAGATGAGATGAACCACAGAACTGATGAGGAAAAAAATGTGGGTGGTGCAGTGAGGCATCTGTGGAGACAAAGAATATTATCCATGAAGGCAAAAAGTAGAATGTATAAGAGTATAGTGGTACCAACACTCTTATATGGATGTGAAGCATGGGTTGTGAATGTTACAGAGAAGAGGAGGCTGGAGTCAGTGGAGATGCCATGTCTGAGGACATGTATGGTGTAATTATGCAGAGAATTCGTAGCTTGGAGATTAGGAGGTGCGGGATTACTAAAAGTATTATCCAGAGGGCTGAGGAGGGTTTGTTGAGGTGGTCTGGACATTTAGAAAAAATGGAGAAAAATAGGATGACTTAGAGGGTGTATAAATCTATAGTGGAAAGGTGGGGTAGGGGTTGCCCTAGAAAAGGTTGGAGGGAGGGGGTAAAGGGGGTTTTGTGTGTGAGGGACTTGGACATCCAGTAGTCATGTGTGAGCATGTTAGGTAAGAGTGAAGACAAATTATTATTTTTGGGACTTGACGAGTTGTTGGAGTGTGAGCAAGGTAACAATTAGTGAAGGGATTCAGGGAAACTGGTTTGCCAGATGTTGTGTCCTGGAGGTGGGAAGTATAGTGCCTGCACTCTGAAAGAGGAGTGAGGATATATGCAGTTTGGAGGGGCATCTGAACTGTAGCATCAGTGCAACTCTGGCAGGACAGTGAGAGAGTGAATGCTGGTGAAAGTGTTTCTTCTTTTGGGTCACCCTACCTTGGTGGGAGACGGCTAGAGTGTTATTTTTTTTTAACAAACTTTCAATTTTATATATTTCATGATCACCAATATACAAAGAACTTTAATATAGTTTTTTGAAAAGACAGTATAATCGATGAAAATCAAATTTACAACATTACTAATATTTAGTACATGATCCTAACAATCATTTCACATATTGTAGCAAGAAAATATTAAAACTATATACAGTCCTGTACAAGTGATAAATGTAATCCCTTACCTTGTGAGATCACCCAATTTTTTCACTTTGATTTCATATGACTGGCCTTGGTTCAGGTACGATAAACTTTCTTCATTCACCTTCGTTGCTACAGATGTTGCAGCCCCCAATATATACTGGAACCTGAAAGTGTACACAATCATAGCTTAGTGGTCATCTCTACCTATGGCATGACCAACTACTCTCACATGTAAGATACATAGTGTACTTGTTCATGCATTCAATACAATAGTACCCTTCATTTATCTCTCACAGTATTCATACAATATAACATTCAAACATTCAACTGACTCCACTAGCCTCCAATCTTTGTGTTTAAGCCCCAACTTTCATCATTACTTTTATACACTTTTTTCAACTTTTCCTTGAATGTCCCTTTAACATCTATCCACTAACCCCTGATTTATATATCATCTTCATGAAATCATTTTGCTTCCTTCTACCCTACTACTCTGCATCTAAGAACGATTTCTTTCAGACACTGTATATATGACTAAGATTTAGAAAAAAAAAAGTCCACATCATTTTAAATAATGACAGCTTACTGAAATTATACTTCATTTTCATTATTTTTTTAATAATTACAGAGAACCCAAGCAAAACAAATTATGCAGGATAACAGTTACTAATCTAGGTAGTAGGTTGGTAGACAGTAACCGCCCAGGGAGGTACTATTGTCCTGCCAAGTGAGTGTAAAACGGAAGCCTGTAATTGTTTTACATGATGGTAGGATTGCTGGTGTCTTTTTTCTGTCTCATAAACATGCAAGATTTCAGGTATGTCTTGCTACTTCTACTTACACTTAGGTCACACTACACATGCATGTACAAGCATATATATACACACCCCTCTGGGTTTTCTTCTATTTTCTTACTAGTTCTTGTTCTTGTTTATTTCCTCTTATCTCTATGGGGAAGTGGAACAGAATTCTTCCTCCATAAGCCATGCGTATTCCGAAGCATTTCGCCTACACAGTAGGCTTCTTCAGTCGAGTACAGAAAGTAGGTAGGAGCAGTAGAGATGTGAAGATGATGTAATCAGAATAATTTAGATAAGTTAATGTTGCAGGCAAAAAGCTAGCATATGTAATTTGGTATGGATAGATGTAAGACTCTAATGCTGAAGAAAGAAAATAATCATATCACCTATACACTAATAGAGAACTTCATCGAATCAGTGAAAAAAATAGTACTGGTAAGCAGAAATGTAAAGCTAAGGCAACAGTGCATATGTCTAAGAAGTACAGTGGACCCCCGGATTTCGTACTGCTCCCAACTCGAACAATTATGTAAATGTATTTTTGTAAGTGCTTTTGTAAGTATATTTTTGGAGGTCTAAATGGACTAATCTAATTTACATCTGTCCTTATGGGAACAAATTCGTTCGGTAACAGCACTCGAACAGCATTCTGGAACGAATTATGGCCGAAAACCGGGGGTCCACTGTATGTGCAACCAATTGATCAAAGTCCACAGTGCTAGGATGACAAAACACAGATGTTACCTAAGGAACAAATTTGTCCAGAGTGAGGCCAGGATGCTCCAACACAGGTGGAAACTAAGAATAAAATGATCCAAAGGTGTAAGCAGAAGTTTTTCACCATGAGAGTGGAGACAAACTCAATACAATGATATATGTAAATTCAAAAGAAAATATGACAAGGCTCATGGGGTTGGGAAAACATCACACTCCTTGACTTATATTTAAAGTTAGGGAGGACCCAAAAACTGCAGCACAATTCTCTCAAGAAAGCTGAGCAAATTCACAGGCATACACAGAAAAATAAGTAACTATTGGCACATAAATATATTTGCAAATGAGGGAAAATTTGTTAGGCAAATCTGAAAATTAAAATGACTAAACCATACAAGAAGAGTTAGATTAATTAAGGAATTTAAGCCATACACAGATGATGGAATTTAATGAGCATAAGTGCCTAATAAAAAGTGAACACAGGCCTCATGAAGATCACAGATTGTTTGAAAAAATCTTACAAGAATCAAAGATCCGAGTTAATTATAAACAGGTTACAAAAGGTCTATGAACTGGAAATGAAAATTCCAGTTCATGACAACAGTCTAGTCTGGACTATTGTCAAATTGCAAATGAATTAGAAAACTGTGAAAGTCTAAGCAGGATCAATGCAGTAGGAGGTGAAAAAAAAAAAAAGTCTGGTAGTCATGTGTGTGAGGAGCAGAGTATTTAACAATGCACTTGGCAAGGAAAGCATTTTTAGAAACAAGGCCAGGACTAAAATGCATGCTAGGGGATATGTTATGAGCCAATTCAACCAGACAATGAATGTAAAAAAATATCAGTTAAATAAAATCCCCTGAAGCCTGGCTGGAAAACTGTATGTAATATGAACAGACAAACTGCAATCAAAGTGTTTTTATTTAAGTGTAGATGCTTCAAATAGCACTAATACTTCAATACACCAACAAAAACAAAGTAAATACTAAATGGCTGGTATTCAAATGTGGTATGATAGCAGCAGCAGCAGTGCTCATAGACGGTTTTATTTAGTTTGAGTAGCAGTTACAGTGGCTGATAAGTCCCTTCATTCTTCCCTTCCTCCCTCCCTCTCTTCCTTACTTCCCATTCCCTTTGATTTAGATGAATAATTTTATTATTAGGCCATACACTTTAAAGTATTTGTTGCAGTAACCTAAAAATACATTTACTTGCTATAAAATTAATCGTAATAAAGGTTTTTGGGAAAAATTGGCAAAATCTATCTCTTGCTTCTTCTTTGTATCTGGGGGCTGATTAAATTTATACTGCAATATATAAACCAAAGTTAACCAGATAAAGTCTAATGTGTTGGCAGAAATGATTTAATGTGTGTTTTGTCAACAGGATGTGTGTGAATAGTACGGCAACATCTATTTCTCCCTCCCTCTTCTCTCCCTCTCCCTCCTTCCCTTTCTATCTCCATCCCTTCAACACTCCCTCCCTCCATCCAAATAAATATTTTGATCATTAAACCATTTCTTCATAGCATTTACTGTATAAACTTATTTGGGCAGAATGCAGCTTCCTCCATCCTTTGCTCCAATGTGCTTATTGAGATGATTAATATCTATATACTTAGTATGGGGCAGATGCAATAGTGCTCCTGTCATGATGAGATGATACAAAATTCAGTAAGAATAGAAGACTACCTTAATGAAACCCATTTCTTGCTTCTTCTATGTATATGGGGAATATGCATAAGCCTATTTACTACTGTATCTAAAAAGGAGGTAGTTTTTTTTTTTTTTTTTTGAGGTAGGAGGGGACTGGGCCTGAATGTAGCATCAGAGTTTTCCAGTTCTTCGGCTTAACTCTGGTCCCACTGTGTTTAGGAAACGAGCAGATGATTAATCTATTCATGTAAATTCAACTAATATGTATAAGTAAACTACATTTCATAGAATTTCACCATATAGTAGGAGCAGATATTTGGCATATCTACATACTAACTACCTGTATAGTATGAACACTGGCCTCTAACACCTAATGCCTTAACCTGTTTTGAATGTAAGTGGGACAATTTAAAGGCAAAGCAGTATTACTGGTAAGTGCATTTAAATGAGCATAATATACAGATCTAACTCTACACATCTTAGTGACCTAGATTAACATCCCTACCTGCTGTCTTCGTAAGACATATTTTGAGGGGAGATAGAAACAGGTTCATGTGTGACATCTGTGCTTGATGAATGGACGGATGAGAGGGCAGTGTGGTGGCAGGAAACTAGATTTGCGGATGAGGTTGTTTGATGCTGCAGTGTTCCCTGGTTGGCCCCAGGAGTTAGATGTTGCTGTAGTAGTTGATGAATGCTAGGTGGAGGACCTTCTGATATACTATCACTGCTCAAAAGCCTATAGAACAAGGAAAAGAACAGGATGTATTAGTAAACTAAATTTGGTTTGATCGCATTAGAGCAATTGAGAGAGGTGTCCCCAGTCCCCTATCCTATATATGTACCTGGCAAAACAAATTTGTTTGTGTGTGAAAGTCTTAAATAACTAATGCCTTACTTTTACTTCTCTTACTCCCCCCTCCCTCTCCTCCCCACCTTCTAAACCCCTCCCTCTCCTCCCCATCTTCTAATGCCCTTCCCTCTCCTCCTCCACCTTTTAACCCCCTTTCCTTCTAGTGCCCCAACCTTTGCCTTTCAGTGTTGAGGGAGTCTCCTACTGCCACCATAAACTGTTGAATACATAATGTGTGTTATGATGTGTAGTACTTAAAATAAATGGATGCTAAGAATGAAACAATGATTTTGAAGGTTTAAGATCTGATCTAATCAAACCAACAAGTCTCAAATTTGCTCACCTTAACTGTATGAACAAAACTGTCTCCACTATGATGGAATAACATTTTTAAATTAATTCTTGAGAGTTCGCTTGTGTGTTATTACAACCTGAATATGATCAATTTACACCTTTATATAGCAAGATTCAATGAGTAAAATAAATAATAAGTGGCCCACAATATCTCAGCATCCCATTTCAATACTTTAAGTTTAAAAAAAAATCATTTAACTGTAAACAGCACAAAATAAATTAACCCAGCCTTCCCCCTTGTTGACTCACCACCATCACAACGTTCAGGGTTCATTTCTCTGGAACATAAACATATACGCTGGTTTCTTTATGCGTTTGATGATCCTGCCCACCTAGCACTTAAACTAGGTACTGGTGCCTGTATGTTAGCTGGCTGTTGTGGATCACATCCAAGTAAAAAATGTGCTAGAAAACTCCAGTCCCTCTGTAATGTCATATTCCATTTAAGAAAACACTAAAGTCCTGTGTAAGAGAACTCTAGTATAAGCAGGAAGTATTCAAGTGTTAGGCAAAAGGTATTTGTGTACCTAATGATGTTCATCAAAAAATTGTGAGGCCAGCCCAAACTCTTTCATAATAAAGGCATAATGCCTAATTCTTAAGACAGCCCTAAATATATGAGTATAAAAAAATTACCACTGTTTTGGTAGAACTGTGGTTAGTTTTTTAATACATCAGCTATTTCCCACCAAGTAAGGGGTGACCCAAAAAAAAAAAAAAAGCATTCACTATCACTCATTCTCTAGCTGTCTTACCAAAAGAGCATGGTCATCACAATTGAAATAACTCTCCAAGTCACATCTTCAAAGTGCGAGCACTGCACATCCCATCTCCAGAACTCAAGTCTAGCTAACATACAGTATAGTACTATACAAAATACAAATATAATGAGGCGGGGGGATCTTTAAATTAATTGAGGATAAAGGAAGAGTGAGAGAATTACATTGTCAGTACCAAACTACCCATCTAATAAGTTTCTGACACCAACTAACTCCAATAAAAGAATTATGAATTCAGAATAAAAACCAAATTAAACTCATATTAAAATACATGTGCTGAAGTGCTTAAACAAAAAAAAAATAATACAAATAATGTGACTAAGCACTCACCATCTCAAAGCAGTCAGGAAGGTGGAAGCATTCTGCCTAGAGCAGGCCACTCACAAGAGACAAGTTACAAACTGGAGTCTTGTGTGGGCTGTCTTGAAGAGAGACAAGTGAAGGAGTCATGTGGAAGTCATGCAACAGACACAGAGGTCTGGGAGATGTCTAGCAACAAACACCAAGAAATACATTGTAAACCAAATTGAAATCTATCAGAGAAGTCTCTGAGCTCTGTTAAAGTCTACTAAAGGCAAACTTCGATTATAAATTGAGTTGCTGAACTCCAGACAATGTATTATTCCATCCCTTGATTTTTTTTTTCAACAAGTTGGCCGTCTCCCACCGAGGCAGGGTAACCCAAAAAGAAAGAAAATCCTCAAAAAGAAAATACTTTCATCATCATTCAACACTTTCACCTCACTCATATATAATCACTGTCTTTGCAGAGGCGCTCAGATACGACAGCTGAGAATAAGTCCCTCCCAACTGTCACTATCCCAGACCCCTCCTTTAAAGTTAAAGTGCAGGCATTGTACAGTGGACCCCCGCTATTCGAACGGCTCGGCAGTCGAACAAATCGTCATTAGTACAAAAAATTCAATATCGTCATGCGAACAAATTATCGCGAGTCGAACGAATACGTTCGTGACCTGTCGGCCCAGGCGCTTGGGTGCCTCACAGCGCAGGCGTGGAGAGCCAGTTCCGCGTTGTTTACACTCGAGAGAACAATACCCTGCACGCTTCCCCAGACATTTCACACTTAATTATAATTTTTTGGAGTTTGTTCATTAAGTGCAACTGTGAAATAAGCTACCATGGGTCCCAAGAAAGTTCCTAGTGGTACCCCTGGGCTGATAAAAGTGAGAAACACCGTAGAAATGAAGAAGGAAATAATACAAAAATACGAGTGGTGTGCGATTGTGTGATCTTGCCAGGATATATGGCAAAAACAGGTCAACTATCGCTTCTATCCTGCTTAAGAAGGAAGAAATTAAGCAAGCTGATGTTGCAAAAGGTGTTACTGTGTGAGCCAAAAACAGACCACAAATAATCGAAGAGATTGAGAAGTTGTTGCTGGTGTGGATCAAGGATAAAGAGTTAGCGGGTGATAGTGTGTCTGAGTCAATTATTTGTGAAAAGGCAAGGAACTTGCATGCCGATCTTTTAAAGAAAATGCCTGCAACCAGTGCTGATTGTAATGGTAGTGAATTTAAAGCCAGCAAAGGCTGGTTTGAGAGATTTAAAAATCGTAGTGGCATACATAATGTGGTAAGGCATGGTGAGGCTGCCAGTTCAGACAAACATGCAGCTGAAAAATTCATAAAGGAGTTTCGAGACTACATAAAGACTGAAAATTGAAACCTGAACAAGTGTTCAATTGTGACGAAACAGGCCTGTTTTGGAAGAAAATGCCCAACAGGACCTACATTACTCAGGAAGAAAAGGCACTGCCAGGACACAAGCCTATGAAAGACAGGCTAACTCTCATGATGTGTAGTAATCTAGTGGGATTTTAAATTAAAGCCTTTACTAGTGTATCACTCAGAAAATCCCAGAGTGTTCAAGAGACACAATGTCGTCAAAAGTAGATTGTGTGTCTTGTGGAGAGCTAGTCAGAATGCATGGGTCACAAAGCACCTTTTCAGTGACTGGATCCATGAAGTGTTTGGCCCCAGTGTGAGAAAATACCTACAGGAAAAGGGTTTGGACAAAAAGTGCCTCCTGTTGCTGGACAATGCTCCTTCACATCCTCAAAACATGGAAGACCTACTGTGTGAAGACTTCAAATTTATAAAACTGAAGTTCTTGCCTCCTAACACCACTCCTCTCCTCCAGCCCATGGACCAGCAGGTCATCTGTAACTTCAAAAAACTCTACACAAAAGCAGTGTTTGAAAAGTGCTTTGAAATGACCTCGGACAGTGAATTGACCCTTCGAGAGTTCTAGAAGAATCATTTCAATATCTACAGCTGCATAGGCCTTATAGGCAAGGCTTGGGAGGGAGTGACTTCAAGGACTTTGAACTCTGCTTGGAGACCATTGTGGCCAGGTTGTGTCCAACAGAGGGATTTTGAAGGGTTTGAGGCTGACCCTGACTCTGCCGACCCTGTGCCTGTTGTGGACTGTATTGTGGAATTGGGCAAGTTCATGGGGTTGGAGGTGAGTGGCGATGATGTGGAAGAGTTAGTGCAAGGCCACAGGGTAGAGCTAACAACTCAAGAGCTGCAAGAGCTGGAAATGGAAGAGCATCAGACCAGATTTGAGGCTATTGATTCACGGGAGAAGGAGGAGGAAGAGGGGCTGAAGAAGGTGCCTTCTTCAGAGATTAAGGAGATGTGTACAATGTGGAATAGATTGCAAAGTTTTGTTGAAAAATACCACCCTGAACAAGCTTAAACAAGCCATAACAGCAGCATGTTCAGTGACCAAACAATGTCCTTCTTCAGGAACATGTTGAAAAGGCGCCAGAAACAGAGGACTGTGGACAGTTATTTTGTTAAAGTGTCCAGTGACTCCCAAGCTGGTCCTAGTGGGATTAAAAGACAAAGAAAAGAAGTAACCCCAGATAGGGCTTTGGTACCTGAAGTCCTTCTGGAAGGGGATTCCCTTCCAAACACTAACCCCTCCCTCCCTCACTCCTCCTCCCTCTCTTCCATATGCCATCAACAATCTTCAATAATGGTAAGTAAAAAGACTTGCATTTATTTACTAATACTTTTAGTAGTACAGCACTGTAGTATTTAATGTTTTTGTCTATGTAGAAGCTTAATTTTATTAAAATATATTACTTTTTATATATTTTTGGATTTCTGGAACGGATTAATTGTATTTCTATTATTTCTTATGGGAAAAATTAAATCACCTTTCGAACATTTCACGTTAAGAACAAGCTCCTGGAACGGATTAAATTCAAATGGCGAGGGTCCACTGTACTTCTCATTTCCAGGACTCAAGTCCAACTAAATCAATTAACTGGTTTCCCTGAATCCCTTCACAAAATATTACCCTGCTCACACTCCAACAGCTCGTCAGGTCCCAAAAACCATTCGTCTCCATTTACTCCTATCTAACACGCTCACACATGCTTGCTGGAAGTCCAAGCCCCTCGCCCACAAAACCTCCTTTACCCTCTCCCTCCAACCTTTTCGAGGATGACCACCTCATCAACCCCTCTTCAGCCCTCTGACTAATACTTTTAGTAACTCCACACCTCCTCCTAATTTCCACACTCCGAATTTTCTGCATAATATTTACACCACACATTGCCCTTAGACAGAACATCTCCATTGCTTCCAGCCGCCTCCTTGCTGCAGCATTTGCAGCCCATGCTTCACACCCATATAAGAGTGTTGGTACCACTATACTTTCGTACATTCCCTTCTTTGCCCCCATGGATAACGTTTTTTGTCTCCACAGATACCTCAACGCACCACTCACCTTTTTTCCTTCATCAATTCTATGGTTAACCTCATCCTTCATAAACCCATCCGCTGACAAGTCAACTCCCAAATATCTGAAAACATTCACTTCTTTCATAATCCCTCTCTCCAATGTGATATCCAATTTTTCTTTATTTAAATAGTTTGATACCCTCATCACCTTACTCTTATCTATGTTCACTTTCAACTTTCTACCTTTACACACCCTCCCAAACTCGTCCACCAACCTTTGCAACTTTTCTTTAGAATCTCCCATAAGCACAGTATCATCAGCAAAAAGTAACTGTGTCAACTCCCATTTTGTATTTAATTCCCCATAATTTAATCCCACTCCTCTCCCCAACACCCTAGCATTTACTTCTTTTACAACCCCATCTATAAATATATTAAACAACCATGGTGACATTACACAGCCCTGTCTAAGACCTACTTTTACCGGGAAGTAATCTCCCTCTCTCCTACACACACTAACCTGAGCCTCACTATCCTCATAAAAACTCTTTACATAATTCAGTAACTTACTACCTATTCCATACACTTACAACATTTGCCACATTGCTCCCCTATCCACTCTATCATATGCCTTTTCTAAATCCATAAATGCAATGAAAACTTCCCTACCTTTATCTAAATACTGTTCACATATATGCTTCACTGTAAACACTTGTGCTGTATAATATTTCCTGAAGATGTACAGCTTCTGGTGGAAGTAATTTGATTTATCACCAATAAAAAGATGAAGGACATCTTGACAAATGATTGTAACCAGAGGAGAAGGAACCTTCAGTAAAGTAAAACCCATCAAGATATGTTTAGTATTGTCTGTGGTGAAGGAAAGTAGTAAATACTAAGGTTAAGGTAATGGCAGTTGAAGGGACCACTAAGCTTTGCTCAAGTTAAGTGTTCTGATAATCAAAACAATGACGATGAACTAGGAGATGCGAGCAACTACAGAAACAAAACTTAAGAGATAGGACAGAATCATTCCACTGTTACCATTACTTGATTTCTCATTTTCATTTGGTAGGGAGGAATTTGATTTCTCAAAATACTGATAATTTTAAACTTAGTAGCATAACAGAACAAAAGTGCTGTTCCATTATACACTAGCAAACTATTACCAAAAATATTCCAACTCTTTCATGTACATTACATATTTTTATTATTATTAACACATCAGCCGATTCCCACCAAGGCAGGGTGGCCCGAAAAAGAAAAACTTTCGTCATCATTCACTCCATCACTGTCTTGCCAGAGGGGTGCTTTACACTACAGTTATAAAACTGCAACATTAACACCCCTCCTTCAGAGTGCAGACACTGTACTTCCCATCTCCAGGACTCAAGTCCGGCCTGCCGGTTTCCCTGAATCCCTTCATAAATGTTACTTTGCTCACACTCCAACAGCACGTCAAGTATTAAAAACCATTTGTCTCCATTCACTCCTATCAAATACGCACACGCATGCTTGCTGGAAATCCAAGCCCCTCGCACACAAAACCTCTTTTACCCCCTCCCTCTAACCTTTCCTAGGCTGACCCCTACCCCGCCTTCCCTCCACTACAGATTTATACACTCTCGAGGTCATTCTGTTTCGTTCCATTCTCTCTACATGTCCAAACCACCTCAACAACCCCTCCTCAGCCCTCTGGATAATAGTTTTGGTAATCCCGCACCTCCTCCTAATTTCCAAACTCCGAATTTTCTGCACTATATTCACACCACACATTGACCTCAGACATGACATCTCCACTGCCTCCAGCCTTCTCCTCGTTGCGACATTCATCACCCATGCTTCACACCCATATAAGAGTGTTGGTATAACTATACTCTCATACATTCCCCTCTTAACTTCCATGGTCAAAGTTCTTTGTCTCCACAGACTCCGAAGTGCACCACTCACCCTTTTCCCCTCATCAATTCTATGATTCACCTCATCCTTCATAGACCCATCTGCCGAAATGTCCACTCCCAAATATCTGAATACATTCACCTCCTCCATACTCTCTCCCTCCAATCTGATATCCAATCTTTCGTCACCTAATCTTTTTGTTATCCTCATCACCTTACTCTTTCCTATATTCACTTTCAATTTTCTTCTTTTACATACCTTACCAAATTCATCCACCAACCTCTGCAACTTCTCTTCAGAATCTCCCAAAAGCACAGTGTCATCAGCAAAAAGCACCTGTGACAACTCCCACTTTGTATTTGATTCTTTGTCTTTGAACCCCACACCTCTTGCCAAGACCCTCGCATTCACTTCTCTTACAACCCCATCTATAAATATATTGAACAACCACGGTGACATCACACATCCCTGTCTAAGGCCTACTTTTACCGAGAAATAATCTCCCTCTCTCCTACACACTTTAACCTGAGCCTCACTATCCTCATAAAAGCTCTTCACTGCTTTCAGTAACCTACCTCCTATTCCATACACCTGCAACATCTGCCACATTGCCCCCCTATCCACCCTATCATACGCCTTTTCCAAATCCATAAATGCCACAAAAACCTCTTTACCCTTATCCAAATACTGTTCACCTATATGTTTCACTGCAAACACTTGGTCCACACACCCCCTACCTTTCCTAAAGCCACCTTGTTCATCTGCTATTCTGTTCTCTGTCTACCATACACTTTACCTGGTATACTCAACAGACTTATTCCCCTATAATTTTTGAACTCTCGTTTGTCCCCTTTGCCTTTATACAAAGGAACAATACACGCTCTCTGCCAGTCCCTAGGTACCTTACCCTCTTCCATACATGTATTAAATAATAGCACCAACCACTCCAAAACTATATCTCTGCCTGCTTTTAACATTTCTACCTTTATCCCATCAATCCCAGCTGCCTTACCCCCTTTCATTCTACCCACTGCCTCACGAACTTCCCCCACACTCACAACTGGCTCTTCCACACTCCTACAAGATGTTATTCCTCCTTGCCCTATACACGAAATCACAGCTTCCCTGTCTTCATCAACATTTAACTCCTCAAAATATTCCCTCCATCTTCCCGATACCTCTAACTCTCCATTTAATAACTCTCCTCTCCTATTTTTAACTGTCAAATCCATTTGTTCCCTAGGCTTCCTCAACTTATTAATCTCACTCCAAAACTTTTCTTATTTTCAACAAAATTTGTTGATAACATCTCACCCATTCTCTCATTTTCTCTCTTTTACATTGCTTGACCACTCTCTTAACATCTCTTTTTTTTTTCATATACTCTTCCCTCCTTGCATCACTTCTACTTTGTAAAAACCTCTCATATGCTAACTTTTTCTCCCTTACTACTCTCTTTACATCATCATTCCACCAATCGCTCTTCTTCCCTCCCGCACCCACTTTCCTGTAACCACAAACTTCTGCTGAACACTCTAACACTACATTCTTTAACCTACTCCATACATCTTGACCCCATTGCCTACACTCTCACTAGCCCATCTATCCTCCAATAGTTGTTTATATCTTACCCTAACTGCCTCCTCTTTTAGTTTAAAAACCTTCACCTCTCTCTTACTTACTGCTTCTATTTTCCTTGTATCCCATCTACCTTTTACTCCCACTTTAGCTACAACTAAAAAGTGATCTGATATATCTGTGGCCCCTCTATAAACATGTACATCCTGAAGTCTACTCAAGTCTTTTATCTACCAA
Source organism: Cherax destructor (assembly GCA_009830355.1). NCBI lineage: Eukaryota > Metazoa > Arthropoda > Malacostraca > Decapoda > Parastacidae > Cherax > Cherax destructor. The sequence continues at coordinate 70,408 of WNWK01002896.1, read as the reverse complement.
TACATAGTCCAGCAAACTACTGTCATTACGCCCTACATCATATCTTGTATACTTATTTATCCTCTTTTTCTTAAAATATGTATTACCTATAACTAAACCCCTTTCTATACAAAGTTCAATTAAAGGGCTCCCATTTTCATTTACACCTGGCACCCCAAACTTACCTACCACACCCTCTCTACATGTTTCTCCTACTTTAGCATTTAGGTCCCCTACTACAATTACTCTCTCACTTGGTTCAAAGGTTCCTATACATTCGCTTAACATCTCCCAAAATCTCTCTCTCTCCTCTACACTCCTCTCTTCTCCAGGTGCATACACGCTTATTATAACCCACTTTTCGCATCCGACCCTTATTTTAATCCACATAATCCTTGAATTTACACATTTATATTCCCTCTTCTCCTTCCATAACTGGTCCTTCAACATTATTGCTACCCCTTCCTTAGCTCTAACTCTCTCAGATATTCCTGACTTAATCCCATTTATTTCTCCCCACTGAAACTCGCCTACCCCCTTCAGCTTTGTTTCGCTTAGGGCCAGGACATCCAACTTCTTTTCATTCATAACATCAGCAATCATCTCTTTCTTATCATCCGCACTACATCCACGCACATTCAAACATCCCAGTTTTATAAAGCTTTTCTTATTCGTTTTTTTAGTAAATGTGTACAGGAGAAGGGGTTACTAGCCCATTGCTCCCAGCATTTTAGTCGCCTTATACGACATGCATGGCTTACGGAAGATGAATTCTTTTCCACTTCCCCATGGACAATAGAGGAAATAAAGAAGAACAAGAGCTATTAAGAAAAAGAAGAAAAACATAGATGTGTGTATGTATATATATGCATGTGCATGCCTGTGTAGTGTAACCTACTTGTAAGTAAGTAGCTAGATATACCTGTTATCCAGCGTGTTTATGAGACAGAAAAGACACCAGCAATCCTACCATCATGTAAAACAGTTTCAGGTTTCTGTTTCACAGTCACCTGGCAGGACGGTAGTACCTCCCTGGGTGATTGCTGTCTACCAACCTACTACAGCATCCATATGAACGATCACAAAATATTAATTGGTTATTTCTTTTTATCCTAGGTAGTAGGTTGGTAGACAGCAACCGCCCAGGAAGGTACTACCGTCCTGCCAAGTGAGTGTAAAACGAAAGCCTGTAATTGTTTTACATGATGGTAGGATTGCTGGTGTCTTTTTTCTGTCTCATAAACATGCAAGATTTCAGGTATGTCTTGTTACTTCTACTTACACTTAGGTCACACTACACATTCATGTACAAGCATATATATATACACACCCCTCTGGGTTTTCTTCTATTTTCTTACAAGTTCTTGTTCTTATTTCTTCTTATCTCCATGGGGAAGTGGAACAGAATTCTTCCTCCGTAAGCCATGCGTGTTGTAAGATGCGACTAAAATGCCGGGAGCAAGGGGCTAGTAACCCCTTCTCCTGTATATATTACTAAATGTAAAAGGAGAAACTTTCGTTTTTCCTTATGGGCCACCCTGCCTCGGTGGGAAACGGCCGACGTGTTGAAAGAAAGAAAGATTTCTTTTTAGGCACTCTTCATGTATATACCACATTTTCTTATAAAGTCATACAACAAATATGTTAATCATACAATCCTTCCTCCCCTCCTGCTTTTAAATTTACTTGAATACAAATGCTTGTCGATTCATCATCATGCTTGCATTCATTTAAGACTATACTATTGAACAATATACGTATCTTAATAATATGAATTACGTACAGTATATCAACATCAAAATATATTTGGGTATATTTGGAGGGGTAGTCCTCGAAAAGGTTGGAGGGAGAGGGTAAAGGAGGTTTTGTGGGCGAGGGGCTTGGACTTCCAGCAAGCATGTGTGAGCGTGTTAGATAGGAGTGAATTGAGACAAATGGTTTTTGGGACCTGACGAGCTGTTGGAGTGTGAGCAGGGTAATATTTTGTGAAGGAATTCAGGGAAACCAGTTACTAATTGATTTAACAATGTGACTTTGTAAGTGGTCCAAGTCGGACCGAAACGTCGTCGTAAGCTCCTCTCTTCTATGTGCGGGTTATTTGTGTAATGTGCAGTTAATTGATTTAGTTGGACTTGAGTTCTGGAAAAGGGAAGTACAATGCCTGCACTTTAAAGGAGGGGTCTGGGATAGTGACAGTTGGGAGGGACTATTCTCAGCTGTCGTATGTGAGCACCTCTGACAGTGATTATGTATGAGTGAGGTGAAAGTGTTGAATGGTGATGAAGGTACGTATTTTCTTTTTGGGGATTTTCTTTCTTTTTGGGTCACCCTGCCTCGGTGGGAGACAGCCGACTTATTGAAAAAAAAAATATTTGGAGGGTGTGTAAAGGTAGAAAGTTGAAAGTGAACATAGATAAGAGTAAGGTAATTAGGGTATCAAACGATTTAGATAAAGAAAAATTGGATATCACATTGGAGAGAGGAAGTATGGAAGAAGTGAATGTTTTCAGATATTTGGGAGTTGACTTGTCAGCAAATGGGTTCATGAAGGATGAGGTTAACTATAGAACTGATGAAGAAAAAAAGGTGAATGGTGCACTGAGGTATCTGTGGAGACAAAAAAACATTATTCATGGAGGCAAAGAAGGGAATGTACAAAAGTATAGTGGTACCGATACTCTTATATGGGTGTGAAGCTTGGATTGTAAATTCTGCAGTGAGGAGGCAGCTGGAGGCAGTGGAGATGTCCTGTCTAAGGGCAATGTGTGGTGTAATTATTATGCAGAGAATTCGGAGTGTGGAAATTAGGAGGTGTGGAGTTACTAAAAGCATTAGTCAGGGGGCTGAAGAGGGGTTGTTGAGGTGGTTTGGTCATTTAGAGAGAAAGGAATAAAGTAGAATGACTTGGAGAGCGTATAAATCTGTAGGGAAAGGAAGGCGGGGTAGGGGTCGTCCTTGAAAAAGTTGGGGGGAGGTGGTAAAGGAGGTTTTGTTGGTGAGGGGCTTGGACTTCCAGCAAGCATGCGTGAGCATGTTAGATATGAGTAAATGGAGACAAATGGCTTTTGGGATATAACATAATAAAGGTCACAGACCGAACCGCAGGGGCGTTGACCCCTGGAACTCTCTCCAGGTATACTCTCCAGGTATAGGCCTGTTGGCCCATACTAGGCAGGTCCTTCACAAATCCAACCCACTAACAGAATAAACGCTACCCAAGCAATAAGCTTTGATAATTCTATTTACTCTCGTGCAAGTCCCACTCAAATCCAACCCCTCTCACTCATGTATTTATCCAACCTAAATTTGAAACTACCCAAGGTTTTAGCTTCGATAACCCTACTAGGCAGACATAAGAACATAAGAAAGGAGGAACACTGCAGCAAGCCTGTTGGCCCATACTAGGCAGGTCCTTCACAATCCATCCCACTAACAGAATATTTGCTCAACCCAATTTTCAATGCTACCCAAGAAATAAGCTTTGACAATTCTACCCACTCATGCGCGAGTCCCACTCAAATCCAACCCCTCTCACTCATGAATTTATCCAACCTAAATTTGAAACTACCCAAGGTCCTAGCTTCAATAACCCTACTAGGCAGACTGTTCCACTCATCAACTACCCTATTTTCAAACCAATACTTTCCTATATCCTTTCTAAATCTAAACTTATCTAACTTGAATCCATTATTGCGGGTTCTCTCTTGGAGAGATATCTTCAAGACCTTATTTATATCCCCTTTGTTAATACCCATTTTCCACTTGTATACCTCGATCATGTCTCCCTCATTCTACGTCTTACAAGTGAATGTAATTTAAGGGTCTTCAATCTTTCTTCGTAAGGAAGATTTCTAATGCTATGTATTAATTTAGTCATTCTACGCTGAATGTTTTCTAACGAATTTATGTCCATTCTGTAATATGGAGACCAAAACTGAGCTGCGTAATCTAGGTGAGGCCTTACTAATGATGTATAAAGCTGTAATATAACCTCTGGACTTCTGTTGCTAACACTTCTTGATATAAATACCAGTAATCTATTTGCCTTATTATGTACGCTTAGGCATTGCTGTCTTGGTTTAAGGTTGCTGCTTACCATCACCCCCAAGTCCTTCTCGCAATCTGTATGGCTAAGTTCTACGTTATTTAACTTATAAGTGCTTGGGTTATGGACACTCCCGAGCTTCAGAACCTTGCATTTATCTACATTGAACTGCATCTGCCACTCAAAACCTTATTTATATCCCCTTTGTCAATACCCATCTTCCACTTATACACTTCGATCATGTCTTCCCTCATTCTTCGTCTTACAAGTGAATGTAAATTAAGAGACTTCAATCTTTCTTCATACAGATTTCTAATGTTTTTTTTTTTTTTATTAACACATCGGCCGATTCCCACCAAGGCAGGGTGGCCCGAAAAAGAAAAACTTTCATCATCATTCACTCCATCACTGTCTTGCCAGAAGGGTGCTTTACACTACAGTTATAAAACTGCAACATTTACACCCCTCCTTCAGAGTGCCGGCACTGTACTTCCCATCTCCAGAACTCAAGTCCGGCCTGCCGGTTTCCCTGAATCCCTTCATAAATGTTACTTTGCTCACACTCCAACAGCACGTCAAGTATTAAAAACCATATGCCTCCATTCACTCCTATCAAATACGCTCACACATGCTTGCTGGAAATCCAAGCCCTCGCACACAAAACTTCCTTTACCCCCTCCCTCCAACCTTTCCTAGGCCGACCCCTACCCCGCCTTCCCTCCACTACAGATTTATACACTCTCGAAGTTACTCTGTCTCGTTCCATTCTCTCTACATGTCCAAACCACCTCAACAACCCCTCCTCAGCTCTCTGGACAATCGTTTTGGTAATCCTGCACCTCCTCCTAATTTCCAAACTCCGAATTCTCTGCATTATATTCACACCACACATTGACCTCAGACATGACATCTCCACTGCCTCCAGCCTTCTCCTCGTTGCAACATTCATCACCCATGCTTCACACCCATATAAGAGCGTTGGTATAACTATACTCTCATACATTCCCTCTTTACTTCCATGGACAAGGTTCTTTGTCTCCACAGACTCCAGTGCTCCACTCACCCTTTTCCCCTCATCAATTCTATGATTCACCTCATCCTTCATAGACCCATCCGCCGACATGTCCACTCCCAAATATCTGAATACATTCACCTCCTCCATACTCTCTCCCTCCAATCTGATATCCAATCTTTCGTCACCTATTCTTTTGTTATTCTCATCACCTTACTCTTTCCTATATTCACTTTCAATTTTCTTCTTTTACACACCCTACCAAATTCATCCACCAACCTCTGCAGCTTCTCTTCAGAATCTCCCAAAAGCACAGTGTCATCAGCAAAAAGCAACTGTGACAACTCCCACTTTGTATTTGCTTCTTTATCTTTTAGCCCAACACCTCTTGCCAAGACCCTCGCATTCACTTCTCTTACAACCCCATCTATAAATATATTGAACAACCACGGTGACATCACACATCCTTGTCTAAGGCCCACTTTTACTGGGAAATAGTCCCCTTCCCTCCTACACACTCTAACCTGAGCCTCACTATCCTCATAAAAACTCTTCACTGCTTTCAGTAACCTTCCTCCTATTCCATACACCTGCAACATCTGCCACATTGCCCCTATCTACCCTATCATACGCCTTTTCCAAATCCATAAATGCCACAAAAACATCTTTACCTTTATCCAAATACTGTTCACCTATATGTTTCACTGTAAACACTTGGTCTACACACCCCCTACCTTTCCTAAAGCCCCCTTGTTCATCTGCTATCCTGCTTTCTGTTTTACTCTTAATTCTTTCAATAATAACTCTACCATACACTTTACCAGGTACACTCAACAGACTTATTCCCCTATAATTTTTGCACTCTCTTTTGTCCCCTTTGCCTTTATACAAAGGAACAATACACGCTCTCTGCCAATCCCTAGGTACCTTACCCTCTTCCATACATTTATTAAATAATAGCACCAACCACTCCAAAATTATATCCCCACCTGCTTTTAACATTTCTATCTTTATCCCATCAATCCCAGCTGCCTTACCCCCTTTCATTCATTTCTAATGCTATGTATTAATTTAGTCATTCTACACTGGATATTTTCTAACAAATTTATATCCATTCTGTAATATGGAAACCTGGTTAGCCGGACTTGAGTCCTGGAAATGGAAAGTACAATGCCTGCACTTTAAAGGAGGGGTTTTGGGATATTGGCAGTTTGAAGGGACTTCTAAACTGTCATATCTGAGCACCTCTGCCTGGAGATACCTGGAGAGTGTTCCAGGGGTCAACGCCCCTGCGGCCCGGTCTGTGACCAGGCCTCATGGAGGCCTGAGTGATTATGTATAAGTTATAGTGAAAGTGTTGAATGATGATGAAAGTTTTTTCTTTCTGTTTGGGTTTTTCTTTCTTTTTGGGTCACCCTGCCTCGGTGGGAAGCGGCCAATGTGTTAAAAAAAATTGGGTAAGACACAAGCAAGCCCACACAGAGAGAACAATACAGAAGAAGAGTTCTGTATATGTAGATAAATTATTCAACACTTGGGTATTTTTATTGTGGAAACATTTCACCACACACTGGCTTCATCAGTCCAATATAAAGAAGAATAGTGAAGATCAGAAGGAAACCGAGGTAATTAGTCCCTCAGCCTGGAGTCAAATACATCAACTTCAGGTTGAGGGACTAATCCTCAAACTCCTTCCCCTTCTGATCTTCACCATTCTTTGTACTGGACTGATGAAGCCACTGTGTGGTGAAACGTTTTGACAATAAAGATACCCAAGTGTTGCACAAGTGTCTAATTTATCAGTTCTGCATACACTGGTCCCACACAGTGGCTCTGAAGAGCAAAATATATAATACTCATGTTATCCTGTTTCGCTGTCTCCATCTGCGTCCATATTTCCCATTAGCCAGTGTTTATTGGACTTCTATGTATATACTACTTGGATAACTTGAAAATACTTACACACAACCAACAGAGTACTACTTACTTGAAAAGCCTGTCAGTTGTATTGCTTTGTGACGAATCATCAAATGTTGCAGGGGTGGACGATGTAATACTTTGCTTGTCTTGGTTTGGTGATGCTGCCTCCTCCTTGAACTGTGACACAGAAGGAAGAGCAAGTAAAGCCTCACTCATGTTGTACGATGCCTGCAGAGGTAAAATATTCAAAATTCAAGATGACTACTAATGAGAGCACAGCTTGTATCCTGATACATATTGTATGTACGGTACATGTTTGTTTATGCTTTTTCTTTTTTGGGTCACCTTACAGCAGTGGAAAGTTTATCTGGCAACCATACACACAGTGCTACCCTTTCTCATGCAGACTCACACAAGAAGGTTGAAGCCTTTTACCATAACAAAATATTGTTTCTATTTCATATTTTAACAGGATGGTTTGTGTATAAACACAAAGTATTATCATTTTTATATCACTATGATTGCAATAACTAAGACAAACCATTAATTTATTTTCTTTACATTTGCATCATAATCCAAAATTTCTCTAATGTTTGTATTTCTATATATTCTATGACAAACATTATATTAACGTCTAAGATTTGTATATTTCTGACATATAGACAGCTATGCAGTGGTAAGAAAATACAAATTAAATTTCCCAGGTGTTACACAATAGAACAGAACTCCTCATTATGTGACCATTAGCTAACACTGTACACTACAGTACTCTATGTACTATCCTCCAGATTACAGGTGGTTAGTTTCTCAGTAGTAACATTTTTGGCTTGTAACCAAATTACTTGGGATCGATCCTGGGGCAGGTGCACATGTTGGGTATATTTCCTTACACCTTTTGCCCTTGTTCAGCTAGAAGTACCTGGGCAGTAGTTGACTGTTGTGGGTGGCATTCTGGGGTAGAGTTGGTATCATACCTCAAATAAAGCTGGACTTTACGGCGACCCAGGGTAGGGTGAATAAAAGCCCCAGAAGGATATTGCTAGTGACACTTTCTTTATCGAATTCATTTTTTTTTTTTTAAACTCTCTAGCTTGCCACTTATTTTTAATTATTATTCTCGATGTTCCTATTTTGCCCATAAAATCACATTAAAGTAAAACTTTGCTATAAAAATTTCAAGACATAATAAAAATATCAACAATATTAATTAAATCATTACCCTTGATACAACAAGTTAACATTTTCCATGATATTCAAGATCTGTAGTCAATGTTAATTTTAATACTCCATTAACATCAACATCAATTACAGAACAGTACATAAAAAAATGCTGTATAAAAATTGAAAAACTATCAGAAAATGATATACAATACTGAACACGACTTCTTCCAAATTCCTCAATGTAATTATTGAGAAGTAGTAAAGGTAAGTTAAGCATCACCTGAGGTGATAGTAGTGGCAGGATCTACTTACAGTGTAGTGTAATATATGCATGAGATGCACCAAGAGCAATGCACAGAACTTCTAATTCTGACTGAAGCCACTTATAATTCAGTGTGGCATAGATGTGTTGGCCCTCTTACAACATGAAAAAATCATAAAATGTTACAGTATTTGTTTTATATAAAGACAGTCGTTGCAAAAGCTACAGTACTGTATTTATTACAAATAATTCTACTTTGAATAAATAGTTATGTTGTGATATTACTGGCTGCCTTTCTCCCTCCATTTCTAAATAAACTGTTCAGGTGTTCAGCAGCAACAACATTCAACAATGTGTGTGCTCTCTCTCTCTCTTTCTCATTCTCTCTCATGCCCTACTGCTTTATTTTTGATGATACATGCATGGAAGTGAAGAAGTTTCTCTTCTCCATACCTAGTGTCTGTTGCCTCCTCCACCTATCCACTGCTTTTAATACATAACTCTTCTCATCACTGTTTACACCAATACAGTGAAACCTTGACTTACGAGTTTAATCCGTTCCGTGACCTAGCTCATTACTCAATTTGCTCATACAGGTCCACATTCCTTTATCCGAAATTCTGAAATTCGAAAAGTTACAAAAACCGAAGTTTTTTCGTAGAGTGTGGAGCATCAGTCATCTAAAGGACCCCAATGGAAATAAGTCACTCTGTCTGACGTTTTGGGTTATCCTAGGTTCTCTACACATATGCTGCTATGTATGATAATTTATGTAAATGTATTTGTGTATACCTGAATAAACTTACTTATAACTCCAACATAAGAGAGGAGGAAAACTGCAGCAGGCCTGTTGGCCTATACTAGGCAGGTCCTTCACAATCCATCCCACTAACAGAATATTTGCCCAACTCAATTTTCAATGCTACCCAAGCAATAAGCTTTGATAATTCTATTTACTCATGTGCAAGTCCCACTCACATCCAACCCCTCTCACTCATGTATTTATCCAACCCAAATTTGAAACTACCCAAGGTTTTAGCTTCGATAGGACCTTGGGTAGGAAGGATATAGGAAAGCACTGGTTTGGTAATAGAGTTGTGGATGAGTGGAACAAACTCCCGAGTACCGTCATAGGGGCTGGGACGTTGTGTAGTTTTAAAAATAGGTTAGATAAATACATGAGTGGGTGTGGGTGGGTGTGAGTTGGACCTGACTAGCTTGTGCTACTAGGTCAGATGCCGTACTAATTCCTTAAGTGGAAGTGACCTGACTACCTGGAGTTTACCTGGAGAGGGTTAGCTCCAGGTGGTCGGATCTAAGCTGGGGAGTGATGGACCTGCCTCGCATGGGTCAGTAGGCCTGCTGCAGTGTTCCTTTTTTCTTATGTTCTTATGTTTAACCCTTTCAGGGTCCAAGGCCATTTTTGGAAGGGGTGTGCCAGTGTCCAAGAATTTAAAAAAAAAAAATTCTTATTTTTTTCTTATGAAATGGTAGAGAATCTTTTTCTGAAGGTAATAAAACAAAAAGTATGAAATTTGACTGAAAATTGACGAAATTGTGCTCTTGCGAATTTTGATGGATCAGCGATATTTACGCATCGGCGATTTTGCCAAATTTGACTCCCATTTTAGGCCAATTACATTATTCCAGTCGACCAAATTCTTAGCTATTTCACTAGTATTACTTCTATTCTATCGATCGAGCACAAGAAATTGCCCAGTCAACTGTTCCAACTACAAAATAAAGTGATTGGAAATTGGTAATTTAGCCAATTTAACTCAAAGTTCAAAATATTCCAATTTCAAAATAGTGTGCAGAACAAACAATGCAGGCATTCCTGGCACTAAACTAACATTTCCTCTGTTCATTAGTTACTTTTTCAGTCTTTACAAATGAATTCCATTTTTATTTTTTATTCACATAATGAATTTTTATTCAAACCAAAAAATGGAAGATTTACTGTTATGGAATATTGTAATAATTGTACAAATAATATCACCACATTTGTGAACGTATATTAGACCCACCAGCTGGTGCGTATTAGAAGTGTGAGGTCATTTGTTTACTCTTGAACATCGGCAAAAATTTAACATTTCCGCTACTTTGAGCTCAGTTTCAAGCCATTTCCAGTACTAAAACCAATCAATATAATCTCTATATCTGTAACATATCTTCCGTTTTATCAAATGAGACCAAGAAATCGCAAATGCAACTATAAAAAGTATACGAAAAACACTGTAAAGTCGCTGTTTTATTCGAAAATTATGGTTTCAGTTTTTAGGATTTGTTTTATGTGGTGCACACTTACCACATAGATGTATTCTCTCATATCTAGGCCCAAATTTACCACTCAAAGCTTATCTGAGTGAGCTGAGCTCATGACGTAGAACTACGGTTTCAGTTTTTTTTCTCTCATTATGCACTGTGTGCTGCAGGATTTGTTTTATGTTGTGCACACTTACCACATAGATGTATTCTCTCATATCTAGGCCCAAATTTACCATTCAAAGCTTATCTGAGTGAGCTGAGCTCATGACGTAGAACTACGGTTTGGACCCAGAACTCAAAGCCGTAGAACTACGGCACGGACCCTGAAAGGGTTAATGCTACACTTTATCGCTGAACTTAACTGCTACAATTTTTTTTTTTTTTCACTTGTAACGCCCTTGGCTGGCGCTATAGCCTTTATCGACTCCTGCTTTAATATCGTACATATTGTAGAAGTACTACGCTGATACTGCCTGGCCAAGTCCACAACCCACACACCTCACTTGTGTTTATCTATGATTTCATGCTTTAATTCCATGGACATCATCCTCTTTTTCTTCTCAGCACTGTCCTTTGCACTTACTTTTTTAGGACTCATGGTTAGAAAAAAGAAATTTGGCAAAATAACTGCACAAAACGCAAGCAAAACACAAAAGAAATGCTTCCACGACGAGGTAAACACATGCACTGGTGAGCGGATGTTGTGGCGTTCGCTGCGCCAACTAGTGGCAGCATTCTGAAGCGCGCTCATTAATATTATTATAATGGGGAAGCGCTAAACCCGTAGGATTATACAGCGCCTGTGGGGGGAAAGGGATGGAAGGTATTCAGGCTTAATTTAGGGAACTGGAGGACAGATCCAATTCCCTAGATCAAAAGCCCCTCACCAGCATCAAGGGACCTCCCTTGAGGGGAAAGCTCGCTCGTAACTTGGATTTTGGCTTGTAACTCAAGAGCAACGGCTCGCATCTCGAAAAACTTGTATGCTGGGGCACTCGTAAGTTGAGGTTCCACTGTATCTTTTTTACCAGTTACTAGTATAAAATGGTGCAGAACTGTGAACCTAAGTTAATATACTGCCATAGTATCTAGAAATTCCATGTAAAAATTAAATCAAAATGTGTGTCACAGTTCTCAATGTGCTTGTAAGCATACTTAGTATTAGTGAAAGTCAAGTGGTACTCGAAAGAAACTTGGCAATCCCTTCATTTATGTCTTCTATACCTCCTTCCATTCCAAGTATGACTAGTAAATTGGGTCAAATATGTTAAATATGGGAGAAAAGATCCCAGGAAAATTCAATAGTAAACCAGTAAACTGTTCAGAACACTGGCCAACAATGCAAAATACCACCACTGAACAGCATGGGTGCAATGAGTACACTGGGAGAAAACTCAATAACTGAGAAGGGACCAAGATTTTTCAACATCCTTCTTCATACATAAGAGGGGAATTACCAACAGACCCCTGGCTGTCTTATCTTTGATATAACCTTGAAGAGTTTCGAGAGTTTAACTACCCTCGGAACCCGGCCATGGGTCAGGCTCGTCTGGTGCTTGCCTGGTCAACCAGGCTGTTGCTGCTGGAGGAAGCAACACAGCCTGGTTGATCTGGCACCTGGTGAAGATACGTGTCCAATTTCCTCTTGAAGGCTTCTACACTTCTACAGCCGTGATATCTTCTGGTAAGATGTTGAATAGTCTGGGACCCCGGATGTTGATACAATGTTCCCTTATTGTCCCCACCACACCCCAGATCCTCACTGGGTTTTTTACACTTCCTCCCATATCTCTCACTCCAGTATGTTATGGCAGTGTGCAGATTTGGGACCAGGCCCTCAAGTACTTTCCAGGTATATATTATCATGTATCTCTCTCATGATTAAGTTTCTCAAGTCAGTGCCTGATTAGCTGGGCTGTGGTGTTTTATGTTAGACCTCGTGCAGCTAGTACCAAGAGCCTGGTTAATCAGGTCATCCACTGGGCCGCAGGGGAACTCACCCTCGGAACACAGTCCAGTTTAGGCTCCAGGTAACTTTAAAAATAACATTCAGATAAATGAATGTAGGAAGTGCTAAAAAAACATTAAAAAAATTAATAAAAAAATACCTTAGGTTAAAAATGGAATATGCAGCCATCACCTGGCATCCACAGTTAAAGAAAAATGGACAAGGTAGAAAATGGCTAAAGGCAAATTACAAAATGATTATCAGCGTTTATAAGAAAAAATATAAATTCCGATGAAAAAGTAAAGTGGAGACATGACAGTCACTTATAATACTGTATAAAGATCATAAAAGTTACAGACTAGTTTTGCTGAATATTGTATTTTGTAGTATTTACTCAATCATATACATCTGTCAGTCACATTACGCTGTAGTGTATGAAAGTGGTGCCATCTCACGTACACCTATCAGTTACATATATTGCAATATATGTGAATATTGCCACCTCATACACATATGTCTGTCACATATATGTAGTATACCACAACATACGTAAGTGGTGCAATCTCTACTGAGTTTAGAACCTGTTATTTAGACGCCTTACTATTATGAGGCAAGTAGTGTACAGTGGTCCCTCGGTTTTCGTGCATCTCCAAACTCGAACATTTATGTAAGTGTATTTTCGTAAGTGCTGTTGCAAGTGTATTTTTGGGGGTCTGAAATAGACTAACCTACGTGACATTATTTCTTAAGGAAGTAAATTCGTTCGGTAATGGCACTTGAGCAGCATTCTGGAACGAATTTTCGGCGAAAACCGAGGGACCACTGTACTTGAATAGACAGAAGGCATCAATAAATGCTCATAATGTTACTCACAGTGCTTATGTCAACCCCTAAACCTGAAAGGGAGTCATCAAAATCTTCTGCAAGTCCTTGATCAATGTCCTCTGATTCCCAGTGTCGCTGATGGCCTCCTTCTACAGATATATAACCTGTGAACACAGCAGATGAAAGCAAGTTAGTACAATATCAAGCATATACTTTATTCACATTTATATTATTATTATTATTATGATTGTTATACAGTGGACCCCCGGTTTACGTACAGCTCCAAACTCGAACAATTATGTAAGTGTATTTTTGTAAGTTCTAGGTAGTAGGTTGGTAGACAGCAACCGCCCAGGGAGGTACTACCGTCCTGCCAAGTGAGTGTAAACCAAAAGCCTGTAATTGTTTTACATGATGGTAGGATTGCTGGTGTCTTCTTTCTGTCTCATAATCATGCATGATTTCAGGTATGTCTTACCAGAAGATATCCGAAACACGGCTGGAACCAGTGTAGAAGCCTTCAAGAGGAAACTGGACAAATATCTTCACCAGGTGCCAGATCAACCAGGCTGTGATGGATATGTGGGGCAGCGGGCCTCCAGCAGCAACAGCCTGGTTGACCAGGCAAGCACCAGACGAGCCTGGCCCATGGCCGGGCTCAGAGAGTAGATACTCTCGAAACTCTTCAAAGGTATATCAAAGGTATAAAGGTTGTTACTTCTACTTACACTTAGGTCACACTACACATTCATGTACAAGCATATACACACCCCTCTGGGTTTTCCTCTATTTTCTTACTAGTTCTTGTTCTTATTTCCTCTTATCTCCATGGGGAAGTGGAACAGAATTCTTCCTCCGTAAGCCATGCGTGTCGTAAGAGTCGACTAAAATGCCGGGAGCAAGGGGCTAGTAACCCCTTCTCCTGTATATATTACTAAAGTTAAAAAGAGAAACTTTTGTTTTTCTCTTTGGGCCACCCCACCTTGGTGGGAAACGGCCGAGTTGTTGAAAGAAGAAGAAAGATTTTTGTAAGTGCTTTTATAAGTGTATTTTTGGGGGTCTAAAAGGACTAATCAAATTTACATTATTCATTATGGGAACAAATTCGTTTGGTAACGGTACTTGAACAGCATTCTGGAACGAAATAATAACGTAAACCGGGGGTCCTCTGTATTCATGAGACATGGGGAATGGGATGTAATCAAGTTTGATCTGAGAAAGGGTTGGGTAACTTCAATTCCTTTGTAAATTTGAGTGTAATACAGTAGCAAGTTGGACACTGAGGGGTTCAAGGCCAGTGATTTTTCAATGAACGATTCAGAGTGGGAGAAACAGATGTTATGGAGGAAGATGTAACTGAATGGTTGGATCGTGGTTACCAGATGTCGAGTGAAGCTATTAGTACCCTCTAGATGAACAGGATAGTGATAACAATGAAAGAGAGACTGCAAGGCTACCAAAATTGTCAACCGTATCAGATGCAACTGAGGTTCTCATCATATAGTACATGGACATCTCAGATCACAGAAAAGTGCAGGCCTATTAGCCATATTTTTTTAACTTTAAGGGAATTTGTCATGAGGGAGCAGCATCAACATGAAAAACAAATGAAACCTGATTTATTCTGTAAACCTGTTCATTATTGTGCATCTCCCAAACCATCTAAAAGTAAGCCAAAACAATCTAAGTCTCCTTAACAATCTATGCTTGTTGAACCATCTATGTCTTCCACACCATCTGCAATGTTTATGCTGGAGCTTTACAGCATCTTTGACTCAATAAAAGTTATTCCGAGTTACTGCTAGACAACATGGTAATCCAACTGTAAGCTCAAAATTCTATCCACCAGAAGAGGTAAAAAATTACTGTACTGTACAGTACTACTTTTAACTCTATTTATGTTCAGGTACTGTACTATAATTTACTCTACTGTATTGTAATACTGTAGCTTACTCTTAGTATGTCTGGTAATGCCACCAATACAGCAGACTTAAGTCTGCTGCATTGGACATTTGTCCATGTCCTGTAGTTGGCTACCCTAATCACTTTCATACAATGGATTTTTGTTAAAGTGCCCTCCTATTCCCACTATTAGTCCATTACACAGAGCATCACAGTACTGCACCTCCAAAAAAAGCAGAGGGCAATGAGTACACTTAGTAACAACTCAATAAGTGTAAAAGGACCTAAACATTTCAACATTCTCCCTTCATACATATGGAAAATCAGCAACAGATCCTTACCTGTCCTCAAGGGGGAACCCAAGTTCAAGTCAGTTCCTAAACAGTCAGGCTGAGTTGACTACAATGGACTGAGTGCAGCTAGCACCAACAGCCTGATTATCAGGCAATCAACCAAGAGGCTTGGTCTAGGACTATGCTACAGAGGCAGTGATTCCTGGAATTGTCTACAGGTAAGCTACTAGTCATATGGGTTGAGCAAATATTCTGTTAGTGGGACGGATTGTGAAGGACCTGCCTAGTATGGGCCAACAGGCCTGCTGCAGTGTTCCTCCTTTCTTATGTTCTTATGTTCTTATACAGTACAGTATACTGTAATATAATTTATGAAAATTTATACTATTTTTCAGATATAAAAATTATACATATAATAGCTACAGTACCTTTTTTACTTGGCACTCCTATGCTTTTTATTGCTTCTTGCCAGTCAGTGAAGACTCCAAGACGGCGAGCATTGTTGTCATCCTCGTGAGCTTCCAAAGGATCAAGAATTCGTTTACGAGTTCGGCCACTGCAAACCTCGCCAGATCTATTACCCCCCGAAACTGGGTCACCCATGTCAATCTGTATCGGGTAGCTATCAGAATTCTGTAAAGAGATACAACAAATAGTATTTAGAATATAAAAATTTAAACTGGATTGCACTAATAATATATTATCCTATAATGAAAGGAATGAATAAACTAGTCTGTGAAGCTGCTAACATTACACTATCAACATGCACAGCATCCCAGCTTAGTGAGGACAAAAACTGGGTCAGAAATGGGATGTAATGAAGCTACAAGTGGCAGTAGAAAACACATCCCATATAACATACTACTGCACTGTCTAGGAATTAGAATAGTTAGAAGATGTTATGAAGATAAGATGATGGAATTTTTCTTAGTCTCATTGGATTGCGTGTAAGATATATTACAGAAATAATGATGATTTTGATTGGTTTCACGATGACAAGTACCTTGAAATTAAGCTCAAAGTAGCGAAAATGTTCGATTTTTGCCGATGTTCAAGAGTAAACAAATCACGGCACACGTCCAATACACGTCAACTGGTGAGTCTAATATTCTTTCACAAGTGTGCTGACATTATTTATACCGTTTTTACAATGATGCAGTAGTATACATAACAGTAAATCTTCTATTTTTTTGTGAGAATAAAAATTCAAAATGGAAAGCAAAAGTAATGTAAGAGGGGCCTGGAGACGTGACTAATGAACAGATAAAATGTTATTTTAGTGCCAGGAATGTCTGTCTTGTTAATTCTGGACCCTATTTTGAAATTGGCATCTTTTGAAATTTGTGTGAAATTGGCCCAATTGCCAAATTCTGACCACCTTACTGGGCAGTTTCTGGTACTCAATCGATAGAACAAATGGAGTTCTAGCGAAATAGCTATGATTTTAGTCGACTGGAACATTGCAATTGGCCGAAAATAGGGCTCAAATTGAGCGAAATCGCCAATGCGAAAATATCGTCGAGACCGCTAACTTCGCGAGATCATAATTCTGTAGGTTTTCCATAAAATTTCATACTTTTGGTGTCATTATGATCGGAAAAAGATTCTCTATCAGTTCATAAGAATTTTTTTTTTTTTTTTTTTTTTTTAAATTTTCGACCCTGCGAACGAGTTTGGGAGAGGGCCTCTCGACCCTCAAAGGGTTAAGTCCATATGTCATTGGGGATTCTTGATCTTATTTCCATTGTGATCCTTGAATCTTCTCCCCCAGGATGCAATTCACAACAGTATCTTAACACCCAGGTAACTACTTAGTGACTCATGAAAACGTAATGACACAATTGCAAACAAACCACGGTACAGGCTACAGGCGGGGATATCTAACCTTCTATGATAACCTTCCTATGGTGTATAAATATACAGTGGTACCTCGAGTTACGATATTTTTTCGTTCGAGAATGCTGTTCAAGTGCCATTACCAAACGAATTTATCCCCATAAGGAATAATGTAAAATAGACTAGTCCTTTTACACCCCCAAAAATATACTTACAAAAGCATTTAAAAAATAAACTTACATAAAAGGACGATTTTGGGGACCATCGTAACTCGAGGTACCACTGTACCTAATTGGATTAATCTTATTGTAGCCAGCTGGCCCCAGTGGCCAACGCGTCGGTCTGGAGTTTTATGACTCACTAGCCACGAGTTCAATCCCTGTCCGTACCGTGGTTTGACCTACTTACTGCTAAGTGAAAAGGGGCAGCAGGTGTATAGAAATACACCCAACATTTCACCTGTGCCAGGAAGCGATCCTCGGTCCCTCAGTGTATGAGCTGAGGATGCTACCAACTGAAACAATCAGATTGTCATGCCTGTTCTGCATCTACAATATAGTGACATAGTATGTAATGTCGGTACAGTATATTATTTTATGGATTTTCAAAATGCTTTACTGGGGTCAGATAATAGCACAACTATAAATAAATTATAAACATGCCTTTGCCTAGTAGTCAAATGTATTTATGGTGCTAATTATACAATGCTGATGAGGTCCTGTAGTGGCTTTACCTAGAAAGGCAGATGTGGTTGAAACAATCACTGACTGGGTCCTATAGCTAAGTATCATTGCATTCAATTAAAGGAGACAATATTAAGTCTCCATGATTACACAATTACACAGAAATTGCTATTTATGATGACTGCTGCCTATACGTTGCTGTGATTTTAATGTGTATAAAGCAATCTTAGATAGGCAAACTCTTATAATAATGTATAGCTACTAAATTCCTGAAAAAAAAACCATTCATGAATAACTGTCAGTAAACAATTTCTCAGTAACACCATCTATGAGCAGATATTTCTGAAATTCACTCTACCAGTCACAGTGCCAATCAAATGTTGATAACTTTAAAGTGTTTGCACACTCCAGACTGGAATACTGCCATACACACTTAAACCTGACACAAATGTAGATCAGGACAATGTACAGAGAACTTTCAATGCCAGAGAACTTTCAATACTAGCGCACACATTGAGGTCAGTGGTTCAAACATTAGTACAAGTTTCCTTAAGACACCTGCTGTCCCTGTTCACCTATCAGTAAAATAGGTACCTGGGTTTTAGTCAACTGGTGTAGGTCACATCCTGGGGACAAAATTGACCTAACTTGACCGAAATGTTCTGCATAACATGGGGCTTCTATATAGTAGTATGTCAATGATGTCAGCTAGGCCTGTATACATTGTACATGTAGTACTTACTTGTAGAAATAAAGATTTTTATTATTATATTATTTTTATATTATTATAAACTGTATTTACTACCTGGAGTGCAGGAAAGAAAGATTTGTCATTATTTATACCTGGAAAATACTGGACGGACTGAATACAAATCTTCATGCTGAAATAAATCCTTACAAGAGGAAAAGTCATGATAGTGAAAATTAGCCCACCATGAAAGGCAGGGGATACAATAAGTACATTAAGAAATAATCCATAAGAATAAGGGGTTCAAACCCTTTCAAAAACCATCTCTCAAATATAAGGGAAGTACTAACAGACCCCTGACAGTTTTCAAGAGGGAACTAGGCAAGTTTCTTTCCCTTGTTCCTAATCAATTGGGCTGTGGTGCTAACTATATGTATTTCAGACACTGTGGGACTAAAAAGAAAGGGATCCCATATCCCATTAGTCTAGCCCCTGCTACCTCAAAAAACACAACAGGAATAAACAGAAAAGAGAGTAGCATTGAAGATCTGAAACGTTTACTAATACAGTGGTCCCTCGGTTTTCGTGCATCTCCAAACTCGAACATTTATGTAAGTGTATTTTCGTAAGTGCTGTTGCAAGTGTATTTTCGTAAGTGCTGTTGCAAGTGTATTTTTGGGGGTCTGAAATAGACTAACCTACGTGACATTATTTATTAAGGAAGTAAATTTGTTCGGTAATGGCACTTGAGCAGCATTCTGGAACAAATTTTCGGCGAAAACCGAGGGACCACTGTATACAAATTAATTTCTTTAACAAAAATGGCAAACCAGCTTCTTCCATAGTCCAAACATTTCTTCAAGGTTTGAAGTTGATCAGAAGAAGCATTCCTCAGTTATTGCATGGAAACTAATTTGTTTCATAAAACTGGCATATTAAAATTTACACAACCCATAATCAATGTGAACCATTCATTGAGAAAAATACACCTGTTAAATGTTTGAAATTGATCAAAAGATGCATTCTCCAGTTACTGCAAAGACAAAATTAAAAGTTTATTAACTATGTATTTTAATAAATTTGCACCTACACAGTCTAAACCCAAAAGGTATCATCCTTTTTCATTATAGGCATTGGCTATTAATTAAAGACTGAACCTATTCACAAGAGGCATAAGTTATTTCACAGAAAAAAAATACCAGCAACATTAATTTTTTAAGCAAACTGATATTTACAAACACATACCAATAAAAATCCAAGCCTTTTTCTAAGTATGATACACCAGTGTTGAAAATTCAAAGCTTATCAGCCTGGCTGATCTGATATCTAGTGAAGATACTTGGCCAGTTTCCTCTTGAAGACTACTACAGTTGTCCCAACAGTATTTCTGATATCTTCTGATAAGATGTTGAATAGTCTGGGCCCATAATGTTGATACAATGCTCTCTCATTGTGTCCATGGTGCCCCTGCTTTTCACTGGGTTTATTTTACACTTCCTCCCATATCTCTCGCTTCATTATGTTGCTATGGCAGTGTGCAGATTTGGGACAAGACCCTCAAGTACTTTCCAGGGATATATTATCATGTATCTCTCACTCTCCTCCACTCTAGCAAGTACAAATTTATGACTTTAAGGCATTCCCAGTAATTTAAATGCTTTATTGGCTCTATGCAGGCCATAAATGATCTCTGTATCTGTTCCAACTCCGATAACTCTCCTGCCCTGAATGGGGCCATCAACACTGAACAAAATTCCAAATGAGAAAGCACAAGTGATTTGGTAAGTGTCACCACTGATATTATTTTCCTTGCTTTGAAAGTTCTCATTATCCACTTAGTAATCTTCCCGGCTGTCATGACATTTGCCTTTATCATGTTCCTTGAAAAAAAAAAAAGATCAGCTGACATTACTCCCAGCCATTTCCCACCAATGCAGGGTGACCCAAAAAAGAAGAAACACTTTCACCATCACTCACTCCATCACTGTCTTGCCAGAGGCATGCTGACACTACAGGTAAAAACCTGCAACATATCTCCACCACTCCTTCAGAACGCAGGCACTGTACTTCCCACCTCCAGGACTCAAATCCAGCTAACCGGTTTCTCTGAATCCTTTTATGAATGTTACTTTGCTCATACTCCAACAGCACATCAAGTCATAAAAACCATTCGTTTCCACTCGCTCCTATCTAACATGCTCACACACACTTGCCAAAAGTCCAAGCCCCTCTCACAAAACCTCTTTTACCCCCTCCCTCCAACCTTTCCTAGGACAACCCCTACCCCGCCTTCCTTCTATTCCAGATATAAATGCCCTCCAAGTCATTCTCTCTAAATGTCTGAACCTTCTCAACAACCCCTCCTCAGGCCTCTGGATAATACAGTGGACCCCCGCCTAACGAGCACCCCGGAAATCGTACAATTATGTAAGTATAATATTGTAAGTGCTTGTGGAAGTGTATTTTTGGGGGTCTGAAATAGACTAACCTATGTGACATTATTTCTTAAGGAAGTAAATTCGTTCAGTAATGGCACTTGAGCAGGCTTTTGGAATTAATTTTGCTCGTTAGGCGGGGGTCCCACTGTACTTTTAGAAACTCCGCACCACCTCCTAATCTTCAGGCTATGGATTCTCTGCATAATATTCACATCACACACTGCTCTCAGACACATCTCCACTGCCTCCAGCCTTCTTCTTGTCCTTGTTACAACATTTACCACCCATGCTTCACACCCATATAAGAGCATTGGTACCACATACATTCCCCTCTTTTTTTCCAGGGATAATGTTCTTTGTCTCCACAGACTCCTCAGTGTGCCACTCACCCTTGTCAATTCTACAGTTCACCTTGTCTTTCATATACCTATCTGCTGACAAGTCCACCCCCAAATATCCGAACACATTCACTTCCTCCATGCTCCCTCCAATCTGAAACTTACTACCAATGAATGTCATGTTGTTCTCCACTGTCTACTGGAAAACCCTGCTTACATATTCCTGCAATTTTTCAGTGTCTTCTACCGAGGTGATTTTCATGCTTATTTTAGTGTCATCTTCAAATGACACAAATCTGTGATGTCTGCTATCAGGATAAGAAGCAGCAGAGGTGCCAGGACAGTGCCTTGAATAATTGAGCTGTTTACCTCACTGATGATGGATTTTGCTGTGTTTTCTGTGTTAGAAACTTGAAAATCCATCTGCCTACTTTCCCCATTATGCCTATAGCCCTAATTTTGTGTGCAATCATCCCATGATCGCATTTATAAAATACTTTTGCAAAATCTGTGTATATCACATCTGCATTTTTTCTAATGCCTCCATAATTCTGTCATAGTGACTTGCAAAATCACAATGACATGATTGCAAACAAATCATGGTATGGGTGGGGACTGACTTTGTGGCAAGCGAGTCATAAAACTCCAGGCCAGCGTGTAAGCCACTGGGCCAGCTGACAACCTCCATATGGTGTATAAATATGCTTAATTGGATGAATCTTATTGTAGCCAGCTGGCCCAGTGGCTTATGTGTTGGCCTGGAGTTTTACGACTCACTTGCCATGAGTTCAATCCCCACCCATACCGTGGTCTGTTATAGTGGTTTAGCAATTGCAATAGGCATGATCTTCCAGTTCTAAAACTGTAATGGTTTGGGTTGTGCAGATTGAGCTGTTCCATAAAGCTTGTAATGTGACGTCTCATCACTCTTCTGAAGAGTGATGAGACGTCATAAAAACATAAGAATGGAGGAACACTGCAGAAGGCCTACTAGTCCATACAAGGCAAGTCATTATCAAAACCACCCCAACCCAAAGCTACCCAAGAATATACTCCCATATCCACGACACCAATCAAACCCAGCCCCTCCCACTCATATATTTGTCCAATCTCTTTTTAAAGATACCCAAGGTCTCCTAGCCTTGATCACCCCACTTGGAAGATTGTTCCACACATCCACAACTCTGTTCGAAAACCAGTACCCACCTATGTCCCTTCCAAATCCAAACTTATCCAACTTAAATCCACCATTTCTAGTTCCTACCTGGTTCGACATCCTCAGTACTTTATTAATACAGTGGTACCCTGAGTTTCGTACAGCTCCCAACTCGAACAATTATGCAATTGTATTATTGTAAGTGCTTTTGTAAGTGTATTTTTGGGGGTCTGAAACGGACTAATCTAATTTACATTATTCCTTATGGGAACAAATTCGTTCGGTAACGGCACTCGAACAGCCTTCTGGAACGAATTATGGCCGAAACTCAGGGTACCACTGTATCGCCTTTGTTTATGCCCATCATCCACTTATACACTTCGATGATATCTCCCCTCATTCTACGTCTCTCCAGAGAGTGAAGATTCAAGGCTCTAAGTCTATTTTCATATGGGAGATTCCTTATCCAGTACACCATGTTAGTTATTCTTCTCTATATGTTCTCCAATGAATCTATATCCATCCTGTAGTCAGGAGACCAAACCTGAGTGGCATTATCCAAATGAGGCCTCACTAGTGATGTATAGAGCTGTAAAATAACTTTTGGACTTCTGTTACTTATACTTCTTGAAATAAATCCTAGTACATGTACGTACAATCTGTTAACCTTATTGCGCACACTTAGGCACTGCTGTCTTGGCTTTAGATTTCTGCTTACCATGACTCCCAAGTCCTTTTCACATTCTGTATGATCAAGCTCTACTTCACATAGTTTATAACTTCGAGGGTTATTTTCATTACCAAGGACTAGAACTTTGAACTTGTCCACATTGAACTTCATCTGCCATTTTTCAGACCAAGACATTAATTTGTCAAAATCCTCCTGGAGTTCACTGGTATCCTCCTCAGAATGAATCATAAGGCCTATTTTTGTATCATCAGCAAATTTGCTCATGTCACTTATATTCCTTCATCAAGGTCATTAATGTAAATTATGAACAACAATGGGCCTGTTGATATGATGTGGGATGTTAGGACTACTGGTCTGTAACCGTGTTTGAGATTGGTTTACATTAGTAGTACATAAGATGTACTGTATACATTTTACATTTATATTCGATCTTCATCAACTGGCTACATTAACTTGAGAGATAGGGAATTTTAGATTCTTCTAGGAGAGTTCCACATCTTTACACCTTTTACATATTTGCAAGGAATTTATATTCAGGTTGAATCAAACATGGACTATCAAAACAGCATATATTTCTTAATAAAATGATTGGCTTCAAACCTTCAACACTGGTGTATCTTATTTAGAGAAAGGTTTTGATTAATTTTGGAGCTCTGTACAGCAGGTGTTAATTTGCCAATTTTAGTAAAGAAACTGGGAAGACTGAAATATTGTACTGACTTTCATGCAATAATTTGTGAATGCCTCATCCGATCTGCTTCAAACCTTCAATGCCAGTAACTTCAGAATGAAACTTCTGAATGGAAGGTTCAAATAAGTTTTGGACTGTGCTGTTTTTATTTGAGAAAGTGGGATATTAGTTTCTATGCAATAACTTGTGAATACTTTTTCTGACTGGCTTCAAATCCTCAATGTTGATATTAAACAACATTAGAAACTTATGCATACACTGAGGAAGAGGGAGTTGGGCTTATGGGTTACAAGAATAATTTTCTTGGATCACGCAGTGACCGAAACACATCTAGTTTGTATAACTTGGGTTATCAGTATATAAGAACATAAGAATAAAGGAATACCACTGTAGGTCTACTGGCTCATGGCAGGCAGGTTAGGCACCAACACACCAAGGTGAATGAATGCATCTTCTCCTGCTTAGAGAAGAATGATGATTTCTATTCACAGCGGTGAAGGGAGTAAATAATATACCTTCGATTTAAAGGACTTTGAAAAGATGGGACAAAATCCACTGGATCAACTGATTTGAAAACAAAAAAGCCTTTTACTACCATAACTGTTTGTTATTGTTACATTGACAGCATAATAATTTCATCTCTACCAGCCACAGTTGCCATTACCGGCCACCCACTGCCCCCCCCCTCCCATTAATCCATTATTTCAAGGTCTTACTTACAATAAATGCCTTATGGTGTTCCCTAAAATGTCAAGGAACTATTTCTTTTAGTTTGCAAGATTCCGAAGTTGAAGAGACTTTATGTGGATTTTAAGGTAAAATAGCAATTGATGCAAACATCAGCAGAGCCGTTGTTTACATAATGGGCGAGCCTGGGTATGCCTTTGAACAACAAAGAGAAAATGCATTGATAGATGACAACAGAGGAACATAACCAGGTAAGACAGGGAGAACTGACAGACAAACTGAATAAGGAAAATGAAAATATGAAGAGGGAAATAGAGACAATTAAGAGTTCTTAACAACTCATGAAGTTTAAAGCACTATATACTACAGGAAATAGTTGATATTATAGAGGAAAGAGTAGAGATGAACAAAGAATTGATATGGAAACACTGCAAATGATACAGAGGAGACAGAACAAACCATTTGGAGTATAAAACAAAAACATTAGTTATTTATGCAGCGACAACACAAAAGATAAACAGATGTAGCTAGCTCATGATAT
Source organism: Cherax destructor (assembly GCA_009830355.1). NCBI lineage: Eukaryota > Metazoa > Arthropoda > Malacostraca > Decapoda > Parastacidae > Cherax > Cherax destructor. Next base: position 45,044 of record WNWK01002896.1, on the reverse strand, counting down.
TGAAGAAAATGTCAGCATAAGCACTGAAGAGATAAAAGGACTAAAGGAATACAGTGGTACCCCGGTTTACGATATTTTTTCATTCCAGAATGCTGTTCAAGTGCCATTACCAAACGAATTTATCTCCTTAAGAAAAGTTGTAAAATAGACTAGTCCTTTTAGACCCCCAAAATTACACTTACAAAAGCATTTAAAAAAATAAACTTACATAAAAGGGTGAGTTTGGGGACCATCGTAAACCGGGGTACCACTGTATAACTAAAATAGAAGACAGCTATACCAATATAAATAAAGAAGAAAAAGAGAAATAGAACAGCAGGTTGTATATACAGCACGTGAGGGAAATTACAGCTAGGGCTAACATTCATCTTAAAATAAAATAAAAAATAATTCTAACCACTGAGGAAAACTGCAGACAGAGAAAAGTGGAGGAAGTAATGTGTGAGATATGTGGATGTGGCTGGCACTAACAGCCTGGTTGATCAGACCAACAGAGATGCCTGGGCCTGGTCTGGACCAGGCAAAAGAGGCAATGAGCCCTGAAACAGACTCAAGGTAAACTCAAGGTAAGGTACTAAACAGAAAGCTTCAAAAGCGTGTTTGCAAAAGTAGATATGTAAAGTAGCAGATTTAAAACCCAAACAGATAATTAAATAGTAAGGAAATTACTACTAGATGTTGACAAAATAATTGAACCAAATAAAAGCAACACAGGTTTAAAAGAATGTGCAGATGAAATAAGCTATTTCCTTTTGATTTTTTTAAGTTTCATTACAAGAGAGTAAACTGGCAGACAGATAGAAGAGGATGCATATTGTGTCAATATACTTAAAAAAAAAAAAAGTGATGTGAAAGACCCTTTAAATTATAGGACAGTTTTTCAGACCTTTTTTTGTAAAAAATTGGAAAATCTATTATAGAAAAGGGGACAAAACATGTCAGTTGATTCAACACCAGATCTATCACATATCAATCACTTAAGTGTTGTACCTAGGTATACTTAAAAGATGGACTGCCTACTGAATGCTTTTAAACCTTTCTGGAAATGAAAAGCCATACTGGTGAGGAATTGGCAAATCAGGTGTTACAGTACTTGGCAGGGAACAATCTCCTGATTAGTAAACAAATTTGTCTATTAAACTATGATGACAGGAGACAAAAACTGCTCAAGAAAAAAAATAGATGAATAGTGTGTATTTATACTCCAGGTACAGTTTTCCATGTGAGACTAATTTGGAAACGTCAAAACATAGGGAAAATAAAAGGCAAACTATTAAAATAAATGAAACATTCTGTTTGTGAGGCAAATGCAAACAGTGGAAAAAGGAATAATATCCTTTTCGAAAAATGTTACCAATGGGTTCCTATAAGGATCTTTATTACCTCTATAATGTTTTGAATTTGCATAAATGACTTTAAATGGGACAGAAAAATTATATGAATTTGTTTGCAAATGATGCAAAACAAAACTGTACAAAATATACAGTATAAAAGAAATGTCTTTAAATCTTCAAAAGATGATTTGGATAAATTTAGCAAATAGTGACAGATGGATAATAATAATAATAATAATAATAATAATAATAATAATAATGAAATTTGAAATTATGCTAGCCAAAATCAGTGCCGGATTATTGATGGAACCGGATAACTGATTGCCAGATTAGTGAAGGCCGATCTGTAATAACAATAATTTATTTCAGCATGATACAATGTTTGTACAAAGGTGAATGACATTTAGGTGTGCAATCAGAAAGCCCCTTAATATGCAGAACATAATGATGAAATTTAATGTTGATTAAACACCATGAAATAAAAAGGGGAAAAAAATCAGACCACAAAGAATATACTACAGTGGACCCCCGAGTTTCGAACATTCTTCATTCCAGAATGCTGTTCAAGTGCTGTTACCAAACAAATTTATTCCCATAAGGAATGATGTAAATTAGATTAGTCCGTTTCAGACCCCCAAAAATACACTTATAAAAGCACTTACAATAATAAACTTATATACAGTGGACCCCCGGCTAACGAACAAAATTCATTCCAGAAGCCTGCTCAAGTGCCATTACCGAACGAATTTACTCCCTTAAGAAAAAATGTCAAGTGGGTTAGTCCATTTCAGACCCCCAAAAATACACTTCCACAAGCGCTTACAATATTATACTTACATAATTGTACGATTTCCGAGGTGTTCGTTAGCCGGGGGTCCACTGTAATAGGGCGAGTTGGGAGTGTTCGATTTCCAAGGGTCCACTGTACAGTGGACCCCCGAGTATCATAATTAATCTGTTCCAGGAGCTATTACTTAACACGAAGTTTACGAAATTCGAACCCTTATTTCCCATAAGAAATAATGTAAATACAATTAATCCGTTCCACAAAAAAATATTCACATACAAAATAATTAAAAATAATATATATATATATATACATTTACTTACCTTTATTGAAGAGTTGCAGGCATCTGGAAGATAGGGTAATGAGTAATGAAGGTCCTGTTGGGCATTTTCTTCCAAAACAGGCCTGTTTCATCACAATTAAACACTTGTTGGGGGAGGAATTCTTCAGCCTCTACGAAGGGGAATCCCCACTCCCTGCATGCCTGCTACACTCCCTGCATGCCTGCTAAACTCCCTGCATGCCTGCTAAACTCCCTGCATCAATGCTAAACTCCCTGCATCAATGCTAAACTCCCTGCATCAATGCTAAACTCCCTGCATCAATGCTAAACTCCCTGCATCAATGCTAAACTCCCTGCATCAATGCTAAACTCCCTGCATCAATGCTAAACTCCCTGCATCAATGCTAAACTCCCTGGATCAATGCTAAACTCCCTGGATCAATGCTAAACTCCCTGCATGAATGCTAAACTCCCTGCATCAATGCTAAACTCCCTGCATCAATGCTAAACTCCCTGTATCAATGCTAAACTCCCTGCATCAATGCTACACTCCCTGCATCAATGCTAAACTCCCTGCATGAATGCTAAAGTCCCTGCATCAATGCTTAACTCCCTGCATCAATGCTAAACTCCCTGCATCAATGCTACGCTCCCTGTATCAATGCTAAACTCCCTGCATGAATGCTAAAGTCCCTGCATGAATGCTAAACTCCTTGCATCAATGCTACACTCCCTGCATGCCTGCTAAACTCCCTGCATTAATGCTAAACTCCCTGCATCAATGTTAAACTCCCTGCATCAATGCTAAACTCCCTGTATCAATGCTAAACTCCCTGCATCAATGCTACACTCCCTGCATCAATGCTAAACTCCCTGCATCAATGCTAAACTCCCTGCATGAATGCTAAACTCCCTGCATCAATGCTAAACTCCCTGCATCAATGCTAAACTCCCTGCATCAATGCTACACTCCCTGCATCAATGCTACACTCCCTGCATGCCTGCTAAACTCCCTGCATTCCTGCTAAACTCCCTGCATGAATGCTACACTCCCTGCATGCCTGCTAATCTCCCTGCATGAATGCTACACTCCCTGCATGCCTGCTAAACTCCCTGCATGAATGCTAAAATCCCTGCATGAATGCTAAAATCCCTGCATGAATGCTACACTCCCTGCATGCCTGCTAAACTCCCTGCATGAATGCTACACTCCCTGCATGCCTGCTAAACTCCCTGCATGCCTGCTAAACTCCCTGCATGAATGCTACACTCCCTGCATGCCTGCTAAACTTCCTGCATGAATGCTAAACTCCCTGCATGAATGCTAAACTCCCTGCATGAATGCTAAACTCCCTGCATGAATGCTAAACTCCCTGCATGAATGCTAAACTCCCTGCATGAATGCTAAACTCCCTGCATGAATGCTAAACTCCCTGCATCAATGCTACACTCCCTGCATGCCTGCTACACTCCCTGCATCAATGCTACACTCCCTGCATGCCTGCTAAACTCCCTGCATGAATGCTAAACTCCCTGCATGAATGCTACACTCCCTGCATGCCTGCTAAACTCCCTGCATGCCTGCTACACTCACTGCATGAATGCTACACTCACTGCATGAATGCTACCACAGGGGTGCCACTAGGAAGCTTCTTTGGACCCATGGTGACTTATTTCACAGTGAGTCACTAAACCACCAAAAAAGACACCAAATGTATTGTGAATGTTTGAAAGAGCGCGCTGGGTAATGTTCTCTCAATGGTAAACAACGCTTCACTGGCGGGCATCCTGCGTCCTGCGCAGGTGAGGAGCAGGCGGACAGGTCTAATACGTTACGAAACACGAGCCAGTTTACGATTCTCGAAATCAAAAAAAGCTTACGAAACACGATTTTTACGAAATAAGAACCTTATGAGTGAGTGGAGCACTTCGGAGTCTGTGGAGACAAAGAACTTTGTCCATGGAAGTAAAGAAGGGAATGTATGAGAGTATAGTTATACCAACACTCTTATATGGGTGTGAAGCATGGGTGATGAATGTTGCAACGAGGAGAAGGCTGGAGGCAGTGGAGATGTCATGTCTGAGGTCAATGTGTGGTGTGAATATAATGCAGAGAATTCGGAGTTTGGAAATTAGGAGGAGGTGCGGGATTACCAAAACTATTATCCCGAGAGCTGAGGAGGGGTTGTTGAGGTGGTTCGGACATGTAGAGAGAATGGAACGAGACAGAATAACTTCAAGAGTGTATAAATCTGTAGTGGAGGGAAGGCGGGGTAGGGGTCGGCCTAGGAAAGGTTGGAGGGAGGGTAAAGGAAGTTTTGTGTGCGAGGGCTTGGACTTCCAGCAAGCATGTGTGAGCGTATTTGATAGGAGTGAATGGAGACAAATGGTTTTTAATACTTGACATGCTGTTGGAGTGTGAGCAAAGTAACATTTGTGAAGGGATTCAGGGAAACCGGCAGGCCGGACTTGAGTCCTGGAGATGGGAAGTACAGTGTCTGCACTCTGAAGGAGGGGTGTTAATGTTGCAGTTTTATAACTGTAGTGTAAAGCACCCCTCTGGCAAGACAGTGATGGAGTGAATGATGATGAAAGTTTTTCTTTTTCGGGCCACCCTGCCTTGGTGGGAATCGGCAAAATGTGTTAAAAAAAAAAAAAAAAAAAGAACCTTATGAAACTCGGGGGTCCACTGTATAATGTGGGACAAAATTCTGGGAGTATCATACAAAGAAAGGGATCTAGGAATTGTTATTAATTAATTAATTATTAAAAAAAATTCACCAGATCAAATAAATAAAACAGAGAAATGCACATGATACAATAGCTAACTATTAAATAGCTTTCAAATACTGTACATACAGTGGACGCCCGGAAATCGAACGACTCCCAACTCGACCTATTACGTAAGTTTATTATTGTAAGTGCTTTCGTAAGTGTATTTTTGGGGGTCTGAAATGGACTAATCTAATTTTTCATTATTCCTTATGGGAATACAGTGGACCCTCGGTTTTCGTTCACCCCCAAACTCAAACAATTATGTAAGTGTATTTTAATAAGTGCTTTTGTAAGTGTATTTTTGGGGGTCTGAAATGACTAATCTAATTTACATTTGTCCTTATGGGAATAAATTTGTTCGGTAACGGCACTCAAACAGCATTCTGGAAAGAATTTTCAACGAAAACCGAGTGTCCACTGTAAATTCGTTCAGTAACAGCACTTGAACAGCATTCTGGAACGAAGAATGTTCAATTTCCGGGGGTCCACTGTATATGGATGGTGAGATTATGAAAAATTGAAATATGCAGCTGCTGTGTGAAGTTCATAAATTAAAAAACAAAATGGATCAGACAGAAAAATTGAAAGAGCTACAAAATGGACCACAAAGCTATAAAGAAGAAAAGCGTTAGGATGAATGCTGAAAACACTAAACATGCCCATGTTGGCTAATAGGAGAAAAAGAGGAGATATGATAACATAGTTACAGTACAGTGGACCCCCAGAGTTCGTCATTAATTCATTCCAGAATGCTGCTCAAGTGCCATTACTGAACGAATTTGTTCCCATAAGGAATAATGTAAATTAGATTAGTCCTTTTAGACCCCCAAAAATACACTTACAAAAGCACTTACAAAAATACACTTACATAACTGTTCGAGTTTGGAGCAGTACGAACTCCGGGGGACCACTGTATATATGTACAAGTTTATAAAAAGATATGAAAGAATGGATAAAGATGATTATTTAGTACAGTGGTCCCTCGGTTTTCGCCGAAAATTCGTTCCAGAATGCTGCTCAAGTGCCATTACCGAACGAATTTACTTCCTTAAGAAATAATGTCACGTAGGTTAGTCTATTTCAGACCCCCAAAAATACACTTGCAACAGCACTTATGAAAATACACTTACATAAATGTTCGAGTTTGGAGATGCACGAAAACCAAGGGACCACTGGATTGTCCCTTTAAGATAGAAAACAAAAACCTGCAGATATAAATTAAGAAAAAATGGAGCCACTGGGACACTGATAAATTTTCTTTACACATACTGTAATGTGGTAAGAGGAATGGAATAAACTGAAAAAGGAGGTAAGTGGACCCCCGAGTTATGATCATAATTCATTCCAGGAGGCTGCTCAAGTGCCATTACCGAACGAATTTACTCCCTTAAGAAATAATGTCAAGTAGGTTAGTCCATTTCAGACCCCCAAAAATACACTTACAAAAGCACTTACAATATTATACTTACATAATTTTACAAGTGCTTTTGTAAGTGTATTTTTGGGGGTCTGAAATGGACTAACCTACTTGATCGAACATTTATGTAAGTGTATTTTCGTAAGTGCTGTTGCAAGTGTATTTTTGGGGGTCTGAAATGTCATGTAGGTTAGTCTATTTCAGACCCCCAAAAATACACTTGTAACAGCACTTACGAAAATACACTTACATAAATGTTCGAGTTTGGAGATGCACGAAAACTGAGGGACCACTGTATATTAGAAAAAAAAAAAAAATGACGAACAAATCAATGAAGACAGATCACAAGAGCATAGCTCTGCTCCTGTAGTTACAAACAGGTTCCTTATACAGTGGAACCCCGACTTACGATGTTATCATCTTACGTTATTTTCGATAACCGATATTTATAACGTAAGAAATTTGATTGTGACTTACGATGTTTGCTTCGTCTTACGACTTTCGTACCGGACCTGTCCGCTTGGCGCCCAGCTGAGCGCGCACTCCAGGGAGCGTCAGTGCTATTGTTTACAAGCGAGAGCGACCACCCACCCACACCCACGCATTCATACCAGTATATTGTCATTATTCCACTGTTTTTAGTGCTTGCAACTGCTAAATAAGCTACCATGGGTCCAAGGAAAGATCCTAGTGCTAAGCCTGTGGTAAAGAATGTGCAGGGAGTGAAGCATTTATGCAGGGAGTGTAGCATTTATGCAGGGAGTGTAGCAGGCATGCAGGGAGTGTAGCAGGCATGCAGGGAGTGTAGCAGGGATGCAGGGAGTGTAGCAAAGATGCAGAGAGTGTAGCAGGGATGCAGGGAGTGTAGCAGGGATGCAGGGAGTGTAGCAGGGATGCAGGGAGTGTAGCAAGGATGCAGGGAGTGTAGCAAGGATGCAGGGAGTGTAGCAAGGATGCAGGGAGTGTAGCAGGGATGCAGGGAGTGTAGCAAGGATGCAGGGAGTGTAGCAAGGATGCAGGGAGTGTAGCAAGGATGCAGGGAGTGTAGTAGGCATGCAGGGAGTGTAGCATTCATGCAGGGAGTGTAGCAAAGATGCAGGGAGTGTAGCATTCATGCAGGGAGTGTAGCAAAGATGCAGGGAGTGTAGCAAGGATGCAGGGAGTGTAGCAAGGATGCAGGGAGTGTAGCAAGGATGCAGGGAGTGTAGTAGGCATGCAGGGAGTGTAGCAGGCATGCAGGGAGTGTAGCAAAGATGCAGAGAGTGTAGCAGGGATGCAGGGAGTGTAGCAGGGATGCAGGGAGTGTAGCAGGGATGCAGGGAGTGTAGCAGGGATGCAGGGAGTGTAGCAGGGATGCAGGTAGTGTAGCAAGGATGCAGGGAGTGTAGCAAGGATGCAGGGAGTGTAGTAGGCATGCAGGGAGTGTAGCATTCATGCAGGGAGTGTAGCATTCATGCAGGGAGTGTAGCATTCATGCAGGGAGTGTAGCATTAAAAAAAAAAGGCCAGTAACCCCAGAAAAGAACTTGGTACCTGCAGTGTTAATGGAAGGGGATTCCCCTTCCAAACACTAGCATACTACTCCACCTTCTCCCCTCCTCCCGTCCTCCACACATCAACAACTCTTCAATAAATGTAAGTGACATGTTATTTTTCAATATTTGCATGTGTATTTAGGTATTCTTTATTAAATTTTGTATTATTTAATGTCAAAAAGTTCTAAAAAATATTTTATATAACTACTTTTGGAAGTCTTGGACGGATTAAATTTATTTCCATTATTTCTTATGGGGAAAATTGATTCGTTTAACGATTGTTTCGCCTTAAAATATGCCCTCTCTGACGGATTAATATCGTAAGTCGGGGTACCACTGTATATAATTAACCAACCTCTCTCTCGCACATACAGTATTTGTTTAACTTACAGTGGACCCCCGAATTTCGTAATGCTCCAAACTCGAACAATTATATAAGTGTACTTTTGTAAGTGCTTTTGTAAGTGTATTTTTGGGGGTCTAAAAGGACTAATTTAATTTACATTATTCCTTATGGGAACACATTCGTTCAGTAACGGCACTTGAACAGCATTCTGGAACGAATTAATGACGAAATCTGGGGGTCCACTGTATTTTAAAAGCTACCCAAAGTATTAGTTTCAGTGATACAGTTTATTCCACTCATCTACAATTTGCAATACAAAGCCTTTACTTTAAATGTTTCACTCAAGATCGAGAAATTTTATTTGGATTAATCTTGGCAGTTAATAATCCTAAATAACCCAAGAAAGCCAATCAGTGTCACTTAATTTCATTGGGGGATTGGGAGTTCTGTGATCAACTTCTCCAGGATGCAACCCACAATAGTCTGCTAAACAGTGAGTAGGTACCCTACTCACTGCTTAGTGAACAGGAGCAACAGGTGTAAGAAAACATTCCAAAAATTTCCACTCATGTCAGGTCCCCTTCACCTGAGCCACAAACCCCAATCCTGAGTCAAATGTCATCAAAAATAAAGGCTTGCTCTCTATTACATGTCCTTATACCCACTTGTTACTTATTGCCTCAGTTACTAACCACAACTTTACTGCCAGACCAGTACTTTCCTACATCATTTCCATCCTAACCTGCATAACTACCGTACAAATGTAGTATTTAATCTGTACACCATGATTAAGAAGAACATAAAGGAGGAACATTACGCTTACACTGTACTTAAGCTTATTACTTTGTACAGTGGACCCCCGAGTTTCGGTCATAATTCATTCCAGAAGGCTGCTCAAAGTGCCATTACCGAACGAATTTACTTCCTTAAGGAATAATGTCAAGTAGGTTAATCCATTTCAGACCCCCAATAATACACTTACAAAAGCACTTACAATATTACACTTACATAATTGTTCGATTTCCGAGGTGACTGAAACTCGGGGGTCCACTGTATATACAAAACTGGGGTAACTATCCTCACTTCTGCCAAGTAACCTACAAAATATCCTCAAATTAAGAAAAAGTGAAACATATCCTAAACTACACTATCAATGAAAAAATAGGAGATTCACTTTGACATCCATTACCTCTTTGTTTTTAAAGGATTAATTGGTTTTAAAAAGTTAGCTAATGTAAAATTTTGTATACAACAAATGTAATATTTTTTCTTTATAATTTTATCAGCACTAAAAATTTCACATAGGTTCAATACACTAGTACTAATAAAATATTTTTTTTTAATTTCCTCTAAATTTCTACAGAAAAAGATTTATCAGAGTTTCTACAGGCATGTACGTATTAATTAGATTTTCAAAAAGTTGAATCCATTTCTTGTCACAAAGTGATATGTTTTGTTTCAATTTTGGCCCCAATAGTGAGTACAGATCTAAAAAGTCTCTACATTAGCTAACCTAGCCAAATGGTGTATTTTTTAAATAGTGTACTTAGCTTGCTAGTTTTTAGCACACTAATCCTTAGCTTGTAGTAGTGTTACCCATATTTTCTATTTACAGTATTTTTATTTAACTGAATCTGAATCTTTTATTATTTGACTGGCTTTGTGGTGTCAATTCTAAAAAAAATATTCTATTGATCATGTGGTAGACTATCAATAATTTCAACGATATCGACATGGATGACGACTAATAAACTTACTCTAAATACTGACAAGACCTACTTTATACAGTTTGGAAACAGAGTTACAAATGTTCCACTTAACATAACACTCAACGGTTCACCCATCACAAGACTCAAAGAGGGAAAATTCCTAGGAATCCACATTGACAGTAGCCTTAAATTCCAAACACACATACAACAAATTTCCAAGAAAATCTCTAAGACAGTAAGCATATTATCTAAGATACGCTACTATGTGCCTCAATCAGCTCTCCTTGCACTATATCACTCGCTCATTTACCCATATCTCACGTATGGAATCTGTGCATGGGGATCAACAACATTAAATCACCTTAGACCACTCATAACCCAGCAAAAGACTGCAGTCAGAATGATAACAAATTCCCACTCTAGACAGCATACTCCACCAATATTCAAAAGCCTAAAACTACTCACCATAAAGAACATTCACACTTATTCTTGTGCCTACTACATACATAGAACTCTACATTCTAATATAAACCCTCCGCTCAAAATTCTCCTCACCAACTTTAATAGGACCCATGACCATAACACAAGATACAGATCACTTTTTGATGTACCCCATGTCCACAGCAACCTATGTAAGAATTTTATGCACATAAAGGGCCCCAGAATCTGGAACTCATTACCAGGAAATGCTAAAATAACCTTGTCTGAAAATCAATTTAAGACTCTTCTCAAAAACCACCTACTCACCCTAAACTAAATACTCATACTGTAAATTGCCTTCAAAAATGCTCAAAGTTATTTTCCTATAAAATAATTTCAATTTTTACAACTATGTTACCACCTAATCACCCTAAACTAAATACTCAAACTGTAAATTACTCTCAAAATGCTCAATCTTATTTTCATTAAGATAATTTAATTTTTACTATTATGTTCCATCCTACTAAACACTTGTTACAATGTCTATCATCATTTTGTAATGAACAATGTATTATCATCATATAATTTGAACAATGTACCAATTCAAACTCACTCAATTACTCCAATATTATGTTCATAGTCTATAAGCCATTAGATTAAGCTGCCCCTAATGCCAAGGCATGCCAGAGGCTCTCCTTGCACCTCAATTTATGATTGTAATGTAAACCCATGTACACGAGCAAAGAAATAAAATTGTATTTGTATTTGTATATTTATATTTTAAAAATGGTTGCTTCTAATAAACAAGTAGATGCAACGATTTTTCTAGGCTTTTGTATACGCTTACTAGGTGAATGACAAATGCAGGTAAAAGTAGGCCTGACCAGATGATCTCACTGAAATTACCATGTCTTTGACCAGTAAGAAGTCTGATACTTTCCTACTGGCAAAGAATTCTCCCATAAATTGATGTTGTAAAACTTTTGCATTGGCAAATACTACCCTAACTTGATCTAACATGCCCTAACTTAAAATTATGTTTAATATTTTACTTGTCATCATATTTTAAAAAGTTACTGAATTTCCTGCCATGATAACTCGCTGATGTTAGGGGTTTTGGAAAGTTAAGTGGCTAAATCTTTCGCTTCACACGGCGAGGGCCCCGGGTTCGATTCCCAGCGAGGGCCCTGGGTTTGATTCCCAGCGAGGATAGAAACATTGGGCGTGTTTCTTTACACCAGTTGTCTATGATCCCCATCAATAAAATGAGTACCTGAGAGTTAGTGGACTGGTGTGGGTCGCATCCTGGGACAAAACTGACCTAATTTGCCCGAAATGCTCTGCATAACGAGCAGCTTTCTATGTAGTAGTATGTCATTGATGTCAGCTATGCCTGTATACCTTGCACATGTACTTGTATAAAGATATTATTATTATTATTATTATTATTATTATTATTATTAGGTACAGGTACACATAAGTACAATTATGATACATATTGAAAATTACCTAGGATAACCCGAAAAGTCAAAGTGACTAATTTTCATTGGGGGTTCTTGGAATATCTTATTATTTAAACCTTCAAAGTTAAAACAGATAAATGATTATGCTGAATGTCAACTAGATTACAGTTTGTTTAGTCTTAATACTGTCAAGTGCATGCGGATTATTAAATCTGAAAGCTGCCAGTACACTAAGACTACTTTAATCCTCAACACAACAACTGAAGTAAATAATTTTTCCATAGTGCTTGAACATTTCTTGAAATATACACTGAACACTGAAAGATATACTAAACACTGAAAGATATACTGAACATTGAAAGATGCACTGAACACTGAAAGATACACTGAACACTGAAAAGTACACTGAACACTGAAAGATACAATGAACAATGAAAGATACAATGAAAGATATACCAAACACTGAAAGATATACTGAACAATGAAAGATACATTGAACAATGAAAGATATACCAAACACTGAAAGATACACTGAACACTGAGATACACTGAACACTGAAAGATACACTGAACACTGAAAAGTACACTGAACACTGAAAGAAACACTGAACACTGAAAGATACACTGAACACTGAAAGATACACTGAACACTGAAAAGTACACTGAAAGATACACTGAACAATGAAAGATACACCGAACACTGAAAGATACACCGAACACTGAAAGATACACCGAACACTGAAAGATACACCGAACACTGAAAGATACACCGAACACTGAAAGATACACCGAACACTGAAAGATACACCGAACACTGAAAGATACACCGAACACTGAAAGATACACCGAACACTGAAAGATACACCGAACACTGAAAGATCACCGAACACTGAAAGATACACCGAACACTGAAAGATACACCGAACACTGAAAGATACACCGAACACTGAAAGATACACCGAACACTGAAAGATACACGAACACTGAAAGATACACCGAACACTGAAAGATACACCGAACACTGAAAGATACACCGAACACTGAAAGATACACCGAACACTGAAAGATACACCGAACACTGAAAGATACACCGAACACTAAAAGATACACCGAACACTAAAAGATACACTGAACACTGAAAGATACACTGAACACTGAAAGGTACACTGAACATTGAAAGGTGCACTGAACACTGAAAGGTACACTGAACACTGAAAGGTACACTGAACACTGAAAGGTACACTGAACACTGAAAGGTGCACTGAACACTGAAAGGTACACTGAACACTGAGATACACTGAACACTGAAAGATACACTGAACACTGAGATATACTGAACACTGAAAGGTACACTGAACACTGAAAGGTACACTGAACACTGAAAGGTACACTGAACACTGAAAGGTACACTGAACACTGAAAGGTATACTGAACATTGAAAGGTACACTGAACACTGAAAGATACATTTAACACTGAAAGGTACACTGAACACTGAAAGGTGCACTGAACACTGAAAGGTGCACTGAACACTGAAAGGTACACTGAACACTGAAAGGGATACTGAACATTGAAAGGTACACTAAACACTGAAACACACACTGAACACTGAAAGATACACTGAACACTGAAAGATACACTGAACACTGAGATATACTGAACACTGATAGGTACACTGAACACTGAAAGATACACTGAACACTGAAAGATACACTGAACACTGAAAGATACACTGAACACTTGAGATATAATGAATGCTGAGATACACTGAACACAAAAGCTACAGTGAACACTGAAAGATACACTGAAAGGTACACTGAACACTGAAAGATACACTGAACACTGAGATATAATGAATGCTGAGATACACTGAAATGTATACTGAAAGGTACACTGAAAGGTACACTGAAATGCACACACAGAAAGGCACACTAAAAGGTACACTTACAGCTGCCCTAACAATAATTAACAATTTAAACATTACCTTTATTGATCCTGTAAGGTTAGCCAATTGTTATTATTATTATTATTATTATTATTATTATTATTATTATTATTATTATTATTATTATTATATATACTTCTTTGGGTTACACTAATTATGACAATTACAGTCACTCCAGTTCACTATATTTTCATATATTTCAACATTTTTCAATATTCGAGGCTTGACGGACAACCATCACTCAGACGCACACTACAATACTTCAACACATAAAATCCAATTTATTTTCAGAGTATTGAAGATTAAATAGGTAATATGAAGCTAATATTAAGATATATGAGCACTAGCACCACTAGATATAATAAGAATGGTCTTAAGTAAGTCTTTTTGGTACAGGTACACTTAAATACAGTTACACAAATTATCATATATAGCAATATATGTGTAAATTATTTAGGATAACCCCCAAAAAAAGGTCAGACAAAGTGACTTATTTCCACTGGGGTCCTTGAGGACCTTTGTATTTCAACACATCAGAGCTAGAGATGATTTTTCTGTGAACTGGGGATAAAATTTGTTAGATGGTGATATGGGAGAAGGGGAGATAAGTGGGAGTAAGAGTGGGTAGAATAATAAAGAGTGGGTACCTTTGGATGCCAGAGAGCGAACTTGGACATTGTACTGGCTGGTTAATGACTGCCTCTCACCCTCCCAGAAGCACTGACATGCACACACAACGTCACACAAGTTTCATGGTATCACCGTCGCCGTCAAAAACAACGTCACTTCATTATAAAGACTCTCACCTTTGGACCAAACTTAAATTAGCACTATTGCTCAACGTAACCACTCTGTACCTCAGGAAATACACTGAAGCTATGTTCCTACATTCTTACAACCCTGCCTTATTCAACCATTAAAACTCGTAATTTAACAACATCTATTAAATCTCCATCATACTTCCATGTAGCATTTTCCATTTACTATTAAAACCAAGTGGGTTTTCCCGTAAAGTTTTATGAGAGGTGGAAGAGAAGGAGGTTTTAAGAGAGCTTGGAGCCTCGCCGATATTATAAGGAATAACAATTACATATTTATTGAAGTCAAATTTTATTTGGGACTCCAATATAATTTTGGAACTTTTGTAATATTTTCAAACAGGAAAGTATGTAGAAGCTATCCCAGGATAAGTGAATTAAGCCAAACAATGTGGTTAATTTCCACTAATTTACGAGCATGAAAAATCCACAATACAAAATTATATATTAATTATTATTATTATTATAAAGCTCCATTGGCGGGTCATCATGTGACCAAGACCCGCGTCAGGAAACACTTGTCCTATTTCCTGACAAACCTTACCTAACCTAACCTAAAATATAATTATGATTATTAATTATTAATATTATTATTCAGGATATGTATCCACGCTGTTTTAAGCTACTTCAATGAACCCAAATGGGAATAAGTCACTTTTTTAGGTTATCTTGAGTAATTTATACATGTTACTATATATTGTTAGTAAGTTTATATAGGCACAAGTACAAATAAGTACAATTATCATACATAGTGTAAATTACCCAGGACAATCAACAAAAGTCAAAATGACTTATTTCCACTGGAGTCTTTATATGATAATTGTACATAGTGTACCTCTACCTAAACAAACCTACTCACTTTATTACTTAGTTGCTTACTTACCCAGGGTATGTGCTTCATGGCGCTACTTGGCACTTCATTCCATTCGTCTTAAAAAAACTATACAACCACACCAGAACTTTCCTACATCACTCCTTAACTCGAATATTTTTTTTTTCAACTTCAGTCCACTACTGTGAGTTCTAGACATCTAGATATAAATCCAAATGTACACCTGTAACCCTTTTGGGGCCTAGTTCCTGGGCCACATATGTTCTTGGGCTGCCCTCCACAGGGTGGATATGGGATGTACAATAAACTAGCCACTTCGGTGGCACAATCTAAATCTTCACCGCCTTTATAATGATCTTTATCTGTGTTAATCTTTCATCTGGGCATTTCAGTCATGTCTTGACTCATGGTAGTCTAGATAGTAACCTTTAAGGTTTAAATAATAAGATATTACAAGGATCTCCAATGGAAATAAGTCACATTGACTGACTTCTTTTCGGGGGTTATCCTAGGTAAATTACACTATGTATGATAATTGTACTTATGTGTACCTGTGTCTAAATAAACTTACTAGAGAGCCCACTGGATGGGTATGGTTTGCATAATAATGTTAAACTAATTAATTACTAGAAAATTGTGTTAACCTCGCTTGCTAGGAGAGGCTCCCCACAATGAGAGTTAAGGGGCAAGTTAGTTCCCCCGTCTTCTAATAATACGTTATTTTTCCCCTATAATCTACCTTGTCTATAATTACTATCGCATTTGTTTTGTCTGTTTCGTAAGGTGAAGTTTAGAATCTTTCCTTAATTCATGGTATAACTTAACTAACCTTTGATGACAATTGTGTTACAGAGGTCTGAGCTCAGACCTCTGCAACAATAATTGTCCTCAAAGAATTGTTAAGTTATACTATGAATTAAGGAAAGATTCTAGACTTCACCTTACGAAACAGACAAAACAAATGCGATAGTAATTATGGACAAGGTAGATTATAGGTCTGGTGGCTAAGGCTCTCGCTTCACACGGCGAGGGCCTGGGTTCGATTCCCAGCCAGGGCAGAAACATTGGGCGTGTTTCTTTACACCTGTTGTCTATGTTCCCCATCAGTAAAAATGGGTACCTGGGTGTTAGTCGACTGGTGTGAGTCGCATCCTGGGACACTGACCTAATCTGCCCGAAATGCTCAGCATAACAAGGGACTTTCTATATAGTAGTATGTCACTGATGTCAGCTAGGCCTGTATACCATGTACATGTACTTGTAGTAAATAAAGATATATTAGGAGACCGGGAAACTCAGGCTATTTATCATTCTGTGTATATTTTACGGCACATTATCCTCCATACAGTAGTGTGTACACCAGAAATGTGTGGCATAATCATGGATATATTGTTAAGATAAGATTGTTGGGATTTTTAATCCGGGGTAGGGAGGGTTAGCCACCCAGGATAATCCAAGAAAGTGCGTCATCGAGGATTGTCTGTCTTATTTCCATTGTGGTCCTTCAATCTTGTCCCTCAGGATGCCACCCACACCAGTCCACTAACACCCAGATACCTACTTACTGCTAGATGAACAGGGGCAGCAGGTGTAAGGTGACTAACACCCAGGTACCTACTTATTGCTACGTGAACAGAGACAGCAGGTGTCTTAAGGAAACACGCCCCAATGTGTCCACCCGTACCGGGGATCGAACCACGGACCTCAATATATGAGCTGAGTGCGCTACCAACCAAGCTAGTTAGTTGCTTACTAAGATTTTAAAGCTTGCCACGAGGAATATTAATTAAAAAGGCCACAATATACTTAGACACTAACATATAGAATATTCTAATCCCTGAGATTAATAATAATTCATAATTTTAAATGGATCAATAGAGGTTGGCAAGATTCCTTACTAGTGTACAGAAAAAAAAATAGAAACCAAGTTTGTACAGCTAGAAGTAACTCCGGACAGCTGACTTATATATTGAAAATTTTATAAAAAGTTGACAAGTGAATAAGACGTGTGCAACAGTTGGGTATCTTCATTGTTGCAATGTTTCGCCTACACAGTAGGCTTCTTCAGTCAAATACAGAGGCTGCAGCAGAAGCAGTACAGATGTAGAGACGATGTAATCAGTCCATAACCCTTGAAGACGTAGTTTGGAGGTGATCAGTCCCTCAGGTGTGTTAACAGTGATGACAACTACACATTACACACACAACCCACACATAGAAGAGAGCAGGTTACCACGACGTTTCGGTCCCACTTGGACCATTTACAAAGTCACACTGTGACTGTAAATGGTCCAAGTAAGGTTGGTGTGTATTGTTCCAGTCACGGTATTGTGCCGTTTTTGTTATTTATGAGAACTACACCAGGTTGTTAACAGTGATGATAACTATACCAGTTTGTGTTAACAGTGATAACTACACCAGGCTGTGTTAACTTTCAAGATAGGTTATCTTTTAGTTATATTTTAGATTTTGCCACATAAAAATATTACACACTCAAAAAAAAAAAAAAAAAACCTACTGTGCAATGTGCATACTCTGGAGTGAAAATTGGAGATCAGGACAAATTCTGGGCTACTCAGCCTGTGCTGTGCTTGTGTTAACAAAGACAGCACGGGAAGGAGGAAGAATGTTTCATTTTGGTGTTAGAGTGATGTAGAGGGAAGCAACATTGATGACTAGTGTGTTGTTGCTCCTCTAATGTACGTGCATACAACACTAAAATATAAAAAAAAAGTGATTTTGTATGCAAAGCTTTCTTTTGCCCTACGACCTGTTTGTTGCTCTTGTGAAACACTTGAGATGTAAAAAATTCCTGTGTGAAGGAATGACCAAGTAATAATAATAATAATAATAATAGCTTTATTTCTACAAGTACATGTACAAGGTATACAGGCCTAGCTGACATCAATGACATACTACTATATAGAAAATCGCTTGTTATGCAGGATGCGACCCACACCAGTCCACTAACACCCAGGTACCTATTTTACTGATAAGTGAACATGGACGGGGGAAGCCACGAGGCAGAAGTTACTACCACCTGCAGCTCACAAGATTGCCATTCCCACGAGTCCCCCTGGGGCGGGGAAGATGGGAGACCAGGGGCCTAGCTTCTCCCTACGAGCCCCGTGAGGGCGGGGAATGGGGCTAGGCCTGGGGACAGTTGATCCCAAAGATGAGGAGTTACTTGTACCTCCTCCCATAGGAGACAGGTCTCAAGACAGGGAGCCAAGGCCGGGTCACCATCTGGAAAAGACCCGGACCGGGAGAGTACCGGTGAATCAAGAACAACAACAATGAACATGGACAGCAGGTGTCTTAAGGAAACACGTCTTAATATTTTCACTCGTACCGGGGATTGAATCACGAACCTCAGTGTGTGAGATGTGTGCGCTAGCAATCCAGCTATGCCAGGGTCAAGCATTGTCCTACCAGACAGTGGGGTTAATACCAAAAAAATGTCCTTATGCCTCCTCAACACATAAAACTTGGCTTCCTGAAACAATCTGTCGAAGCTTTACCACGAGATGGAGACAGTTTTAAGTTTTTGAGGAGGAAGTTTCCAGGGACGTTGAATGGCAAGTTCAAAGAAGGTATATTTGTCGGGCCAGATATATGGATACTTCTTCAGGACGAGAATTTTGAAAGCTCTCTGCGTGATGTTGAAAAAGATGCATGGATTGCCTTCAAAGATGCTACAAGAACGTTCTGAGGTAACTACAAGGACACAAACTACAAAGGAATCGTGAACAAGATGTTGAAGTTGAAGGTCTTAGGATGCAACATGAGTGTCAAGGTACAGAAACAACACAAATCCTCACTACCGTGACTGGAACAATACACAACCCACACAGGAAAAAGAAGCTGCCTCCCTCACCTTCGTGTGTTAGTGTGGCTAGTTAATGGTACAAGTTGGACCGAAACGTCGCCATAAGCTTATTTCAACTATGTGCGGGTTATTTGTGTATTGTCTCAAAGTACAGCTCCTGGTTGCTCAGTAGGACTATTCTAAAAATCTAGGAACTCTGAGCGAAGAACAATGTGAAAAGCTTCACCAGGATATAATGAAGCTTGAGAGAAAATACCGAAGTAAATGTAGTGTCAACATGATGGTCGACTATTGTTGCATGTTGCAACACACAGGCAACACAAAAAATATGTAAGCGGTAGTGTAACAAGAGTAGTTTTGAAGGGCAAAAAATGCTGTGAGTAACCATGGTGTTGTTGCATGCGACACCGTGTCACCCATCTCTGTACAAACATTATATCATGTGCCAATAAAGCGTTCACTTTGAATAACTACCTGGAGTCTACCTGGGGAGAATTCCAGGGGTCAACGCCCCCGCGGCCCGGTCTGTGACCAGGCCTCCTGTTGGACCAGAGCCTGATCAACCAGGCTGTTACTGCTGGCGGCACGCAGTCCAACGTACGAACCACAGCCCGGCTGATCCGGTACCGACTTGAGGTGCCTGTCCAGTGCCTGCTTGAAGACAGCCAGGGCTTGTGGTAATCCCCTGATGTATGCTGGGAGGCAGTTGAACAATCTTGGGCCCCTCACACTTATTGTGTTGTCCCTCAACGTGCTAGTGGCACCCCTGCTCTTCATTGGGGGAATGTTACATCGCCTGCCGAGTCTTTTGCTTTCGTAGGGAGTGATTTTTGTGTGCAAGTTTGGTACTAAGCCCTCGAGAATTTCCATGTGTATATAATAATGTATCTCTCCCGCCTGCGTTCTAGAGAGTACAGGTTTAGGAACTTCAAGCGTTCCCAGTAGTTGAGGTGGTTTATCGCACTTATGCGTGCCGTGAAGGTTCTCTGCACATTTTCAAGGTCAGCAATTTCACCCGCCTTGAAAGGTGCAGTTAGTGTGCAGCAATATTCCAGCCTAGATAGAACAAGCGATCTGTAAAGTGTCAACATGGGCTTGGCATCCCTGGTTTTGAAGGTTCTCATTATCCATCCTGTCATTTTTCGAGCAGATGCAATTGCTACATTGTTATGGTCCTTGAAGGTGAGATCCTCTGACATGATCACTCCCAGGTCTTTGACATTAGTTTTCGCTCTATTGTGTGGTTGGAATTAGTTTTGTACTCCGATGAGATTTTAATTTCTTCACGTTTTCCGTATCTGAGTAATTGAAATTTCTCATCATTGAACTTCATATTGTTTTCTGCAGCCCATTTAAAGATTTGGTTTATGTCTGCTTGGAGTCTTGCAGTGTCTTCAACGGTGGACACTGTCATACAGATTCGGGTGTCATCTGCAAAGGAAGACACAGCACTGTGGCTTATATCCCTGTCAATGTCTGATATGAGGATGAGGAATAGGATGGGAGCAAGTACTGTGCCTTGTGGAACAGAGCTTTTCACAGTAGCTGCCTCAGACTTTACTCTGTTGACTACTACTCTTTGTGTTCTACGTGTTAGGAAATTATAGATCCATCTACCAACTTTTCCTGTTATGCCTTTATCACGCATTTTGTGTGCTATTACACCATGGTCACACTTGTCAAAGGCTTTTGCAAAATCTGTGTATATAACATCTGCATTCTGTTTATCTTCTAGAGCATCCAGGACCTTGTCGTAGTGGTCCAGTAGTTGGGACAGACAGGAGCGGCCTGCTCTAAACCCATGCTGTCCTGGGTTGTGCAATTGATGGGTATCAAGATGGGTGGTGATCTTGCTTCTTAGAACCCTTTCAAAGATTTTTATGATATGGGACGTTAGCGCAATTGGTCTGTAGTTCTTTGCTATTGCTTTACTGCCCCCTTTGTGGAGCGGGGCTAGGAATATGGAATTTATCAGTGGTAAATTTTATATAAAAAATAAATGGTACTTCAATATATATACGTTTTTTTTACAACATTGTTATTTATGTGTTAACGTAGTACTTAATGGAAATATTTGAAGCAGAGGTCAGCATCGTGTCGTGAGGGACCATTACTTGATAAGAGAAAAACTGATATTTGTAATGAGGAACCAAAAATATGCAAAATAAGTCAAAGTAGTTGAAAGAACTCTGAACACTTCACATTATATACACTTGTAATTACCAAGATCATTGTAGCAGATTTAATATATCTAATTTGCACACACACAAATCAGTGAAGAGGCGGGGCCAGGAGCTATGACTCGACTCCTGCAACCACAAATAAGTAAGCACATACACAAAAAAAAATATATATATATATATATATATATATATATAACATAAACATTACTATATATTATTATGTTGTTATTTATAGGGAAACGGTAAACCTGCATAGTTGATACTGTGCCTGGAGAAGGTTAGGGTAGGATAAACAGCAGTGTGGGTCGCCCACCACTGCTGTGTATTGTAAGGGTACCAAGGCGGTCCCATGTTTTATGCAATACATACCACCATTCAATACCCTATTTGCATAGTAGAATAAACACTGATAAATAATTTAACAGGTAGACTAAGGTGTTTATGTGTGTAGAAGTGTAGGTAAGAGAGGTGAGCTTACTAGTGTTTATATTACAAGTGGAGCTCCTCTTAGTGTAGTAGATGTAGCAATGATTCTTATTGTAGTAGATGTAGCAATGATTCTTAGTGTAGTAGATGTAGCAATGATTCTTAGTGTAGTAGATGTAGCAATGATTCTTAGTGTAGTAGATGTAGCAATGATTCTTAGTGTGGTAGATGTAGCAATGATTCTTAGTGTGGTAGATGTAGCAATGATTCTTAGTGTGGTAGATGTAGCAATGATTCTTAGTGTGGTAGATGTAGCAATGATTCTTAGTGTGGTAGATGTAGCAATGATTCTTAGTGTGGTAGATGTAGCAATGATTCTTAGTGTGGTAGATGTAGCAATGATTCTTAGTGTGGTAGATGTAGCAATGATTCTAAGTGTAGTAGATGTAGCAATGATTCTTAGTGTAGTAGATGTAGCAATGATTCTTAGTGTGGTAGATGTAGCAATGATTCTTAGTGTAGTAGATGTAGCAATGATTCTTAGTGTAGTAGATGTAGCAATGATTCTTAGTGTAGTAGATGTAGCAATGATTCTTAGTGTAGTAGATGTAGCAATGATTCTTAGTGTAGTAGATGTAGCAATGATTCTTAGTGTAGTAGATGTAGCAATGATTCTTAGTGTGGTAGATGTAGCAATGATTCTTAGTGTAGTAGATGTAGCAATGATTCTTAGTGTAGTAGATGTAGCAATGATTCTTAGTGTGGTAGATGTAGCAATGATTCTTAGTGTAGTAGATGTAGCAATGATTCTTAGTGTAGTAGATGTATCAATGATTCTTAGGGTGGTAGATGTAGCAATGATTCTTAGGGTGGTAGATGTAGCAATGATTCTTAGTGTAGTAGATGTAGCAATGATTCTTAGTGTAGTAGATGTAGCAATGATTCTTAGTGTAGTAGATGTAGCAATGATTCTTAGTGTGGTAGATGTAGCAATGATTCTTAGTGTAGTAGATGTAGCAATGATTCTTAGTGTAGTAGATGTAGCAATGATTCTTAGGGTGGTAGATGTAGCAATGATTCTTAGTGTAGTAGATGTAGCAATGATTCTTAGTGTAGTAGATGTAGCAATGATTCTTAGGGTGGTAGATGTAGCAATGATACTCAGCATGTATAATGATGTAGCTTCATCATGGTGACAACATCGTAGCATCAAGTTTAGACATTAATCACCTGTCAACACTAAGAGAGTGAACACTTTACATTAAGGCTAAGCCACTGAACACCTTATATCAAGGCAAAGGGATTCAACACATTATAATAGGCTTAAGGAACTGAACACCTTTTATCAGACCTAAGGTATTGAACACCCATCAAGACTGGCGGACTGAACACCTTATATCAAGGCTAAGAGACTGAACACACTAAAATTACCTTTCCACTTCCTCCACAATTAAAGTGATCTCAGTACTGAAGCGAGGAAGTTTGTTGTTCAGTAACCAAGATACCTTAGTGTTGCGCAGGATAAACCTTACTGTAACTAAGATACCTTAGTATTGCGCAGGATAAACCTTACTGTAACTAAGATACCTTAGTGTTGCGCAGGATAAACCTTACTGTAACTTAGATACCTTAGTGTTGCGCAGGATAAACCTTACTGTAACTAAGATACCTTAGTGTTGCGCAGGATAAACCTTACTGTAACTAAGATACCTTAGTATTGCGCAGGATAAACCTTACTGTAACTAAGATACCTTAGTGTTGCGCAGGATAAACCTTACTGTAACTAAGATACCTTAGTGTTGCGCAGGATAAACCTTACTGTAACTAAGATACCTTAGTGTTGCGCAGGATAAACCTTACAGTAACCAAGATACGTTAGTGTTGCGCAGGATAAACCTTACTGTAACTTAGATACCTTAGTGTTGCGCAGGATAAACCTTACTGTAACTAAGATACCTTAGTGTTGCGCAGGATAAACCTTACTGTAACTAAGATACCTTAGTGTTGCGCAGGATAAACCTTACTGTAACTAAGATACCTTAGTGTTGCGCAGGATAAACCTTACAGTAACCAAGATACCTTAGTGTTGCGCAGGATAAACCTTATTGTAACCAAGATACCTTAGTGTTGCGCAGGATAAACCTTTCAGTAACCAAGATACCTTAGTGTTGCGCAGGATAAACCTTACAGTAACCAAGATACCTTAGTGTTGCGCAGGATAAACCTTACTGTAACCAAGATACATTAGTGTTGCGCAGGATAAACCTTATTGTAACCAAGATACCTTAGTGTTGCGCAGGATAAACCTTACTGTAACCAAGATACCTTAGTGTTGCGCAGGATAAACCTTACTGTAACCAAGATACCTTAGTGTTGCGCAGGATAAACCTTACAGTAACCAAGATACCTTAGTGTTGCGCAGGATAAACCTTTCAGTAACCAAGATACCTTAGTGTTGCGCAGGATAAATCTTTCAGTAACCAAGATACCTTAGTGTTGCGCAGGATAAACCTTACTGTAACCAAGATACCTTAGTGTTGCGCAGGATAAACCTTATTGTAACCAAGATACCTTAGTGTTGCGCAGGATAAACCTTACAGTAATCAAGATACCTTAGTGTTGCGCAGGATAAACCTTATTGTAACCAAGATACCTTAGTGTTGCGCAGGATAAACCTTACTGTAACCAAGATACCTTAGTGTTGCGCAGGATAAACCTTACTGTAACCAAGATACCTTAGTGTTGCGCAGGATAAACCTTACTGTAACCAAGATACCTTAGTGTTGCGCAGGATAAACCTTACAGTAACCAAGATACCTTAGTGTTGCGCAGGATAAACCTTTCAGTAACCAAGATACCTTAGTATTGCGCAGGATAAACCTTATTGTAACCAAGATACCTTAGTGTTGCGCAGGATAAACCTTACAGTAACCAAGATACCTTAG
>WNWK01002896.1:0-15000 GCA_009830355.1 Cherax destructor | reverse complement strand
TATCCTAGTGTCTGTTGAAGGTGATCTGGTATCCTAGTGTCTGTTGAAGGTGACCTGGTATCCTAGTGTCTGTTGAAGGTGATCTGGTAGCCTAGTGTGTGTTGAAGGTGACCTGGTATCCTAGTGTCTGTTGAAGGTGATCTGGTATCCTAGTGTCTGTTGAAGGTGATCTGGTAGCCTAGTGTGTGTTGAAGGTGATCTGGTATCCTAGTGTCTGTTGAAGGTGATCTGATAGCCTAGTGTCTGTTGAAGGTGATCTGGTATCCTAGTGTCTGTTGAAGGTGATCTGGTATCCTAGTGTCTGTTGAAGGTGACCTGGTATCCTAGTGTCTGTTGAAGGTGACCTGGTAGCCTAGTGTGTGTTGAAGGTGACCTGGTAGCGTGTGTATATATATATATATATATATATATATATATATATATATATATATATATAATGTAATGTTGCAGAAATGAGTAGGAATTGCAAGTAGATTAGTTCTATAAGGAATCAAGCTACAACGTTCTTCTGAACTATTCTGCTTGGACTTCGTACTCATTTCTGCAACATTGCAAGCTCCTGAAGATGTGATTGCAATACGAAGGGCCTAGAGCTATCATTCAACTCCCCCTGTGGCTGTTTTGCATCTTGTATCCCTACATTACCATATATTGCATATATGGTAGTGTAGGGATGGTTGCAGTGTAGTCGGGGTGCACACAATGGTTGAACTGGCGTGGTATTACCATCAAGTTGTGGATGCAGACACTGACACATGCAACAGCTGGGATGATCAAAATACTGACTGTGTTGAAGGTAAAACAAGAGAGCGACCTCATCATGAAAGGAAGTGAAGCCAGGCTGGTAATCCATGACAACGATGACTGTAGACTACAGTGTTAGGCAGCAGCCACAACAACACTCACTGTAGCACCGTAACACAGACGTGCAGCAGCTACAGCGTATCCAGATTAATATACACAAGTGCATGCTTTAAGACATCTTTTAATGGATTCACTTCGGTCCTGTGGCCTTCCTCACTCAAAATAATAAAAGAGAATGAAAAAGCACAACACACACATCAGGAAAAGCCTGGTGGAGCACCTAGAAAGGAATGAGATTATAAACGATAACTAGCACGGTTTCAGGGAAGGGAAATCCTGTGAAACAAACCTACTGGAGTTTTACGACCAGGTAACAGAAATAAGACAGAAGAGAGAGGGATGAATGGACTGCAGTTTCTTGGACTGTAAGAAAGCTTTCGACACAGTTCCGCACAAGCTGGAGGAGCAGGCAGGGGATAACAGGACAGGCACTGCAATGGATCAGAGAATACCTGACGGGAAGGAAACAACGAGTGATGGTACGTGACGAGGTGTCAGAGTGGGCGCCTGTGATGAGCGGAGTTTCACAAGGGTTATTCCGAGGGCCGGTGCTGTTCCTGGTATATGTGAATGACATGACGGGAGGAATAGATTCAGAGGTGTTCCTATTTATAGACGATGTGAAGCTAATACGGAAAATTTAAGTGGATGAGGATCAGGTAGGACTGGAGAGGGATCTGGACAAGCTGCAAGCCTGGCCCAGCAACTGGCTCCTGGAGTTTAACCCCACCAAATGCAAAGTCATAAAGAGTGGGGAAGGTCAAAGAAGACCGCAGATAGAGTACAGGCTAGGGTGCCAAAGACTGCAAACCTCACTCAAGGAAAAGGATCTTGGCGTGAATATAATACCGAGCACATCTCCTGAGGCACACATCAACCAAATAATTGCTGGAGCTTATGGGCGCCTGGCAAACCTAAGAATAGCATTTCGACACCTCAGCAAGGAATCATTTAAGACTCTGTACACCTTGTACGTCAGGCCCATACTGGAGTATGGAGCACTAGTCTGGAACCCACACCTGGTCAAACACGTCAAGAAATTAGAGAAAGTGCAAAGGTTTGCAGCAAGACTAGTCCCGGAGCTAAGGGGCATGTCCTACGAGGAGAGGTTAAGTGAAATCGACCTGACGACACTGAAGGGTAGGAGAGACAGGGACGACATGTGTGAATGATATACCATAATGTATGAGTCGGATGTATCACTGTATACAAGTGTCAAATTTAACTAGGAGAATAAAAACTTTTGAGAACGAGGATTGGATGGAAGAGGAGATGGGCAGGCGCAGGACTGCCCACACAAGTGCCTACTAGAATTCAAGTAGAGATAGTTTTTCAAACAAATATTCCTAGAGGTCTTTGAAATGGGATTTTTTTTTTCAGTGGTAGTTAAATAGCTCCCTACATGTGAATACGACATCACAAAACAGGTGGACCAACACCGTTACATGTCTAATATCATCACACTAAAAGTCTTCTCAACGGAATACAGAGTATCAATTTAACTGAAAATATTTCATGGCGTTGAGACGTGTTTCCAGCTGTAAGGTGACTCAAGACGCGGCCTCCACTCTTCCTGCCTTTATTACATCCCGGCAAGGAATTTTAAAGTGAAAATTACATAAGATCATTTACTAGAGTAATACACAGAGTAGTCAGAATATATATTGTGAATCTCTTAATACACTGATCTGCTAAACAATGGTATTGGATTATGCAAGTAGGCCCAGTCTCTGTACCTTTGTATCTGTGTATTTCTCTCGATTACCACCATACCATAGCCATGAGGACCACCATACCATATCCATGAGGACTACCATACCATAGCCATGAGGACCACCATACCATAGCCATGAGGACCACCATACCATAGCCATGAGGACCACCATACCATAGTCATGAGGACCACCATACCATAGCCATGAGGACCACCATACCATAGTCATGAGGACCACCATACCATAGCCATGAGGACCACCATACCATAGCCATGAGGACCACCATACCATAGTCATGAGGACCACCATACCATAGCCATGAGGACCACCATACCATAGCCATGAGGACCACCATACCATAGTCATGAGGTACACGATCAAACTATGCAACTACATGACAACAAATATCCAGATAATTGTAACTCAATATTTTTTTTATTAAAATTCAATTCGCCCCCCTGCGTAACCACATTGATGTATGTGACATTTTAGGAGTTTAGGGGCAAGAAGTGTGTTTACCCAGGAGCGCCGTGAAGCAGCGTGGGTGTTAGTCAGTGAAGAAACATTAATGTGTGAGTGACACCTTGATAAAGATTGTGAGGTGGGAGTACCACTGTGAGTACCAACAAGGACATCATTAACAGCCACGTATGTTCCCCAGTCTTCTAATAACATGTTCATTTTTCCACTATAATCTACCTTGTCCATAGTTACTATCGCATTTGCTTTGTCTGTTTCGTAAGGTGAAGTCCAGGATCTTTCCTTAATTCATACCTAGAGTATATCTGGAGAGGTTTTCGGGGGTCAATGCCTCCCCCGGCCCGGTCTGAGACCAGACCTCATGGCTGTGGTTCGTACTGACGTACGAACCACAGCCCGGCTAGTCAGGTACTGACTTTAGGTGCCTGTCCAGTATCTTCGTGAAGACAGCCAGGGGTCTATTGGTAATCCTCCTTATGAATGCTGGGAGGCAGTTGAACAGTCTTGAGCCCCGGACACTTACTGTGTTGTCTCTCAGTGTACTCGTGGCGCCCCTGCTTTTCATCGGGGAAATGTTGCATCTCCTGCCGAGTCTTTTGCTTTCATAGGGAGTGATTTTCGTGTACAAGTTTGGTACTAATCCCTCTAGGATTTTCCAAGTGTATATTATCATGTATCTCTCACACTTGCGTTCCAGGGAATACAGATCAAGGGATTTCAACCGTTCCCAGTAATTTAGGTGCTTTATCGTATTTATGTGTGCCGAGAAAGTTCTTTGTACACTCTCCAGGTCAGCAATTTCGCCAGTCTTGAAGGGGGCAGTTAATGTACAGCAGTATTCCAACCTAGAGAGAACAAGCGATCTGAAGAGAATCATCATGGACTTGGCGTCCCTAGTTTTGAAGGTTCTCATTACCTATCCTATCATTTTCCTAGCAGATGTGGTAAATACATTGTTGTGGTCTTTGAAGGCGAGATCCTCTGACATTATCACTCCCAGGTCCTTCACATTACTTTTTCGCTTTATTGTATGGTTAGAATTTGTTGTGTACCCTGATACAGTTTTAATTTTCTCAAGTTTTCCATATATGAGTAGTTGAAATTTCTCTTCATTAAATTTCATATTGTTTTGAGCGGCCCATTTGAAGATTTGGTTTATGTCCGCTTGGAGTCTTGCAGTGTCTTCGATGGAGGTCACTGTCATGGCAATTCGGGTGTCATCTGTCTATGTCAGATATGAGGATGAGGAATAGGATGGGAGCGAGTACTGTGCCATGGTATAACTTAGTAAATCTTTGAGGACAATTGTGTTGCAGAGGTCTAACCATCAAGGTGACCCGTGGTATCTGACCATCAAGGTCATCACGTGATATCTGACCATCAAGGTCATCCGTGGTATCTGACCATCAAGGTCATCCGTGGTATTTGACCATCAAGGTGACCCGTGGTATCTGACCATCAAGGTCACCCCGTGGTATCTGACCATCAAGGTCACCCCGTGGTATCTGACCATCAAGGTCACCCGTGGTATCTGACCATCAAGGTCACCCGTGGTATCTGACATCAGTTTTGATCTCCAGGCTGAGAGACTCATTACCTCATAATGTGAAGACTGAAGATGAGGGTTATCAGTCCCTGAGGCAGTAGTATTCTAGATGACGAGGCTCAGGCAGCAGTACTCTTGATGTTGCTCGGCTCTGTTGCGTCCATTGGCTTGTTTACCTTCGTGGACACTGGTTACACCTAAAGACGGGCAGCCACACGTCTCTCACCCTGATCAAAGCCATCTCGCCACCAGCAATAACTGGAAGTCAGTCGTGTTGAAGCGCTAAACCCGTAATAAAGTGTTGGAATCAAGGTATGTGTGTGTGTGTGTGTACTCACCTAATTGTGGTTGAAGGGTTCGATTCATAGCTCCTGGCCCCGCCCCTTCACTGATCGCTACTAGGTCAACTCTGTGTGTATGTACTCACCTAGTTGTGGTTGCAGGGGTCGATTCACAGCTCCTGGCCCCGCCTCTTCACTGGCCGCTTCTTGGACACTCTACCCGCTCCATGAGCTTCATCATACCTCTCCTTAAAGCTATGTATGGATCCTGCCTCCACTACATCACTTCCCAGACTATTCCACTTCCTGACAACTCTGTGACTGAAGAAATACTTCCTAACATCCCTGTGGATCATCTGAGTCTTCAACTTCCAATTGTGGCCCCTTGTTGCTGTGTCCCATCTCGAACATTCTGTCTCTGTCCACCTTGTCGATTCCTCTCAGTATTTTATATGTCGTTATCATATCCCCTCTATCTCTTCTGTCTTCCAATGTCGTCAGGTCGATTTCCCTTAACCTCTTCTCGTAGGACATACCCCTTAGCTCCGGGACTAGTCTTGTTGCAAACCTTTGCATTTTCTCTAGTTTCTTTACATGATTGGCTAGGTGAGGGTTCCAAACTGGTGCTGCATACTCCAGTATGGGCCTAGCGTGCAGTATACAGGGTCCTGAATGACTCTTTATTAAGATGTCGGAATGCTGTTCTTAGGTTTGCTAGGCGCCCATATGCTGCAGCAGTTATTTGGTTGATGTGCGCCTCAGATGTGCCCGGTGTTATACTGTGTGTGTGTGTGTGTGTGTACTCACCTATTTGTACTCACCTATTTGTGGTTGCAGGGGTCGATTCATAGCTCCTGGCCCCGCCTCTTCACTGATTGCTACTAGGTCCTCTCTCTCCCTGCTCCATGAGCTTTATCAAACCTCGTCTTAAAACTATGTATGGTTCCTTCCTCCACTATGTCGCTTTCTAGGCTATTCCACTTCCTGACAACTCTATGACTGAATAAATACTTCCTAACATCCCTTTGACTCATAGGAGTCTTCAACTTCCAATTGTGACCCCTTGTTTCTGTGTCCCCTCTCTGGAACATCTTGTCTCTGTCCACCTTATCTATTCCTCGCAGTATTTTATATGTCGTTATCATGTCTCCCCTAACCCTCCTGTCCTCTAGTGTCGTCAGGCCGATTTCCCTTAACCTTTCTTCGTAGGACAATCCCCTTAGCTCTGGGACTAGTCTTGTTGCAAACCTTTGCACTTTCTCTAATTTCTTGACGTGCTTGACAAGGTGTGGGTTCCAGACTGGTGCTACATACTCCAGTATGGGCCTGACGTATATGGTGTACAGAGTCTTGAATGATTCCTTAGTGAGGTATTGGAACGCTATTCTTAGGTTTGCCAGCCGCCCGTATGCTGCAGCAGTTATCTGATTGATGTGTGCCTCAGGAGATGTGCTCGGTATTATACTCACCCCAAGATCTTTTTCCTTGAGTGAGGTTTGCAGTCTTTGGCCACCTAGACTATACTCTGTCTGCGGTCTTCTTTGCCCTTCCCCGATCTTCATGACTTTACATTTGGCAGGGTTAAATTCAAGGAGCCAGTTACTGGAACAGGCTTGTAGCCTGTCCAGGGCTCTTTGTAGTCCTGCCTGATCCTCAACTGATTTAATTCTTCTCATTAACTTCACATCATCTGCAAACAGGGACACTTCTGAGTCTATCCCTTTCGTTATGTCATTCACATATACCAAAAACAGTACAGGTCCTAGGACTGACCCTTGTGGAACCCCACTCGTCACAGGTGCCCACTCTGACACCTCGTCACGTACCATGACTCGTTGTTGCCTCCATGTCAGATATTCTCTGATCCATTGCAGTGCCTTTCCTGTTACGTGTGCCTGATCCTCTAGCTTTTGCATTAACCTCTTGTGAGGAACTGTGTCGAACACCTTCTTGCAGTCCAAGAAAATGCAGTCTATCCACCCCTCTCTCTCGTGTCTTACTTCTGTTACCTTGTCATAAAACTCCAGTAGGTTTGTGACACAGGATTTTCCTTCCCTGAAACTGTGCTGGTTATCGTTTATAAGCTTGTGTCTTTCTACGTGCACCACCACTCTCCTCCTGATGATCTTCTCCATGACTTTGCATACTATACACGTCAGTGACACAGGTCTGTAGTTTAATGCCTCGTGTCTGTCTCCTTTCTTAAAAATTGGGACTACATTTGCCATCTTCCACGCCTCAGGTAGTTGCCCAGTTTCAATGGATGTGTTGAAGATTTATGTTAGTGGCACACACAACATCTCTGCTCCCTCTCTAAGGACCCATGGAGAAATGTTGTCCGGTCCCACCGCTTTTGAGGTATCGAGTTCACATAGCAGCTTCTTCACCTCCTCCTCGGTTGTGTGTATTTCATCCAGCACTTGTTGGTATACCTCCCTATTCTGAATTCCTGGAGTCCTTCCTGTCTCCTCTGTAAATACTTCTTTAAATCTCATGTAAAGCTCCTCACATACCTCTTGGTCGTTTCTTGTGAACTCCCCACCTTCCTTCCTCAGCCTGATTACCTGGTCCTTGACTGTTGTTTGCCTCCTGATGTGGCTATACAATAGCTTCGGGTCAGACTTGACTTTTGATGCTATATCATTTTCATATTGTTGCTGAGCCTCCCTTCTTACCTGTGCATATTCGTTTCTGGCTCTTCGGCTAATCTCTTTATTTTCCTGGGTCCTTTGTCTTCTGTACTTTTTCCATTCTCTATTACACTTAGTTTTTGCCTCCCTACACCTCTGGGTGAACCAAGGACTCGTTCTGGTCTTCCCATTACTTCTGTTTCCCTTGGGGACAAACCTCTCCTCTGCCTCTTTGCATTTGGTTGTCACATATTCCATCATTTCTTTTACTGGTTTTCCTGCCAATTCTCTCTCCCACTGAACGTCTTGTAGGAAGTTCCTCATGCCTGTGTAGTCCCCCCTTTTGTAGTTTCGTTTCTACCTTCCTATTCCTGCTCCCCTCTCCACTTGTAGCTCAACTATATAATCAAAACACAGAACCAAATGATCACTAGCTCCAAGGGGCCTTTCATACGTGATATCCTCGATGTCCGAACTACTCAAGGTGAATACTAGGTCGAGTCTTGCTGGATCATCCCCACCTCTCTCTCTGGTAGTGTCTCTAACATGTTGATGCATGAGGTTTTCCAGTACCACATCCATCATCTTGGCTCTCCATGATTCAGGACTCCCGTGGGGCTCCAGGTTTTCCCAATCAATCTCCTTGTGATTGAAATCACCCATAACTAGCAACTTTGCTCTCCCCATGTGGGCTCTTCTGGCTACCTCGGCTAGTGTGTCTACCATTGCTCTGTTGCTCTCGTCGTATTCTTCTCTTGGCCTCCTGCAGTTTTGTGGCGGGTTGTACATTACAGCAATTACCACCTTATGGCCCTCAGACTGAATTGTTCCTACTATGTAGTCCCTTTCGCCCATTCCATCAATTCCTTCCACTTCCTCAAATCCCCACCTGTTCTTAATGAGTAGTGCAACTCCTCCTCCCCCTCTGCTACCTCTATCTTTCCTGAGGATTTGATATCCGGGT
The DNA here is from genome assembly GCA_009830355.1 of Cherax destructor. NCBI lineage: Eukaryota > Metazoa > Arthropoda > Malacostraca > Decapoda > Parastacidae > Cherax > Cherax destructor. The sequence goes on along the minus strand of WNWK01002896.1, from coordinate 6,520 downwards.
GGAAAGATTGCATCTGTTATCATCCTGGTGAGTTTCGTTTCTGTGAGTACTATTATGTCTGGGGATGTCTCCTTTATTCTTTCATGCCACTCCTCACATTTATTTGTTATACCATCTGCATTTGTATACCAAACCTTCAACTTCTTTTCTAAAACCGTAGTCTGGGGGGTACGTCGGGGTTGGGAAAGTGGGAGATCTGATGGGGAACTATGGGTGGTTGGTGTGAAGGTGGAGTTTGTAATGAGGTGGGTGGAATCATTGGGTATGGCATGTGTGTGTGCTAGTTTCCATTTTGTCCTAGGCACATGTCGATTAGACACTAGGCCTGTTGTGTGTGTGTGTGTGTGTGTGTGTGTGTGTGTGTGTGTGTAACGAAACACTTCGAAATGTTTCGGCCCCGCCGGGAATTGAACCCGGGCCCTCCGTGCGTGTGTGTGTGTGTTAGTTAGTTACCATTTTGTCCTAGGCAGACACTAGGCCTGTTGTATATATGTGTGTGTGTATGTGTATGTAAGGAAACACTTCGAAATGTTTCTGCCCCGCCGGGAATTGAACCCGGCCCCTCCGTGCGTGAAGCAAGAGCTTTACCCACTAGGCCACCGGTGTGTATGTGTGTGTGTAGTGTGTGTGTGTGTGTGTGTGTGTGTGTGTGTGTGTGTGTGTGTGTGTGTGTGTGTGTGTGTGTGTGTGTGTGTGTGTGTGTTTTGATAAATAAAGTTTATACTTTTAAATGAACGTGATAATAAGGTGTCGACAAGGAATAATAATTATTATCTTTATTCCAGCAGAATATTTAAGTGTTAGATGGAGAGAGATCCAGCAAGGGACCCTCCTTGGCTAGCTGCAAGAACTGTGTCAAAACTGTCACTGGTGACATTAAGGCAGGAGGAGGTGCATTTCCTTCTTGAATTGCTTGACCAAGAAAAGGCTGTGGGCCCAGACAAGTTGAGCCCAAGATTGCTGAGAAGATGTGCAGACCAGCTAGCAGTACCTCTAACTCGCATCTTCCAGCACTGCCTAGTACAGTGTAAATGACCTTCTCTGTGGAAAGAGGCAAATGTAGTCCCTGTTCACAAAAAAGAAGAGCAGAGCAGAAATCAGCAACTACAGACCAGTGTCACTCCTGTCAATCACTGGCAAGATCCTTGAGACAATAATCTCAAGACAAATGACAGTTTTTTGACTACCACTCACTACTTTTTGACCATCAATATTTCTTCAGGAAAAGTTACTCTGCTGCTGATCTGTTGTTAAATCTCTCCACTAAATGGCACCAGTCACTGGATGAATCCAAAGTCAGCTGTGTGGAAGCACTGGACATTGCTGGTGCTTTCGACCTAGTGTGGCACCAGGGCCTCTTGGCAAAACTGCAAGCACTGGGAATTACAGGCTCTACGCTATGTCTCCTCAGTGATTACCTTCATGGTAGAACTCTAAGGGTAGTTCTCATTGGAACAGAATAAGCAAGACATTCTACTGGGGCAAGTGTTCCACAAGGAAGTGTCTTGGGACCATTGTTGTGGAATGTCTACTTCAATGACTTTCTTCATCTCATCCCAGAATCCCATGCATATGCAGACGACTGTACTCTGCAAGAGAAGAAATGCCAGCTGCCCTAAGCTACATCAATCACCAGCTAAGAGCTATATCAGCTTGGGGAAACCGATGGCAAGTAACATTTGCACCTGAAAAAACACAAATGATGATGGTCTCTAGGTACCATAATGGTAATGCTGGTGTAGTAGTAAGTATGAATGGTATTGGTACCTGGGAAAGAAGTTGATATCCTTGGGGTGAAATTTGACTCCAAACTGACCATGAAGAACCACGTTGTAAATCTTGCAAACAAGGCAGCCAGGAAGCTTACAGCACTTCGCCGTATCTCGCATCTGCTTGACAGTAGGGGTTGCAAGATTCTGTATGAGGCACAAGTATGTTCACACCTTGAGTATGTTCCACTTTCTTGGTTTGCCTGCCCCCTCTCCCATCCTCTCATCTGCGACTGCTTGACAGAGTAGAGAACAGAGCAGGACGTCTCATCTCTCGCCTGGACCCATCCTGAATAGATCTGTCATTTCAGCAGAGCCTTCAACACAAGAGGGATGTGGGTGGCCTTATGTACAAGAACAACATTGTCAAAGTACCACACTTGGCTCCACTTCGAGGACAGCGAGAAGCAAGCTTCTATACCACAAGATGGGCAGAAAGCAGCAACTTCACTCTGGCTGTACCCTTGTCCAGAACATCACTTCATCTGAGATCATTTATCCCCAGGATGACTCGAGTCTGGAACACATTCGTACAACATTATGATGTCAACGAGATAAAATCAGTTGATCAAATGAAAATGCTGGCTCACAGATGGCTCCAACTTCATCCTGTTCCATACCTATATGTTTCATGATAATAAAAATTCTTTCAAATGAGCTGATGTAGGTAACAGCTCTGAGCTTGTCAATAAAGTTAGGAACCCTTAACTTGTAGATAGCTTGTCAATAAAACTAGGGATCCTTAAAACCTTGTCAGATCCTGTGTTAAAAAAAAAAGAGCAACACAATCCCCTTACCGTACTATAATGAGTGTTGTAGAATGTAGAGGTAAATGATAGCCGGTGTTGCTGCTGTTTCTGATAGCGGTGCTGCTGTTGCTGTTGTAGATGCTGTTGTTGTAGGTGGTGCTGTTGTAGGTGGTGCTGTTGCTGGCGTTGCTGTTGCTGCTGTCGGTGGTGTTGGTGTTGTTGTTGGTGGTGGTGGTGCTGTTGTTGGTGGTGGTAGTGCTGGTGGTGGTAGTGGTGGTAGTTGTCAGGAGAGAGAGGAGAGTTTGTGGAGTTGTCATCGTTGTCACTGGTTGTCTTCACCTCCTCCTCCTCCTCCATGGAGTCCTGGGCCGTGGAGTCACACACCTCCACCTCCATCCTCCACTCACTCACACTCCAGTAATCCAACTTAACACCGGCCAACTTAACTCACAGCGTCACCCACTTAACTTCAAGTCTCCAGCAACACAACTTGATCTCACTCAAGGAATTACCTGACAGAAAAAAAAACTGAAATGCAGTTAAAGAATCTCTGTATGCTCAGGGCCTCAATCTATGCCCCTCTTCAGCAGACCTGCTGTGCAACGCAGTTATGGAAAGTCACACCTCTGTACAAGGGTACATGTGTCTTCATCTACGTTAAACAAAGTCCTGGACCAGGTAACACCTCGCTCCTCTGTGTTGTTCCACAGTCACTCACTTGCGGTCAACCAGGTTCGAGTCCTGGCGTGATGACGGGTACTGGCAAGTCTCCCTGTACCTATTGTTTCCCTGTACCTACTGTCTCCCTGTACCTACTGTCCCTATGTACCTACTGTCTCCCTGTACCTACTGTCTCCCTGTACCTACTGTCTCCCTGTACCTACTGTCTCCCTGTACCTACTGTCTCACTGTACCTACTGTCTCCATGTACCTACTGTCTCTCTGTACCTACTGTCTCCCTGTACCTACTGTCTCCCTGTACCTACTGTCTCCCTGTACCTACTGTCTCCCTGTACCTGCTGTCTCTATGTACCTGCTATATCCCTGTATCTACTGTATCCCTGTACCTACTGTCTCCCTGTACCTGCTGTCTCCCTGTACCTACTGTCTCCCTGTACCTACTGTCTACCTGTACCTACTATCTCCCTGTACCTGTTGTCTCCCTCTACCTACTGTCTCCCTGTACTTACTGTCTCCCTGTACCTGCTGTCTCCCTCTACCTACTGTCTCCCTGTACCTACTGTCTCCCTGTACCTGCTGTCTCCCTCTACCTACTGTCTCCCTGTACCTACTGTCTCCCTGTACCTACTGTCTCCCTGTACCTACTGTTTCCCTGTACCTGTTGGCTCACTGTACCTACTGTCTCCCTGTACCTACTGTATCCCTGTACTTGTTGTCTCCCTGTACCTACTGTCTCCCTGTACCTACTGTCTCCCTGTACCTGCTGTCTCCCTGTACCTACTGTCTCCCTGTACCTACTGTCTCCCTGTACCTACTATCTCCCTGTACCTACTGTCTCCCTGAACCTACTGTCTCTCTGTACCTACTGTCTCCCTGCACCTGTTGTACCGCTGCACCCAGCAGGTCTGAGGTACCTGTTGTACCGCTGCACCCAGCAGGTCTGAGGTACCTGTGGTACCGCTGCACCCAGCAGGTCTGAGGTACCTGCTGTACTGCTGCACCCAGCAGGTCTGAGGTACCTGCTGTACTGCTGCACCCAGCAGGCCTGAGGTACTTGCTGTACCACTGCACCCAGCAGGTCTGAGGTACCTGCTGTACCACTGCACCCAGGAGGTCTGAGGTACCTGCTGTACTGCTGCACCCAGCAGGTCTGAGGTACCTGCTGTACCACTGCACCCAGCAGGTCTGAGGTACCTGCTGTACCGCTTAAGAAACCCACAGGTTGATAAATGAGTCACTTGTGGTAACTTTTAGGTATCTTTATTTTGGAAATGTTTCGGTAGCCAGTGACTTCGTCAGTCTAATGTAAAGGACGGTAGACAATGTATTGAAGTTTGAGGTAATGAGTCCCTCAGCCTTGGAGTTGGTGAAGAGCACCTTAGTCTTGAAGACTCCGCTGCTCTTCACCAAGATTACCTCGTCTTTTATATATAATTATATATAATTATGTCTTTGTAATTATAAAAACCACTGGTTGGCGAAACGTCTACGAATAAAGATACCGAGATGTTGGTGATATGTGTAATTGTTGAGAGGCACAGGTGGACACTCGGGGGCACTGTAAGACTGGTCACTGCAGTAATGTCAAGTCAGCAGCATTAGCTGCATCGCAGCCCAGGAAGGAATATAATACAACGATCTTGTGCAAGTATAACAGTAGAGAATCTTGCAAGTGTTGCAATGTTTGTGTAACTACACGATAGAGAGAGAGAGAGAGAGAGAGCCTGCTACACAAGCCTTACCACAAGCTTCACAACGACTAAGAACATTGGGAAATGCACCACTGGTGCTCACCTACCGAACACATGGTTGATCATGAACACTTGTGAAGATAATGCAGAGCTCCCGTGATGGTGATGATGATGTGGGATGATGGTGATAATGATGATGTGGGATGATGGTGATAATGATGATGTGGGATGATGGTGATAATGATGATGTGGGATGATGATGATAATAATAAGCGCCCCCTGAGTGGTATCAGCAGAAACACCTGCACAAGCCAGGAGAGTGCAAGTGATGGAACACCAACACTAACAACCAGACAGTCTTTAACAACCTCAGGGTAGTCTGGCATCCTTTAACAACCTCAGGGTAGTCTGGCATCCTTTAACAACCTCAGGGTAGTCTGACAACCTTTAACAACCTCAGGGTAATCTGACAACCTTTAACAACCTCAGGGTAGTTTGACAACCTTTAACAACCTCAGGGTAGTCTGACAACCTTTAACAACCTCAGGGTAGTCTGGCATCCTTTAACAACCTCGGGGTAGTCTGACAACCTTTAACAACCTCAGGGTAGTCTGACAACCTTTAACAACATCAGGGTAGTCTGACAACCTCAGGGTAGTCTGACAACCTTTAACAACATCAGGGTAGTCTGACAACCTTTAACAACATCAGGGTAGTCTGACAACCTTTAACAACCTCAGGGTAGTCTGACATTCTTTAACAACATCAGGGTAGTCTGACAACCTTTAACAACATCAGGGTAGTCTGACAACCTTTAACAACCTCGGGGTAGTCTGACAACCTTCATCAACCTCAGGGTAGTCTAACAACCTCAGGGTAGTCTGACAACCTTCATCAACCTCAGGGTAGTCTAACAACCTCAGGGTAGTCTGACAATCTTCAAGAGATATCGTAGAGAACTGTGACATCCAGAGAGGTGTGTGAGGCCACTAACTGTGACCTCCAGAAAGGTGTGTGAGTTCACTAACTGTGACCTCCAGAAAGGTGTGTGAGGCCACTAACTGTGACCTCAAGAAAGGTGTGTGAGGTCACTAACTGTGACCTTGAGAAAGGTGTGTGAGGTCACAAACCTCCAGTGATGTGCGTGAGGTTGAGAGTAACAGTACCGTGGCCTCAACAATACAAGAGTCTCAGTAGTAACACAATACGAACTAACAATTTGATGAATACACATGTACAACACCTGCGACCTTTATTACGTATGTTCAAGACTGAGGGACTGACTACCTTCAAGACTGAGGGACTGACTACCTTCAAGACTGAGGGACTGACTACCTTCAAGACTGAGGGACTGACTACCTTCAAGACTGAGGGACTGACTACCTTCAAGACTGTGGGACTGACTACCTTCAAGACTGAGGGACTGACTACCTTCAAGACTGAGGGACTGACTACCTTCAAGACTGAGGACTGACTACCTTCAAGACTGAGGGACTGACTACCTTCAAGACTGAGGGACTGACTACCTTCAAGACTGAGGGACTGACTACCTTCAAGACTGAGGGACTGACTACCTTCAAGACGGAGGGACTGACCACCTTCAAGACTGAGGAACTGACTACCTTCAAGA